>CAJHNH020007246.1:5000-221429 GCA_905116865.2 Candidula unifasciata
CTGAGCCCGAAGAAGCTCAGCACATTGTACAGGCTCTGTAGCACCGGCGAGGATCTTGAAATACTTTGGGTAGATTTTAAACTCAAAATTTTGCCCGGGAAGCACCGTTAAGCTTCTCTTTTCTATTTCCAACTGCCAAGGGATTTTTTTTACGTACCCAGCAATGCACACGATCTCACTACCCAGAGACCAGGGGGAATTACTAAAAGTCCAAGTCCACGTGAATAAATCCCAGCCCTTACCGGGGATTGAACCCTGAACCCCCAGCACTCAAGGAGGACATCATGCCTCGAGACCATGAAAAGGGACCGGAGAAATAAGGATCCCCAGTGGAAAAGGTGAACATTGATGAACGAGGCCAAGGCTGCTGGACTGGATTCTATTCGTAATTTTAGAGTGATTGCAAATAATTGAAGTGAATTAGGGAATAGGCTGCGAGCCCTGTGTAAAACATAATGGCACAACTGGAAAATTAATGTATCTGCGAATTCGGATACTGAGTATAGAGGAAACTTATAAATTCTCTTATACTCTACTAAGATACACTTTGATCTTAAGAACCGTCCCCCTGTGGGCTGCAATTTATTTTTGTTAGTTTAAAGCCCCACCCTGGCTTTTGCCGAGGGCCCTAAATATAGCCCAACGGCTGACCGGGGTTTCCCGGACCTCTCCACAAGTAATCCTCATTCGCATGGTGGCACTTTGTGTCACCGGGGGTTTATCGATTGTGTGATGTCCTGGTTGGGTACAACTTACTTAGTAAGATATAAAGATGAGTGAACTAGGGATATTAGTGCTGTGGGTGCTGAGGTGGACTGAATTAAATGCCATGGAGCATGTTGCAGGGGGAAGAACAATCATAAAAGATATAGGAATACACGACAAACTAATTGCAAAGATAAGAAAGAGTTCAGCGTTAAAGAAAAAGCACATTAAAAACATGCGATATAAACACTGGTCCGGGAAAACCCAGAGAATTTAAACATCTAGAAAGCATATTTACACAGGATGGCAGACCCGATAAAGAGATAGAAGCCAGAGTACAGAAGGCAAATGCTATCATCTACCAGTTAGGCCGACTGCTTAGACACCTAAATGTCTCCCATCCAAGAAAAGAGTAAATCTTTTTCTTCGAGTTCGCCTGCTGTAAATTCCAACGAAAATTTCTGTTTGTTCGTCCACTTCTGCATTTTAGTCCTGTTCCAGAACTTCAATGTGGCGCGCACATCCGTTTTACATATTTTGCTTTATGTGTATGCAAAATGTTGATTCCTTGCCTCTCAGGCAGATCCACCACGACTTGGAAGGAAACCCTTAATTAGTCGACTCTTACGACATGCTTATTGGGGAAACATTGGGCCTTTTTTGTGTTTCCCCCATAATGAGGCACTGCAACCCGTTTGGGAGAAAACATTAAACGATCAATATCATCTTTATCCCTACTTTATGCTATAAGTAATAATCGTGGGCAATGATTAGGACACCAGAACAGAAAATACCTGAGAAAGGGCTGTCTCTGTAAGGTCGTTAATACAAGTGGGGATACGGTTAGGAGTACCAACATTAGAGAGAAAGTTGGAATAAGAATGTAAAAAGAAAATAAAGGTCTCCCACGCCTCTAGGCGTATTTGGAAGATAAAATTAGACCTATATGTTTATAGACCAATTGGCACTTGGTGGGTGATGTGGTCAGCATTACTCCGACCGCCTTTACTTCACAGGACTGCACCTGGTACCCACTCCAGGATGGGTCGACCTGGATTCAAGGTCGTTTTAAGCCCTGGCTCCGTCAGGACGCGAAACCACGACCTTCCGACTTGCAGGTGAGCCTCTAGGTGTCAACGCCAAAACGACTCCCGGAAACAAAATGTGTCCGAGCTGTATGTATGTATGTATTTATGTTTTGCCGGCAAGTGTACCCAAATGTATTCCTTGGAGGTTAAACGGGGTATCTTGGCTTCAGAATCAAGGTTTGAAATCCAGAACGGGACTTTTGAAGTCGAAAATGCGGCAAAATTGTTAGGTACAGCCTGAAGGTGGAAAAAAAAGCGATACACATATACACACCTAAAGAGAGAGGAAGGTGGGGAGGGGGGGGGGTGGCAGAGAGAGAGAGATAGAGAAAGAGAGAGAGAGAGAGAGAGAGAGAGAGAGAGAGAGAGAGAGAGAGAGAGAGAGAGAGCGAGAGAGAGAGAGAGGCAGGAAGATAGATCACAAATCATAAGTGCCCCTTTTCCTTCCATAGATCACATACTGAGAATGAAAACACATTTCATGGGCTCTTTCCTTGCTTCCGTGTTTGATGAAAAAATAATCGTCTAGTCAACCAGCTTCCCCAAAGAAAAGGGGCGGGCTTTATCATTGTGACTAGGTTTATGTGCGCCATATCAAATAGCTTGGCATTGCTGGCCACCAAGTGGCCCTGAAAAGGATTCTTGCAGTGTTAATGCGATCAAGAGACAGACCCAAAAACTGTCCCGACGTACGAAGAAGTCGTCTACCGGCCAGCCAGTGTAGCGCCGATGAAGATCCATATGCGTGTACCAGAATGACATATGCTGCAAGATTTTATCATATGTACTAAAATACTAGCAGCCTCTTATCCTAGCTGTGTCTGTGTATGTATGTGTGGGGGTGCGGGTGTGTGGGTTTGTGTGTGTGTGGGTGGTTGCAGGGAGGGGGTGGCAACATCTGGTACACATAGGCGTTGGTAAAATGTATCTGTATATCTTTTATGTTGCAAGACCAACTTAAGCATTTTGTTTTCTGCCGTTTATGATTTCACTAGATATCGTTACTTTCAGTAATTTGCAACTGCTTAGTGAACGGTCGGCTCTTGAAACCACCGCAAGGGGTCTACTGCCAAATCACATGCAGTTGGGATCGAATCTGGTTCTTTCGAACACACACACACATATGGACACACATACACGGGTGGAAACACATACACGCGTGCACGCAGACACGCACGCAAAAAGAACACGAATAATATTTTTTTAACTGTTAAAAACGGAGATAAAGAAAGATGCTAAAACAATGACTATGATGACGATGGTGACGATGATGATGATGTTAAGAAAAAGAAGAAAAAGAAGAACGAGGAAGAAGATGAATAGAAAAGAAGAAGAAGAAAGGAGGAGGAAGAGGATGAAGCTGAAGGGGTGGAGAAGGAGGAGGAAGAGGAGAAGAAGGAGTAGAGGGAAATGAAGAAGAAGTAGAAGGAGGAGGAGGAGGAGAAGAAGAAGAAGAAGAAGAAGAAGAAGAAGAAGAAGAAGAAGAAGAAGAAGAAGAAGAAGAAGAAGAAGAAGAAGAAGAAGAAGAAGAAGAAGAAGAAGAAGAAGAAGAAGAAGAAGAAGAAGAAGAAGAAGAAGAAGAAGAAGAAGAAGAAGAAGAAGAAGAAGAAGAAGAAGAAGAAGAAGAAGAAGAAGAAGAAGAAGAAGAAGAAAATTTACCATCACACACAGCATGCTAATACAATCTATAAATTCAGCTAGCATAGCCATGTGGGTAACGTTCGATTCACAGTTGCAAGATGTACTTCAACAAGAATGTTGGGGAGTTGTTAAAATTGTATATTAAAATAAATAAAGATAAAGCAACTTCCACTATTTTAAAATGTTGTTGTACCTCAAGAATGCTGTGGGGACGAACTGAAAATTATAGCCAACATGGGAATATTAATTTTGGAATTAAATGAGAATAAATACACAGCACTAAACAGCAAGGGACCGCGCTTGGTAAAACTATCACGTACCTCTTACCAGCAGTATTCTACTAGAGATGTTAACATTGAAACGATTTAAATTGGACACTCAGTTTCCAGAAATTGAAGAGCTAATGTTAGCAAAACATTATGTCCTCACGTACGCTATTAGAATGGAAAACGAGATTCGCAAATTAGAAATTTCTCATAATGAGCTTTCACTATGTGAGATCATTCAACAATATTTAGCCAAATCTCTATCAACAGTCGATTGTTCTTCCATGTGGCATACCGCCGACAGTGCCGGTTGGACAATAGATATCATTTGTCTAGCATGTAGAACTACAGATCCCATGATGCTCTTGGCTCACAGCGCAAACAAGAAGCGCGATCTTACTTGCTGAGATAGGAAACTCAGAGATTTTACTTGTTGAGATAGGCAACTCAGAGATGAGTGTCGCTCTTGTCGCCACTAGAGAGTGGGTTTAAATTCCAAGTAGGCAATGATTATATGTTGTTGTCCTATATTCTGATCCGGAGAATCGATGTTATGATTTAACTGCAACCCAAAGCCGCCAATCTTTGCACGAAGATGGGCACATGACGCTGTGCGCATCCTTACTTTTAACAGGCAGATCGTTTTGACCAATCACAGAGAAGGGATGGAGCTAAAACTGAAGTCTTGATTTTGCCATTTTTTGTTTAAGTATTCTCTGAAAGAAAAAAAAAATCATTTTAATTTTTCGGTCTTCATTTGTAAAACCCACCGGGGATCCCCAACAACAAGAGCCTCACAGAGACACATGGGTCTACGGCTAGGCCCTCTGATTAAGAGCTTCATCGATTAATTTTTTCAAAGCCCACGGAATCGCTCCAATCATTCTGATGATACCGCTGTCAACCCAACACACACGGAATTAGCTTTATAAAAGATTCTGGCTACCCCTCAGTGGACAAGATAATTTTTGCCTATAGTGTCACAGACATGTTAAAATAAGGTATTTGTTCCAAATTATTGTTACACAACAAAGAATACAACCATACCCGAAGATAAATATTTGTTTTGTCTCCTTTCCTGTGTTGTACAAGCGCCATGTTGCAACCTGAATGCAGTCTTCTGACCCCTAACAATTAGTACATTTTTTTTTTTGTCCCTTAAGGAAATGAAGTTCTCTCTGTGAATGAAACTAATAATGAGATGCGACTTTCATTGTCAAAGTCTTGCCGATTTGTGGCAGCAGTGAAAGTGATAATGAACAACTCTGAAGACACAGGTAATTAATACAGCGTACTGTTCCAGCATTGGTTTGCGAGTGATGCTGTCAATGGAGTACTTCGTTCTCGATATTGTCAGCAAAGCTTTGATATTATCAAGCTTTGTAAGCTGGGTCGAATAGGTCAATTAAAAAACAGAGAAACGCGATTGCTTTTCTCCCCCTGATAGTCTTTCCTCTTGTGTCGAGTGCGGCACATAGGGCAGAGGTCATGACTCTCCATGCATGGCGGTTAATTGCAATCCGTTGTAGGTCTTGGATGTTTGAGTGGCCCATGAGCGAGCCTTCCCTGATGATAGTTCTACGTAGGGTTTCCCTTGGTCTTCCACGAGATCTTTTCCCCTGTGGTGTCCAAATGAGGGCTTGGTAAGGAAGTCTTGATTTATCCATTCTAAGGGCGTGGCCGACATAGTTCCAGCGGCGTTTTCGTATAAAATTAGACACATACTCTTGCCTGGATTCTTGCCTTATTTTTATATTCTCCCCCTGTACTGTACCAAGAATCCGCATCGAATCGGACTGTTTAAAAAAAAAAAAAGAAGACCTTGGCTCACAGGTCGACCCAACCTTTAAATAGATACAGATAAAGTCATGGGAAGTAAAGGCCACCATTGTGATGCTGACCACATCTCTTAAAGATTGTCCATTGGGTTAAAAAACAAACAAAATTATATTGGTCAAGCACAAAATGGCCATTACATTCAAAGACGTTATAAAAGCTTGAATGCTTTACTTACTATACAAATAACGCATTCGGTTATCTTCTTTTCAAACACCTTCTGTAAACTCCGGCGAAAAGTTCTGGGTGATCGTCCACTTCTGGACTGTAGTCCTGTTCCAGAACCTAAATGTTGCGTGCAAATCCCGTTTACAGATCCGACTAATTTGTATGCAGACTGTTGGCTCCTTGCGTCTCAGGCAGATGTTCTTCGACTTTGAAGGAACAACAACAACAACAACAATGAAGCTCCTAATTAGTCGACTCTTATAACATGCTTTTCGGCAGACAAAGCGTCTATTTTTTGTTTCTCCCACAGTGTGACGGGAACCAACACGGGGAGCAACTAATGTTTCATGGGTGTCTTTCTCATTAACTGTAAAGGGCTGTAGGTTACACACGGCTGATGTACCCGTTACTTACTTAGTCGATCTTCTTCTAACTTAGGGTCTAAAGATTTGCCAGAGACTGTCAGACTTCTCTATCAGCAGTTTTTTTTTTAGCTTTGTTCGATTCCTGTCCTCTGTCAGTCAGGGGATGGTGGATTTCGTCTTTCAAGCGAACCTTGAGCTTTTACCGTTTGGTTCTCTGGTCATCCATGCCTGCCATGGTGACTGATTCTCTCTTATTGTGCATACCTGTCCAAACCATCTAACTGTGACGGATCCATTTGAGTTTATAAGGCCTGGGTTTCACACTGTGGCCGTTACGGTTGTCCTAATTACAACTTCTTTGGAGGTTGAATAAGATATATGGGTTCTGTTTTGTTGGTCCGCCGTTTAGTCTGTAATTTTTAAAAATGTCAGAATGGTATAGTAAATCTTTAGGTATCAGCCTGAAGGGGACAGACTGATTGATTGAGGAGTGTCTTCTAGCTACAAGGGGAAATCAAGGTGTAGAACACTAGACCTTCCATGTCTGTAGCATCATATTAACAGAAATATTTAATGGGCATAAACATGACATGTATGTTTATGTCAGAGCAATAGACTCTCACATAACTCTCGTGTCACTTGTCTTTATTAGGGTGTTACTTGATGAACCATTACGACACTCTGAAGTAGTTTAAGTGTTGAGATGTTGGTTCACAATGGTCGAGATGGTGTTCCGCAGCTCCAAAGAACATCCAACCTACTTCAGGGGTGAGGCGACTCAAATTATGGCACTACAGAATTAATAAATATTCATAGGCACAACTTGAAAGTAATCCTGTGTTAGTCTTATTGACACAATACAGAATGAACTACACAATACAACATGCATTCCAGACAACTTAAGAACTGTGAATCCCGACATTAACTACATACAGAAATGTTTTAAAACTACTTAACAGTACAGGATAATACCCCATGTTTTACACATCACTCCTACAAATATCTTTCTACTCATTCTACATCATTACCCCCCACACTCCCCTACATGAACAAGACGGAGCTGCCACGATGTAGCGGCTAGATGTTCGTCCGTGGATCCGAGGGGTATGGGTTCTAATCCTCATGGAGCTGGATTTATTTTTTGTAATATGACCTTGGCCCCCCCAGGTCCACTCAACCCTAAACGGGTGCCAGGTAGAACCATGAGAAGTAAAGGCGTCCAGGGTGATGCTGAACACATCAACCCCGGAGTGCCGATTGGTCGGGAAAAAAGGCGGGGGGGGGGAAGGGGGGGGGGGGCTAGCAATATATGCTCAATGCGACTGAAGGCGCGGAAAAGAGTCCTTTACTTTAGGAGCAAGACAAAAAAAAAATTATTCCTGCTTCAGAAATCTTCTTTTTACACTCATTGTGGTATAAAAAAGGTAAATGCAAAGTCGGGAGATGTGAACCAGCGTTATTGTACACGGTTATAAACCATAAGTGCTCTGCCTCCAGTACGGACAACTGATAAGAAACTGTCCGCCTGTGTTGCGGTCCGCACGAAACTCCGTAGCTACAGCGACGTTCCTTCATTTACCGCAGAGTGCTAACGCTGGTACCCATTACCTAGAGGCTGGGTGAACCCCGGGAACCGTCCGGTTTCGAGCACCGGCCGTGGGTTGCAGCGAGTGGCAGCTGTGTATGAAAGCGAGTCTCCTATCGACTGGGTTAACGCGGCCCATGCGGTGTGACGTTTGTCATTTATCCACCCTCAACCTTCGGTCTCGTGAACTGATCATTTCTGATGACAGGGTGTTCAGAAACATCATTTTTGGTCTCCATCTACCTTCCATCCTCTCCAAATTGTATGTTATCTCGACAGTCTCCAGTTGTTTCCTTCTCATGACATCCCCAAAGAATGCTTCAGATGTCGTGTCACAGATTTGCTTCGACTACCACGTGTCACCGTGACAGTTTACAAGATTGGGACACTCCAGACACAGAGGAGCTATTCATGAACATTTGTTCTTCCCTCTAGTCGCTAACCAATACCACCAACCGGTCAGCCAGAATCCACCCAAAGACTCCTTACTCCACTATAGTGTCCACTTTGTTGTGGCCACACGATGAACACCACTCTTCTTTGATGAGTCGCCTACTCTAAAGCAATCGACATTCGACTGTTATCTCAAACGCCTGCCTTGTCACTTATTCTTTTATCCTTGCTACCGACACTTGTAACATCTCGGCCAACAGAGGTTCCCGGACCCCCCTGAAGTAAACAGTCCAGACCCTCGTAGCCCAAACAAAAAGTGCCAACAGTTCACCTTGTGTGGCCTCTGTCGGGATAAATTGCTGAAGTATTAGGCATCTCATTCACCCCAGAAGTTCTCGCCTGTAGTTCTCTTCCAGCGTCAGTGTCTACAACACGAAGTCTAGACAAATCACGGAGAAATGCATTATCCAATCCAGGTTTCCCAACTGTTATTAAGTGTTTATGATTATAAACCCAGTTCGACACGATAATTGCTGCGCTGTGTGAGAAATTGTTCGGGATACAGATATGGTGGCGAGTTCGGCGCGGCGTTTATTGCAGGAAAGTACTGGGTTCGGCTGTCGGACATAATTTGTCTGTCACCACTGACAGCTATACTAAAGACAACTTATTGATTGTCTATAGTCCGCTGATGTATGATTCTGAGTTTATGCCTTTGTAGGTTTAAGAGCGGATACGTAATCATAGGCGCCGGAACCTGGGAACACAGGCCCCTTGCGGCCCCCAATAATTTTGTAAAGGGCTTATCGCCCCCCCCCCCCCCCATCCATCCAGATCACTTATTGGCTGGCCGGTAGACAACCTCGTCGTCTGTCAGCACAGTATTTAGGTCTGTTTCCTAAGATCTCATCAACACTGCAGGACTCCTTTTCAGGTCTTCTTTGTGGCGAGAAATGTTAAGCAGTTTTAAATGGCGCATACAACCCAATCACAATTATATCAAAAAGCTCCCCTTTGGAGGAAGCTGGCTGAACGTGACCATTTTTTCTTTTTCAAAATCGGATTTGATCGCAACTCAACACCCCCCCCCCCCTCCCCTCCCCCACCTTTCCCTCAACCACATACTTTTTTTGGTAACCGTGTTTGTAAAATCTCTTTTAAAGTATTTGCTTATGCACTTCTTATGACCACTAAATGGCCACCTGGAGAGAAGTGGGCCCCACCAAGGTTGAAATACTGCCCGAGACGCACCATGCTGTAGTCAGCACATTGGCAGCTAATAACGCCTTTTAACTATAGTGAAAAGGCTGAAAATGCAGTGATAGGGACAAGTAATAAGATCGGAAAGTTCGATTGAAGCAATTCTATAAAGGGCATAGTAGAGGGGAAGAGGAGAAGATGCACACTAAGAAAGACCTGGAAACAGAGCATGACTAACTGGACAGGCCTTAGTCTCGCAGCTATGACATCCATCGCATCAGACCGTTAAAGGTGGAAGATGCTGAACAGACGGTCAACAGCAACTGGTAACCTGATGACCCGCAGTGTTGTGGGATGATGATGACTTATTATTATTATTTCATTTAAAAAAAAAGGAACGCACACACACACGCACCCTTGGACACACGAATGCACACACACACGCACGCATGCACACACACACACTTGGATAAGGGAGCTAGAGAATAAAGTTAAAACAGGTGGGGAGTTCATAGGGGAGAGTTGGATGCAATAGTAAAGATAGAACGGCTTGGTGTGAGTTGGCTGAGGGCCTGTGCTTACATTAGGGGATAGAAAGAAGAAAAAGAAAGTATAGAATACTAAAAAATTTCTTGTTCAATTTACCTTGATGTCTGAAATCCGTCTTGCAACTTATTTGTTCTGTTGTCTACAGGTGAAACATTCTCAGAATACCACGGACTCTTGTCTCACTCACTAATATGGTCAAACAATCAATGTATTTATCTCGTTACCTTCCGTTTGCTATTTTTCCATCACCTTTGCCGGTCGCCAATGAGTTGTCGAGTCAGTTCTTTTTCTTAAGATGTAAAACAACAATGCTTTTCTACGTCTAATTTGTCTAACTAATGTATGTTTTTCCTCTGTTTGGAATAAGACTGCGCCGTTCGTTTTCTTATCATTTCTAGATATTCTTTGTATTTTTCTCAACAACACAGACATTGTTGTGAGAAGTTGTTTTCAACGTACCTACTGTTTGTCAGCGTTGACTACGCATACATAGTTATGTAAGTTGTACCCCAGCAGGATATCACACAAGCGATAAACACCAGGTGACACAAAGTGCTACCACGCGGATGAGGATTACTAGTGGAGAGGTCCCGAAAACCCCGTTCAGCGGTTAGGCCATATTTAAGGCCCGGCTATATTTAGGGCCCCTAGCAAAAGCCAGGCTGGGGCTTTAAAATAACTAAAAATTGCATCCCACACAGGGATGACGAATTCACTAAGCAACAACAACACACATGCTATATAGCACTTTAACTTTCTTTTCTTCACTACAGTTGACATATTTTTTTTTTACGGAGAGATCACACATAAAAGACAGAAGACAACGAACAAGTGTGTGGACATAAAATAGATAGACAAATTCTTGTGAACATACTTTCTTATTTGATAGTAACCCTTCAAGGAAGTATGATCACAGAAGATGCTAGAATTGACAGAGAAATAGAAACCAGATGTCAGAAAGCAAGTGCACTTATATACAAATTGTCACCATTATTAAGACATCCAAGCATAACTATGAGTGCAAAGAGACAGATTATTAATAGCATATTCATTCCAAAATTAAGCTACCAGTGCCAAATATGGACACTATCTAAAGCCAAAATACGCAAAATTACCACCTGCGAGATGAGGTGCCTGAGAAAAGCAGCCAACCTAACCATCCGAGATCGAGTGAATAATGAAACTATCAGGCAAATTGTGGGAACAACACCTTGTACTAGATTCATCGAGAAACAGCAGATCAAGTGGTTTGGCCATCTCGTTAGAATGCAGCAAGATCAAATACCATCACAAGCACTACATCTCAGAAGATCAACTACAAGAGCAAGAGGACGGCCGCGGAAAACATGGATCGACAACATTAAAGACACTCTACGCCTTCACGGCATGACAATAGCCAGTGGCAGCCAACGTGCACTGGATCGCAAATTATTCCTCCCCACCAAAACAGAAGCCGTATATTTTGTGCTTGGCCCGTTCATCTCGTTACCAGAAAAGTAAACCTCTTTTATAAAGAACTCTAAGGGGATGTAATTACAGATGATATTTACGTCCCTTTAATTCTCTTTACCAGTCTTTAAAGAAGCTAATTGGACATTAAGAAAACAGAGGATATAATTTCTCGCCAACAATTTTGTCAATGTGGACAGCATAGAAGTTCATTTCCCGTGTCCCCGCTGTAGGCAAATCTGCTAGTATTGTGACGTCGGCAAACAAGGAAAGCCGGCCGAAACAGGAAACGCTAACCAGGGGTAGCAAGTCTCTGGAAGACGGAAGTTGCGTGCAAACGAAGATCCGCCCGTTGAGATTTCTCACTGAACCAGTATCGGAAGTGAAGAGGGAGACCGTATAAGGAGCCCTGTGATTGGCTGCGTCCCGGAGTGGAAGGCATGCTGGGACGGCACGGGTGTATTGATACTCAGCTGTGCTCATTACCTCGCTAATCACCTATCCAACATGGCCGATCAGCCGGGTGGAAAATCGACTAATTTTCAGAGTCCGGTCTTTCTCATCACAGAGCCAGCCCTGGAAGAAAACCTCGAGGAAACTAGCTCACAACACGACCGGTACGAAAACTTAATCATAGGCCATGTTTGTTAGATTCTCGCCCCTGGGAAGATTTCAGCACTTCTGCTCGTTAATCAAACATCATCTAAAGATAATTTTACATTAATCTCTACCGATTGAGCAAACCGGTGGAGCGATACGTCTTGCACTATCAAAATTATACACCCACACTGCATTGGGCATCTCATTTGCAGAAAAGCTGTGAGACCTTTAATAACAGCATCAGTTTCACAGAGATAGAGAGATACATAGAGAAAGACACACACACACATATACAGTGTGAGAGAGAGAGAGAGAGAGAGAGAGAGAGAGAGAGAGAGAGAGAGAGAGAGAGAGAGAGAGAGAGAGAGAGAGAGAGAGAGAGAGAGAGAGTGGAAATAACACAACAAACATTTTATGATATGAAATAATTATTCGCATGTAAATAAAAAGGCTGCTTGCTGTCGCCGCTTCAAGTGTGTGTGGAATTTTTTTTTAATGTAAACGTTCATGGCAAAAATCTAGGAAAGGCCAAGTAGTAGTTTGATCGACAACATCACCACTTTAAAACAACAGAGTTTCGCGTTAGCTTGATCAACAACCAGGTACTGGATGCAAAATGCACTTTCCTACGACGCCGCACTGCAAGATCAGAGCCGTCATGAAAAAAAAAAAAAGCACGCACCTAAACATGTTGGAAAGTTGACACAGTAAATGTCCCTTTACCACGCCTTCATGCATATTGTGTTATAGGACTAGACCTTCATTTTATAGACCAATGGTCACCCGGTGGGTGATCCGGTCAGCAACACACCTACCGCCTTTACTTCCAAGGACTTTACCTGGTACCCACTCAAGGCTGGGTCAACCTAGGAGCCAGGGTGATTTAAAAAAAAGCAGCCAGGCTACGTTGACACAAAGAGGCTGCGCTAAAGTTCCTTACCTGTCTAGGACAACAGATTACGTTAAAATGGTACATGATGTAGTCGTTAAGGACACCTCAGTTATAACGTCTTCAGGGGTTGAGCAAGTTATATGGCGGTTTCCCTTTTGGACTGGCAACCAGGATGTCACCTTTTAAATCGCAGTAGTGACAAAGCGTCAGGTAGCAGCCCGAAGGGGGAAGACAGTGAGTTATACAGTGCTTTAGCTGCTAATCAAAGGTTAATCAGGGGGAAATGAGAAGGAAAAACTTGTTCTACTTTTTGAGCTCTTTAACCTCTAGTGAAGTATACCATCTGAACCTGTTTGCACCAAGCCATAGTATTTCTTGCCATCAGCTTCCCTGTGTCCTTCCTGTCTGATTCGCCTTGGTCTTTTGATTCTTTCTCAGTATGTGTGCGTTTTGTCCCTTCCTTTATTTCTTTGGCATTCTGGATGTAAGTGCATTCTAACCATTGAAAGTTGAATATTGAATGAATAACTGACATTACGGCAGTCGGGACATTTCCATAAGCGCTCGGTCCCCATTTTCAACAGCAAGAGCATGAGTTTTAATTTTGATGGCACCAGTAACAGTGTGATTGTATGTCCGTTCTCGCCCTTCCGTGAGTTTGAACGTCGGCCAGATCTCAGGTCACTCCATGCTGCACTATTCTATTCGGACCGTGATGGTCCTTTTTGTGCCTGCGCACTGTTTACTAGTTCCCAAAGGATCCCTACATTATCTAGTTTGTAATGCATCAGTTTACCACCATGGGGGTGCAGAAATAATCAGTCTATATTAGATAGTCTTTTCTTTAGAGCCTAGGGCGGCGCACAGGGCTGAAGTCATAGCTCGCCATGTCTGGCGGTTTGTTGCCACCTGTTTCAAGTGTTAGATGTTCTTTAGGCCCATGGTTGAACCTTCCTTGATGATCGTTCTACACAGAGTCTGTCTTGGTCTTCCTTGTTTTCTTTTTCCTTCCGGTGTCCATAGAAGTGCATGATGGGCGTTGGGGGCTTGATATTAATCAGGTGCAATCACCCCACTGCGCGCTGCGTGGATTTTTATCGTGGTATGGGACGTCACAGGTCGACCCAGCCTAGAATGGGTACCAGAATGGGCTGTCCTGGGAAAGTAAAGACAGCCGGCGTAGTGCTGACCACATTACCCATAGAGTGATGATGGTCTGTAAAAATGTGGGCGCTCTTCCCATATGCCTGATACGCCTAAAGGCGTGGAAAGGATGTTTGTTCATGTTCAGGTGCGATCACACTAACTATTATCAAACTGTGCCACTGCAACCTGTATATCATTACTTTATTTTGCTCATCTTATAATTCTCTTGGCATGTTTAGCTCTCTATCAAATCACTTTCTCGTGATTGAAAGGAAAAAAATTCCATTTAATTCCCTCTGTTCTGCAGAGAAACCAGTAAAAAAATATTTCAGATTCATTAGTAATTGCTTTCGTTCTTTCTTACAGCTCTGCAGCACACTTCTGATCTCAGTACAAAGCTCAAAATTTCTAAGTTCGATACTAATTTTAATTTTTATTGACTTTCACAGGGTTCAAAGTTTAAGGTTCCCATGTGGAGTTCGTCTCCCCCCCCCCCCCCACTCCCTGCTCCCTTTTGCGGCAAAAAATGAAGACGCCGAAAAAGACAGTTCTATCAAAAACTAAATTTTTTAAAAAGAATTTTATGGGAATCACCCGGGAAGGAAATTGCGACAAAGAAAGCAACTGATTATTACATCCTGCTCCCAAACTTGCCCTCATACTTGGAGATCTCGTGCTTCTGCGCCGAGTCGTCATCACTCTCCTAGTGATTCGTGGCTTATGGGGGGGGGGGGGGGGGTGAACGACTCCAACAATGGGGTTTGCCGAGTAAGGGTAGTAACAGCAGCAACAACAACAAGAGCAAGAGCATTCTTCTATTGCTCTCGGCGCTTTTCCTTACTATGAATAACCCCCCCCCCCCTTTTTTTCCCCCCCATTTCATCATCTTTTAGTGATGTTCTTTTTACTATGCATATATATATATATATATATATATATATATGACGATATCGAAAGAGCGTTATCGCAAGCCAGATCACAAGCAATTAAAATAATAACTAAAAACTTTAAAGCAAAGGTAGGAAAAGAAGGAATAAAAGACGCAGTTGGTGATTATGGTTTAAGTACGAGCAATGATAGAGAAGAAATACTAACAGAATGGGCAAAAGCAAATGATATGATGATTGGAAACACTTGGTTAAAACAGCATAAGAGACGACTTTACACATGGAAAAGCACGGACAAGAAAACATTCAACCAAACTGACTACATAATGATTAATAAAAGATTTAGAAATGCATTATTAAATGTAAAGACTATGTCTGGTGCTGACTGTAATAGTGATCTCATCCCACTTTGTGAACAAGTTAAAGTCAGATTGAAGGAAGGAAAGAAACAGATTTAAAAAAGGAAACTTAATAAAGATATCCTACAACTGTATAAGGACATTCAAAAACAATATAGGGTGATTGTGAAAAACAAATGCAATGCAATAACTAAAATTCAAAGTATAAATGAGCAATGGGACATGCTAAAATACTCCATTCAGCAAACAAACAAGCGGCTGTTACCGGAAATAAAACAAACACCGGAATTAAAACAAACAGCTAAGAAGAAATGGATGACAGAAGAAATCTTGAAATTGACGGACAAAACGTAAACAAAATAAAAACAACAAAGAAGAATATAACAAGATCCGCAAATTAAAATCAGAGCTAAATATGTAAGAGCCAAAGAAAGATGATCCAATGAGCGACGCAACAAAACTAAAGTAAATTCCATTAAAGACACAAAAGGTATGCACAGGCAAATCCACGATTTGACAGGAAGAAAAATAAGAGTAAAAAGGGGATGTTTATAAACAGGAAAGGTAATAAAGGATGATAATTCTGTGATAAGGAGATGGAATGAATACATACAAGAATTATATAATGGAGGAAGAATAGATTTAACAGCAGGAGATATCCTGGAAGTGCTGCGCTTACTAAAAGATGAAGTCTTTGATGCTATCAAACATGAAGAAATAAAAAAACAGCCGGACCAGATGGAATTACAATTGTGGAAATAGAAGTACTCGGAGAATTTGGAGTTGACATTTTAACTAAATTATTGAAGGATAATTACAATAGTGAAATTTATATACCTAATGATTTGTTGGTCTGTATTTATAGAACTACCTAAAAGACCTAGGGCAATCAAATGTGATGTCTTTCGCACAATCAACCTCAAAAACCATATCACCATACTGTTACTGGAAATTATAATGAGAAGAACAAGAAAGAAAATAAAAATGGAAATTAGTGAAGGTACAAATAATGCAATATACTCACTGCGAACATTAGTAGAAAGATCAATGGAGAAACAGAAAGACATGTATTTGTGCTTCGTAGATGATCCCAAAGCTTTTGATAAAGTGAAACATGCTAACATTGTTAGATGATATAAACAATAAGGAAAGAGATCTCAGAATAGTAAAATATATTTACTGGAAACAAGAGGCAACAATGAAATTGGGAAATAAAATAGGCGGTTATGAACAGAAAAAGCAAGGAGTGAGACAAGAATGTGTTTTGTCATTGGATCTCTTCTCTCTGTATAGTGAAATAATAACGATGGCGGTCAAGGATAGACCAGGAATGCTAATCGGAGGTTATCATATAAACAATCTTCGTTATGCTGAAGATACAGTATTAATAGCTAAAAACGCAGAAGACCTACAACAACTATTAGACACTGTGGTACTAGAGAGTGCAAACAAGGAAGGGACTTTCCTTGAGTGTCAAGAAAACAGAAACAATCAGATCAAATAAGATGAGAATTCCAAAATGTGACATAGCAATAGCAGTGAAGGTGCTTAACCAAGTCAATAAAAACAAGAATTTTGGGAACATTCATAACATCAGATGGACGATGTGTGACAGAAATGAGGAGCAGAACTGACCAGGCAAAGGTGGCATTTCAGAAGCTGTAATAAATCACTCTCATTAAACATCGGAAAACGAGTACTGGAAGTTTACATCGAAACTTCTTTTGTAGTGCAGTGAATCTTGAAATGTGAGCAAAGAAATTAGGAAAAGTTTGGAGGAAACTGACATGTGGTTCTTGAGTAGAATGTTGCGAATACCTTGGAATAACCAGAATAACTATTAATGATTGTCTGGAAATTGCTAATGAAAGTAGAACATTATAAACAACAGTGAGAAGGAGACAAATACAGTTCTTTGTTTGATCTTTTGATGAGAAAAAGAGCAAACGAAAAAAGTCGTGACGACTGGAAGTATCACTGGTAGAAAATGCAGAGGCAGATCAAGAGAAATGGCGGTGGATGGCTTAAGACAGTGGCATGGAGAAATATCATCAGTGGAATTGATCCAGAGCACCAAAGACCAAGATCTGTGGAGAGGCATGAACGCTTAAGCCATCTGACAAGGCACTTAATGATGATGATGATATACATTTAGGGGGTGGATATATTGAAATGCAGTATACACGGAACTAAATTTCATCTTTCTATGTCACTTCTTTCAATGTTAGGGTAAAGACTCATGGATCACCAGTCGAATGTATAAATTTGTACTGAAACCCCGAGGAGAAGATCTTAACGGAAAATAAGCCCCCGTACGATGTTTAGAATGCTCATTGTAATAACCCTACCCAGATATAAGCCCTAGTTAAAAGATTTACCAGCCAGACGAAGGGATGTCGTTTCTCTGTTAAAACATATGACGGATATATGGCATAATAAAGATCTTGCAGGAACGAACGAACGAACGAACAAACTTTATTTTCAAAGGGTTAAAAATTGGGCACGCAGGCCCGTCTAACATTCTGCCCTTCCACTCTGCTCCTTTCATACAATTTTCATTTGTACCGCCTTTCATAATAAATAATAATAATAGTAACAATTATATTAATAATAATAATTATTATTATTATAAAAAGAGGAATACAAAATATAAACATTTAAGAATTATATATATAAAAAAATTACAATATCTAAGTCTTAATTACAAAAGCTGGAATGTGCTCTAATTTATACTGACATTACTTGAACGTTTTAAGGAGTATAATAATAAGCCTATTAAAAAAATGATGTAAGTCTTACAGGTTGCATAATATAAACATTATCAAAACCAATTAAATATTAGTTACAAACATTGGAATGCATTCGACTGACATCTTCAGTTTTAAACAATAATAATTTTAAATTTTTAACCTCTCCCCCCCCCCCCCCCCCCCAAAAAAAGACACTTTAATTAGACATCTCATGGAAGTACATCATAGCCTTACCATACCATGGACACAGTAGCATGACTGTCTAAATGTAAATTTGTGTACTTGAATAAAAGTATCTTTTGTTACTTCAATAAATAACCTTTACGGAGTTTTTTTAAGGAAAATATTAAAATAAGACCCGGTCGTATTTTCAGATACATGCGGTATTACAAGTTATGTTATGTTAGTTTATCACAATCGACATCTTTGCACACTGGTAATTGCTATGCGTGCTCAGTCCTCCGATGCAGCAGCCACTCCATAGTACCTCTACTGATTATTACCATGAGAAGTTAGTTATAATATATCCTGTCTTTACAACGAAGACGGCATAGACGTACGTCGACAAGCTTAACTCATTGGTCACGCAATCGTGCTAGCGTCAGCGATTCAACATTATCCCCCAATCTACTCCATACAGCGTTGATGATAGCAGCTCTGTCCAAGCTTCTTTCCGTTTGCATTGGTGCATTTCTTGTCAGTTGTCTGCTCTTTCATTACCAAATACTCCTGCAGACCAAGATGTATAGATCCAGATGGTGGAGGTTAACAGTGACTTCAGAATGATTTCTACCCATTTGTAGCGTAGACTACTTGTTGCTATTTTTTGAAGCATGCTCATGGAGTCTGAAACGGTGACGGCATTGTTCTGCTGCCCATGAGAGTGCTCTGAAAGGAGCAGTTATCTCCATGGTATAGGTATTGTTTAGTCAGCTCTGTGGCTAAGTCGATGAGAACGCTTCGTAATGCCGGGATGCTGGGTTCGATCCCAGCTGCGGGCCATGCGCCTTGCGTTGGTTTCGTTAGAGGTTTCATGGCTAACTACTGGACGTAAATTTGTCTAGAAAAACCTGCAACGTCCTGTAACGGATACGGAACTAACCTTATAGGTATTGTGTACCTCAGTCGAGACCAATGGTGGCTGCGTGGTTTTTTTATCATAGTACCAGGAGTATGTCCTGGGGAAAGTAAAGACAGCCGGCGTAATACTGACCCCATTACATACCGAGTGCCAGTTGGTCTATAAAATACATCCGAAGGCGCTTGAAAGGGATCATTCACTTTACTTTATCACAGTCAACCACAGAACAGACAATGTTAGGTGCAAGAAGTATCCAACATGAATGTTGTGTCATGTCCTACCCGTGTGAGTTCTAGGCCAAATCTGGGTAGGGGAGGGTGGCGGTGTGGGGGAGATTCGATCCACTGCCCTATAAAACTTATGTCGCAAGAGGTAGCTAGTTAGAGGTATATCCTTGGAGATCGGAGTGCATCTGCCCGAGAGGTAACGAACCAACCGTCTGTATATAAATAAAACAGATATGTAAAACCGATATGCACGCAAAACATTTGTTATGAAATAAGACTAAAGTCGAGATGTACTCGGATATCCAGAACTGTCTCGTGGAGTTTACAGCCAAGCAACGCTAAGAAGAAATATGGAGAAGGAGTGTTTTCACATGCCTACTTCTACTAATCACTTATTCAGTTGCTTGTAAATATAAACAGGGAATCGAAAAAATAATTTATATATCGTTTTTTTAATTACCGCTTTTCAACGAATGTTTGGCCGCTGGTCTTTCGCATTAGCAGAACCTTAGTGCATGAACACTCTTGCATCCAACAACGGTGTAAAAAAAAAAAATAATACCATACTCCTTTAGCGACAGAAAACAACCACAAACATAACAATGAGGAATAATCGATTTGGTCGAGGAATATCTTCACGGCTATTAAAGAATAAATCCGATTGTGTCGTTTGTCAAACCGTTGCAGTAACTGCACACGTGATCTACAGCTGGTATCTTGTCACTCTCTGCATCCTCTCATACACTCTCCTACCTCGTTATGGAGGGATTTACACTGAGTCGGCCATTGTTCTGTTCAATGCACTATACTGTTTACAATTACGAGAAAAAAGGCTTGTTCAGGGAGTTAGTCTTTCTCCTGCGGTGACACTTTTGTCGCTTTGTATCTTGACAATATATCTTATTGTGTGTGTTGGATGGCGTCTTTTCTTTGCAATGTACAAATAAGAGATAAGTGCAGATTATAGAAGACTGATTTGTTTAAGTAACTGTTGCTGTAGTGTCTCAACAAGTATTCATTTTTTTAGCAGTCTATTTCTGTGTCTAGTTTGTGTATTTATATTTTCTTTTTTTTAAAATTTCTTGTTCTTGTTTTATTTTTCTAATTTGTAACCGAATAACATAATGCACTTTATTTTGAAGAGCAATAGAAGATAGATTATTGGTCTTACATAATGAGCATCTTCTTTTTCGATCCTTCTGTCAGAAAAACTTTTATCAGGAGACCAATGCCTTGACACAGAACCAGTTCTAAATTACATAAAAAGACAGCAAATCAAATGGTTTGCCCACTCAGAGATAATGCCTTATGACGGCATACTATACAAGGTATACATGAAAAGAGAAGACTGACAGAGCACGAAGCAGACTAAGAACATTGTGTATAGATAACGTCAGAGAAACTCCAAAACAGCACGATGTGTCTATGGTTGAGGTAGACCAAGAATAAACTATATAGATAACGTCAGAGAAACTCTAAAATTGCACGATGTGTCTATTGTTGAGGTAGACCAAGAACAGACTAGATAGATAACGTCAGAGAAACTCTAAAACAGAACAATGTGTCTATGGTCGAGGCTGTCAGAATTGCAAGAACCAATATCGCATATCTCCCCAACATAAGAAGCAATCAATGGAAGTATGTCTGGCGGTTACAGCCGTCTCATGCACGTCTCGACAGTGGGTAACATACATTCATTATGTCGCAAGCCGATAATTGATCTTCTCTCTCTCTCTCTCTCTCTCTCTCTCTCTCTCTCTCTCTCTCTCTCTCTCTCTCTCTCTCTCTCTCTCTCTCTCTCATGTTTATTAGTTTTTCCCTTTTGTTTATACACCTGATATACTAGCCTACTACCCTTACATTCTTGAATGCAATGTTTAATCTCCTCACCCGCTATGTTAATACAAACATCAGGACGGCGCCGTATAGATTTCCCATCCGTTCATGTATGTCTACCTAAAAATCTATTTCAGATGTCAATACAGATTGTAACAACAGTAAATCAACAGTGTTAACATTGTGAAAAGCAGTGTTAACATTGTGACAAATAACACCCGCCGCTAATCACCGCAGCTGGTGATGTTTTATTACTTGAATTCTGGGACTGTTTCTATAACGTAATTTTCCAAATCGAGGAAACAGTATAACAATTGACAGGGATGGGTTGCGATTTTGTGGCGCCTTGTTAGAAAGGTGATTTATATTACAATTTTCCCCGTGTGAATTCCGGGGCTCCATTGTTGGGGAAAAACAAGAATAGACCTACTGCCTACCCAAAGCAAGTCGTAAGAGTTGACTAATTGGGAGCGTCCTTTAAAGTGGGAGTGCATCTGCCTGAGAGGCAAGGAACCAGCAGTCTGCATACAAATGAGTTAGATCTATAAAACGGATGCACACGCAACAATCAGGTGCTGGAACAGGACTGTAGTCCAGGAGTGGATGAACAACCAGAAATTTCCGCCAGAGTTTACAGCTGGTGAACGCGAAGAAGAAAAAGAAGAAGCAGATATTACAATTTGAGAGCTGACATCACAAAACAATATCAGCAGAGGCCTGATATCGGGGGTAAAGAATCGAACCTCCAGCCTATTACAGGCACAGACAACAAATTAACACGTGTCTTTGTTTACATGGTATTGCGTGTTGGGGAAAAAAAAAAGTGAAAGCCAGATAGATTGTTCCAGTGTTTGAAATATATAACATTCAACTACAAATGCGCTGTTCATTGTTGATTTCTTTGTGATGTTACATAAATCTTCTGCGTCTTCTCCTTCACCTGCTTCTCATTCTTCTCCACCTTCTCTTCCACAGCCACCACCACCACATATGCATCATCATCTTTTTCTTCAACGTAGTGAACGTATCTTCTCTAATTTCTTCTCTTCGTTTTCTTCCTCATCGCTGAACCCCTCTTCGTAGTCCTCTTCCTCCTCGCTGTCTGTTCATCCTTTCCGTCGTCTTCTTCTACTGACTCTCTCTCTCTCTCTCTCTCTCTCTCTCTCTCTCTCTCTCTCTCTCTCTCTCTCTCTCTCTCTCTCTCTCTTTCGCTCTCTCCACCCCCTCCCCCCGTTTTAGTTTAAAATCAATTTCTCACATCTCTACAGTCAGACGAATACACGTGCCAGAGGAACGCTCTAGAAGCAATGCCTCCTTTTTTGGGTCTTTGCTAATACTGTATCCGTGTGCAATTTATACATTTAAAGACACTATTGTGCATTGTATGCATTACCACCTGTTTCAGTAACAGGTGGCACAACTGTACTGGTCTTCCAAATGGCTTCCAAAGGCATTCAGTTAAAGCTATATAATGTCATATAATTCCCCAGTGTTGAAGGCGGAATCGAATTCGAATTCACGAATTCGGTAAGGCTTAACCGGTCAACAAATGCCTGCAGACGTCGGATGTGTCGACCAAGAGGGGCAAATATCTCGGCTCTGCTGTAAATGTACACAACGCAGTTACAACTTCGGATGAGCACAGAAGAAAAAGAATCCACCAACGCTTGAAGAATATTTATAGCGATTCAACAGTGGATGTTAGCACTTTCCGACACTGGGTGCATCGATATAATGAAGGTAAAGCAGGTCAGCAGTGAATGACTGACACAAAGTGGACTGGCCGCCTATCTACAACAGTTACGCCACATAATATTCATTGATGATGATATTATTCATGCTGACAGTTGGGTAACACTTCCGACAGAACTTCCGGCCCAATACGAAGGACTAGGCACAGCAGAAGGTTAAGCTTCGAAGTTATTTTTGCACCTGACAGCGATTTGCAATTGCAGTTTCCACATATGGACGGAAGTGACAGAAGTGAAATTGAAATCAACAACATAAAAGGAGTTATTAGGACAATTTTCCAAGACATAAATATCAACACCTTCAACGTTGTGCTAGTATCTCTTACATTTTCTGTACAAGACGGAATCTGTTTAGGGCCTCAAGATAAAAACATTGACACTTTGAAGCCTTTCGCCAAATACTTGTGGATTACTGTACAGAAGCATTGATACAGATTTTCCTCCTGGAGGAATTAGTCATTTAGTGATCTCTCTCTCCTCCTCCTCTTCTTTATCTCTCTCAGTTTTTGTTTCTAATGTGTACATGTACCCCTCTTTTCCTCTCTACTTTGATATGTGAGCGCTTGCAAACTGTTAATTAATAATCATTGTTGTCACAACTATTACTAGTATGTTTAAGTGTATGTATGCAAATATGTATGACAATAGTATTTTATTTATAAGTGTATGCTGGAACATTAGGCTAATGGTATATGAGAGAAACATGATAACTTTTGCACACCATTAACACATGCGTGTGAGCATGTATAGAGTCGGTAGTCCAGAACCCAAGTTTAAGGTGTCTCCTTCGTGCCAAAGAACTGCAGGTTTGTGGGTAACGAAGGCAGTCAGGTCTTACATGGGTGACGTTACGCCTCTGGCCCCTTCTCCAGCACGAGGGCACCACTGGGGGAAAGTGAAAGTGCAGGATCTTTTTCATGTCAGTAAAGCATCGAGTATATGATGCTAGACCAATTTTTATTTAAACACTGAGCACTGGGTGGGTGATGTGGTCAGCCTAACGCCGGTCGCCTTAGCTCTCAGGACAAAACCTGTTATCTATTTTAGGCTGGGCGGTCCTATTTGGTGAGGAGGGGGAATAGGCCCACTTCCTCTTGCAAGCATGTCATACAAGGTGACTAATTAGGAGTGTTTCCTTTGAAGTCGGAGTGCATGTACCCAAGAGGCAATGAACCAACAATCTGCATAAAAATAAAAAGACCGGTAAAACGATTTGCACACTAAACACATTCTGGACAAGACCAAAGTCCAGACAAGGCCAAAGTCCAGACAAGGCCAAAGTCCAGAAGTTTACGAACATACAGGACTTTCCACCGGAGTTTACAACCGGTGAACGCTAAGAAAAAGAAGAAGAATAAGGAGAGAGAGAGGAAGAGAGAGAGATAGAGAGAGAAAGAAAGAAAGAAAGAAAGAAAGAAAGAAAGAAAGAAAGAAAGAAAGAAAGAAAGAAAGAAAGAAAGAAAGAAAGAAAGAAAGAAAGAAAGAAAGAAAGAAAGAAAGAAAGAAAGAAAGAAAGAAAGAAAGAAAGAGAGAGAGAGATAGGGAGATCGAGAGAGAGAGAGAGAGAGAGAGAGATAGAGAGAGAGAGAGAGATAGAGAGAGAGAGATAGAGAACGAGAGAGAGAGAGAGAGAGAGAGAGAGAGAGAGAGAGAGAGAGAGAGAGAGAGAGAGAGAGAGAGAGAGACTGTACCGATCTGGGAGTCAAGGTCCTTGAGTGTTTAACAGCCAAATTCTTCCGGCCCAGAGTCGAAGGCCAGACCTTCGCGCTGCCAGGTGAGATCTAGCTACTGCACATGGTATACAATTTTAATGAAAACAGAGAGTGGGAGAACATACGCCCAAATGGCTACATGCACACTTGAGTGAATCCACAAGGGTTTCAAAACCAACCCAGAATAAAGAGCCCAACTCTAATATTAAAAAGTTCATAATCAAGTCTTATGTAAACAAAAGGAGTTTACCGTGAATTTGTGGTTACCCTGGTAAGTTACGTGACTTTCGTGAACTTCCGGCAATTAGATCACAATAGATCACCAGAGAGTGGGTACCGGGTGCGGTCCCGGGAAGTAAAGGCGGCCGGCGTGATGCTGACCACATCATCCATCTTGTGCCGATTAGTCTATAAAATATAGATCTAGCCCTGTATGCCCTATAGGCCTAAAGGCGTGGAAAAGGGTCCTTTACTTTTACCTTAGTGTTGCGGCGAGACGCTTGCCTGCGGCTTCGTAGTTTATGGATTTAGATCCTGACAGAGCCGTCATCTTATTTCAGAAATGACTGGCTACCAGATCGACTCAGCCTTAAACAGGTGCCAGGTAGTCCTAGGAAATAAAAGGCGGCCAGTGTTCGAGTGGCGATTGGTCTATTAAATATGGGTCAAGCTCTGTGTGCCGAAAACGCATAAAGACGCGTATGTATATGTCTGTGTGATTGCCTGTGGCTGCATGGGTGTGTCTGTGTGGGTTTATGTCTGTGTGCCTCTCTGTATGTGTGGGTGTCTTTTTGTACGGCTTGCTTTTGTGAATATGTGTGCTTGTGTGTGTGTGTGTGTGTGTGTGTGTGTGTGTGTGTGTGTCTGTATGGCTGTGTGTGTGTCTGGGGTGTTTGCGTGTGTGTCTCAAAGTGTGTGTTTGTGAGAGTGTGTGAACATAACGTGGCTTTATTGATAAAATACAACTGCTGTGTGAAAGATGGGTGTTTGAAAGGGCTGAATTTAAGACGGCCTTGCGTGCCTAACTTGTGACCCTTCGAAAATAATGTTCGTTTGTTCGTCCCCACCCCCTCCCCCACCCCCCCACCCCCCCCCCCCCACACACATGGACGATGGGCAAGCGATTAGAATGACAAATTAAGAGTCTGGAAATGTGTATAATATGCATACACATAATAATATGTTACATTTCACCTCGTTTATTTTTAACAGATATCTTAATTCACAGTTGAAATCTGTCTGTATGTAGATCATTATTTTATATCTATCTAATATAACGAAGCATACTGAGCTAATTTCCGTGGCTTAGGCGTTGCGAGTCCGGATTGCAATTTCAACGTACCGCGTTCGAAACCCACTGCTGGCTGCTTGGATTTTTTGTATCATGGTATGGGGTGTGGCAGGTCGACCCAGCCTAAAATTGGTACCAGGATGTATGTCCTGGGGAAGTAAAGACGGCCGGCGTAATGCTGGCCATATTACCCACCCAGTGCCGATTGGTCTGTAAAAATATGGGACGCTCTTTCTATATACCCGATGAGCCTAAGGGATCTTACTCTGTTGTACTTATTCTTGTACTGAGCTAATTAAAATGAGAAAGTGAATGCCGCGAAACAAAATAACCGATGTAATTTGTAAAGTAAATGTTCCCTTTTCTACCCTTTGGAACGTTCAGAGCAAATTTAAGGCCAGGGTTATTAGGTAACAAGTATGGTTTTGATCGATGCTAAATAAATAAACATCAATTATTCTCGAAAGTGACAGCCTCAGAAAAGTTCATTCTAACATCCAAAATGTCTACATACTATTTATAGTACGTCTGCTAGATGCAGACAAATACGAATACCCAGGGATTCTACGTTTTGTTAAAATGCCCAACATTTAATGAAGTAGGAATCAATGATAATTAACTTATGCTTAATAGATTTCATTGTTTTCTTTTACTTACTTTCTAAGGCTTTTAAAAAATAGGGATACGGAACCGTTGATTTGACAAAGTACTTCAAACAACACGGGCATAATGATGATCTCTATTTGTGAACTGAAATGTTTGTGTTAGATCATCCGGGCATTTGTTCCAGCCGCCCTCGTGACGGAACTCTCGTAGACGAGACCAACAAAAGTAGAATTACTCATTAGCAGAAGTAAATAAGTCGCTGTGTGTGTCCTCTTCTTTTGGCAACAATGGGGATAGTGTACACTGGGTAAACCATATTGATTAAGAGCAATTTGTGATTTTTGTTGAGGGAGAATACAAAACAAATTTGTCATACATTTTAGCGTGTTAATTCCATTAAACTGGAATTAAACGACAACAGAATAGAACGGACACTAGTGTCATTCAGGTGTGTTGTCTTCGTGTCTGTGGCATTAAATTTTCCAGAGAGTCTTTGGGTAAAAAAATGTAATTACAAAGTAATGCAAAGTTGCAGTGGTTCTTTTCTGTTAATGGTTAATGTAGTGTACTTGTTTGGAATTGAGGAACAAAACAGAAGCCCGTAGGTATCGCTCAACTTAATTGAAATACATATACTGATCTGTAAGCAGATTGCAAATCGAAACCCGGTTGGCTGTCTTTCATTTGTGCTCAGTGCTGCCCGACATTTGTAGATTTTGATGGGTTAAAGAAAAGACAAATGTATTTATTTGACCATCTTTAATTAGGTGTAGTTTCAAAAACTCGCACCCATCTGTATTTCTGTAAATCTGCGTATTTTCCATATATATGCAAGCCTGTCAGTCATATTATGTTCACCTGTGAATCTCTCTATAACTGCACATTGCTTTGTTCATCACGTTATCCTTGTATGGTTGGCTAGATATCTTTGGATAATTTATATCCTCGTGTACATTGAGTCTGTTTTGGAGAAAA
The DNA here is from genome assembly GCA_905116865.2 of Candidula unifasciata. Classification (NCBI taxonomy): domain Eukaryota; kingdom Metazoa; phylum Mollusca; class Gastropoda; order Stylommatophora; family Geomitridae; genus Candidula; species Candidula unifasciata. The sequence goes on from CAJHNH020007246.1 coordinate 32,359, forward strand.
GGTAGACTTGTAGACAGGTCTGTCTGTCTGTCTGCCTTCCTGCCTGCCTGTCGGTCCGTCCGCCCGTCTGTCTGTCTGTCTGTCTGCCTGCCTGCCTGCCTGCCTGCCTGTCTGTCTGTCTGTCTGTCTGTCTGTCTGTCTGTCTGTCTGTCTGTCTGTCTGTCTGTCTGTCTGTCTGTCTGTCTGTCTGTCTGTCTGTCTGTCTGTCTGTCTGTCTGTCTGTCTGTCTGTCTGTCTGTCTGCCTGCCTGCCTGCCTGCCTGCCTGCCTGCCTGCCTGCCTGCCTGCCTGCCTGTCTGTCTGTCTGTCTGTCTGTCTGTCTGTCTGTCTGTCTGTCTGTCTGTCTGTCTGTCTGTCTGTCTGTCTGTCTGTCTGTCTGTCTGTCTGTCTGTCTGTCTGTCTGTCTGTCTGTCTGTCTGTCTGTCTGTCTGTCTGTCTGTCTGTCTGTCTGTCTGTCTGTCTGTCTGTCTGTCTGTCGCAAAAATGTCATTCTTCACAACCTCACTATCGAGCCAAACCCTCTTGCTCAGCTCTCAGTGCAAATTTTCCAATTTTAGTTCGCAATTGTTGCCAAACAAAAATTATTCACAGGTCATCAACTTATCCATCACAGCCTGTTACACCTCTATCATTCATGTCCACCCAATCCTTACATCTTATGTCGTAGTAGAGGCCGACCTCGACATCTTCTACCCTTCAGTCATTCACCATAAAGGATGTTCTTAGGAACTCTACCATCTTCCGTTCTCCAAATGAGACCCAGCCACATTTTGGAGACAAGCCGAAATATTATAGTTTACGAAAAACAATGGGAGTAATCTAAAAAAAAAAGATAAAAGCTTTTCACTTTATATTTTCAGAACTCATGCGTGCTTCGGACATTTGGACACGTGTGTTTCTAGACAGTTTTAGTAGAGAAGCTTAAAAAAAATGGTTGGATCTACATAACACACCATAACTGCAACAGAGACGCACTCATTTTCGGCATGGGAAGCTTGCACCAACTTCAGAGCAGAGGCAACAGTCCTCTTTTGAGCTGGGCAGACTCCAAGTAGTCCAGCTTAACTAAATAAACAGCTTTCATGTGGTGTGTAGCGGCTAGCTGCTCGCCATCAAAAATGACCTTGGCTGTCAGGTCGACCCAGCCTTTAATCGGTAGCGGGTAAAGTCCTGGAAAGTAAAGGAGGCCGGTGTGCAGCTGACCACATCCCCCACCCAGTGCTGTTCTAGACGTATTTGCTGAGTGTCGTGAAATGATAGTCATTACGCATCGGTCTGTAAGGCTGATAACCTGTCTTACCTGTAATCTGCACAAAATTCAAACTTGGACTCGCCCAGAAATATATAGTCCCTTATATCTATATATATAGGCCTGTATTGGACAACATTATTATGTCTGCCTTTTCTGGGTACTTTAACTAAACTCCACTTTTAAATGTATATCTTTTGGGGATATATTTAGGGAGTTAATTGAGGTTTCTTGGAAACCGATTTACTCCTTGCCCCAGTATACAAGGAACTTCTTTTGTACCAACGCCTGAAATGTCTAACTGACGCCATTCTCCTTGCCAGCTTCTCAAGCCTCCAGATGTGTTAATCTGTGCCTGTATACTTTAAATTTTCAAGGCAATCTGGAAAGGTCTCAGTTTTACATATGCTTGGGTAAGTTAATTATAGTTTACGAGTACCTAGAATGTTGTCTGTAAGGTAGTCACTGCGGTAGAGAAATCCATATCGGCTGTGTGATCTCACTTAGTTCTACCATTCTTGATCGCTAGAGTAGCGGATTCGAACGTAGATCTTCCACTGTACAGACTAAATAGCTTATGCACTCAATAAACCACCCATACCGATAAACATTTAATGCCCTTACTATTGTGTACGTTTTAAACTACTTACAGAATCTGTACATACGAGATGGGGACAGAATTGGGTCAGGGCTGTGTTAATCAAAGTATGTGTGTGCTTGACCCAGATCAATGAGTGCTGGGGCGGTAGGGAAAACTAGTGAATGCAGGTACTGACAGTAAATATTGGTGTTTGTGTGCAGAGTGAGGGGGATAGGGAGAGTGATATATGTGTTAGACCACTTTATCTATCTCCACTGTATATCTGACTTGCCTTCTCTTGCACTAAACAGACAGATAAATATAGGAGACTTATGTCTTTTGGTCTGGAGAGGCAATCTGAGGAATGAAAACAGGAGAGCAGGGAGGAGTCAGCAGATGGGGGTTGATGACTATGCTTGCTCTGTCTTTCCTGTCAAGATGTTACCCTCTTGATGATGACTAATGTTGAGTTATTTTCTTGACAGGATGTATATTTTCTGAAGAGCTGGCAGAAGATTCACAGTCTCAACAACATCAACTCACCAACATCCAACCACCAGAACCAACTTGTTACCCACCAGCTAACACCTGTGAAGGTTCCTGACATCTCCAAAATTGGGGGAGATTGTGCCTCATACAGCTACCAGTGCCAGAGCTTAATGTGGCTCAAAGACATTGTGTGTCCTTACTGGTGATAGTGACTTGCTAGATACCGGTACAGTTGCTGTATAGTGAAGTACTCTTGCTACTTGATCCAGTGGAGCAGAATTCCAAGAGTCAAAGACAGTCAAATCATCCGGAGCTGAGGGAGGCATCATAGACAGAGATAAGAGAAGATAAGTCTAATGCTTCGCATGATGTTGTGTTCCTCACAGCTCCCTGTGTCCAGTGATGAAAAGATGTCATCTCCAAGGCCTTCTGTCTGTGTAGATCCTAGTGATTTGGACATGATATCCTGAGATCTGGAAATTGTCTCACTTTTATATATCTAATTTATATTGATTATATACATTCATTTTCATGGCTGACTTAGGTGTCTCTATTTCACCGTTTTTTAAGTGTTTCGCAGTTGTGTATGTATGTGTATCTTCTTTATATGTGTTAACATGGTTATGATAATGAACTATCATAACCTGGGGGCTTTCTTTAGTAAGTAGTGGGGGTGTCCTCTGAGTGCTGTTGGTTCTGAAGGAGAAATCCTTACATTAGGCACGCGACAGGAGTGATATGTGACAGAACAACATATCTCCAAAAATCTGTGGTCTCGTCGTGTGATTGTTTTGTACACTGTTCAATCTTTAAATTTGCTGGTGATCTTGGCCAGGAGTTGTTCAGTGTTTGTTTTTGTTAACACATTTGTGACCATTCTGGGTCAGTTCTTAGAGTATACTCCTAGGAGTGATTTGTAATCATTGTGGTGTTTTGTGGTGTTCAAGTACATTGGGTTAGGTACAACATTGGTTGGTGGAGATAATTTAATCTATTGTTGATTATATTTACATTGTTGGTGACAATATATATTGTTGTGGACTGTTAGATTGACAAGACAGCATGTCGCAGTCAAAAATTTCCATACAGGAATTGAAGGACATGGCTGTCCAGATGGGATTGGAGGGTAAAGAAATGACCGAGTGGATTAAAACCACGGAACGTGAGATGAGGATGGAAGCCCGTGAAGCTGAGAGACTCAGAATTGAGGCAGAGAAGGAAAGCGAAAGACTCCGCATTGAATCTGAGAGACTCAGACTTGAGTCTGAGAGGGAGTCAGAAAGAATGAAGTTGGAACAGGAGGTGAGGTTAAGAGAATTGGAACTTCAGGCTCAGAGAGAGGGTAATAGACCCAGATCTCCAACACCTGATATTGATGGTGCATCAATGCACAGTAGCTCAGCTCAAGCGATGAACTTTCCTATGCCAGTCTTCGACCCGAAGGCTGAAAATATTGAACAGTACCTAGACCGATTTGGCAAATTGGCATCTTTGTACAACTTGGAAAGGAATATGTACACGCTGAAGTTGGCTCAAGGTTTGAGGGGTGAGGCATACGAGATTTATCAACGGATGCCCACCGGTACTGAGACTGATTATGATGCATTGTGTCAGGCTTTACTGAAACGTTTCGAACTTAATGCTGCGACATACAGACAGAAGTTCAGAAATGAGAGAAAGATGACAGGGGAGAACTATCCTCAGTTCGCCAGTCGCCTTCAGGGATATTTGACAAGGTGGAGGGAAATGTCTGGATACTCCTCTTCTTTTGAAGATTTACAGGAGATGATCCTAACGGAACAACTCCGAGAGACATTACCTCGCCCTATGCAAACCTTCCTGACGGAGAATGGTGCTGACAGACTGAGTGAGATGTTGATGTATGCTGAGAGGTATGAGATGGCACATAAAGAAGTGTGTATAGGTGGGAAACCCAAGGCCCAGGGCCAAGGGAAAAATAATGGTAATGGTCATAAAACCCATCCAAATGAATCCCCTAAAAAGAATTCATCCCAAGCACAACCCCAGAACCCCTCAAAAGGTCAGGGAACACAACATAGACAACCCTTTAATGGCCCTAAAAAGCCTTACTGCCATATTTGTAAGAATAATAACTACTGGACTAAGGAATGTAAATCCAAACAGTCAGGGAATTTACAAGTATCAGCTTTGTTGTCTACTGTAGTACCTTCTACCCAGGAACAATTGTACAATGGTTCCAATAGGCCTCCTGTGGTAGAGAGGGTTTGGGCTAATGGATATTCTTTAAATTGTCTGTATGATAGTGGTTTGTCATACGGCTGTGTGGTGAGGCCAGAGTTTGTAAAACCTGATCAGTATACTGGCAGATTCATAGAGCTCCAATGTGCCACATTGGATGCTAAACCTTTAAACTTGCCTATTGCTAAGATTAAGGTCCGTTCAAAGTATGTCTCGGGGGTAATTGAGGCTGCAGTGCTCGAACACTGTACCTTTGATTTAATTCTTGGCGCTACTTATGTATTTTTAGCAGAGCCGAAGAAACCTTCAGAGCATCTTGCTGCGGTGACCACCCGAGCACAACATAAAAGTGCCTTGGAGGATTCTCCTCATGTAAATCCTCTTCCTGAGGAAATTAAGGTGGCCCAAAGTAGTGACCCAACCCTTAAGGCATGTTTTAAAAAGTTAACTGCAAGTCACAATCCCCCTTTGAAGAAAGAATTTTTCATGAAAGGTAAGTTGCTTTACAGATGGGCAAGTGACAAGTATACAGAGCACAGTCAGCTTGTAGTACCCAAAACATATAGACAGCAGATTCTCCAGATGGGGCACACTATAGCCTATAGTGCCCATATGGGAATACATGCAACGACACAACGCATTCCCTGCCATTACTTTTGGCCAGGTATGTCAGCAGATATCATGCGTTATGTCCAATCCTGTCCGGAGTGCCAGAAGGTAGCTCCCAAAGGCAGGAATGCACCAGTCGGACTGGGGGAAACCCCTGTCACCTCCACACTTTTTGAAAGGGTGGCGGTCGATTTGGTTGGACCACTTCCTCTCACAAAGAAGAAGAATGCTTACATATTGACCTTGGTCGACTGTTGTTCAGGGTATCCGGAGGCTGTTGCACTTCGGAGGATTGACAGTAAGACTGTGGCAGAGGCATTGATGAGCATTTTCACCAGAGTGGGATTCCCTTCGCAGATACTGACAGACAATGGATCTCAGTTTAAAGGGAAACTAATGGAGGAAGTGTTTCAGATAATCAAGTCTCAACACATTTGCACCAGTCCATACCGACCCCAAGCGAACGGCCAGAATGAGCGGTTCAATGGAACGTTGGTATCGCTTCTGAGAAGATTAACACAGGAAAAGCCAGAGAGGTGGGACGAGTATCTGTCTGCAGCACTATTCGCCTACCGGGAAGTACCCAATGCCTCTACTGGATTTCCACCTGCGACCTTGGTGTTCGGAAGACCCATTTCTGGACCCTTGGCCATTCTCAGGAAGACATGGACAGACGAAGGGGCAGATGATTCCTTGAAAACCATATCACAGTATGTGCAGGAACTCAAGGAAAGGTTAAAGTTAGGGTGGGACCTGGCCAAAGAGAACTTGATTCGTGCACGTAAGAGGTACGCTGCACATTTCAACCGGAAGACGAAGGAGCGATGTCTTGAGGTTGGAGATAGGGTGCTTTTGCTGCTACCATCAGGGAAGTCTAAGTTAGAGCTAGCTTGGGGAGGCCCTTATACGGTGGTAGAGCAGATATCCAGGATCCATTATAAGATCAACATTAAAGGTGTCAAAGGTCTATCACATTAATCTCCTCCGGAAATACAACGAGAGAGAGGTAAGTGACACACCGACCCTCTTGACACTTTCTGTAGCTATGGAGGTGGAAGGTGGAGAAGCCACAGCTGTGGAATATCCGCTTCACCCCAGGGAGACCTATAAAGATGTAGAGGTTAACCCAACTCTCTCTGTCTCTCAGAAACAAGCTATAGAACCACTCTTGTCAGAGTATAACTCTGTCCTGACAGAGAAGCCAGGGCAAACTTCATTATTGGAGTATGATACGACATTGGTTCCTGTTGAGCCTTTCCGTCAATGCCCTGTGCAAGCTCCTCTTTTTAAAGAGGAATGGAGTAAACCTCCAGACCATCAGGAGGACCAGAAGGTGAAGAATTTTCAATTCACACCAGGGTTCCTACCTGTGTTTGTTGGAGCACATAGTGACGAGGGGAGGATTATCCTTCCGAACCTCGCGAAGGATCAGACGGGAGGGATTATATCCCACATGCCTCGACGACCTTCCTGTGTGACTACTGATGTAGGAGACACACCGGTATATTTCCTGAATATGACAGGAGTACCAGGATGGTGTGTAGGTTTATTCAGCCAACCCGATCGGGGGGTTCGGTCTGAACCTACATCTTTGCATGTACCTGGCAGGGATCAGTGATACATGGATGGAGTCATCAGTCTTAGGTCTTCAGGGCCATCGACTGATTCTATATAGATTCCTTGTTGAGTAGTATTGTATAGTGGTCATAGGTTTCTCTATTTTCACATGAATTGTCATTATGGTATATATTTCATCTGTCTTTGAGAGGTTGGTTTGGTCAACTCTTTGATTCAGAGCAGATTTCTTGAGCCGCCATCCCTTGTCTGATAATTCACAGACTGAAGGTGATGAGCAAGCTGCTGAAAGTAGTGAGTCCATAGATGTGTAAATGGCTGATCATTTTTCATTCGCGTAGTACGCTCTTCCCTTTGGGGGGGGGGGGGGGGGGTACTGTCGTGAAATGATAGTCATTACGCATCGGTCTGTAAGGCTGATAACCTGTCTTACCTGTAATCTGCACAAAATTCAAACTTGGACTCGCCCAGAAATATATAGTCCCTTATATCTATATATATAGGCCTGTATTGGACAACATTATTATGTCTGCCTTTTCTGGGTACTTTAACTAAACTCCACTTTTAAATGTATATCTTTTGGGGATATATTTAGGGAGTTAATTGAGGTTTCTTGGAAACCGATTTACTCCTTGCCCCAGTATACAAGGAACTTCTTTTGTACCAACGCCTGAAATGTCTAACTGACGCCATTCTCCTTGCCAGCTTCTCAAGCCTCCAGATGTGTTAATCTGTGCCTGTATACTTTAAATTTTCAAGGCAATCTGGAAAGGTCTCAGTTTTACATATGCTTGGGTAAGTTAATTATATTTTACGAGTACCTAGAATGTTGTCTGTAAGGTAGTCACTGCGGTAGAGAAATCCATATCGGCTGTGTGATCTCACTTAGTTCTACCATTCTTGATCGCTAGAGTAGCGGATTCGAACGTAGATCTTCCACTGTACAGACTAAATAGCTTATGCACTCAATAAACCACCCATACTGATAAACATTTAATGCCCTTACTATTGTGTACGTTTTAAACTACTTACAGAATCTGTACATACGAGATGGGGACAGAATTGGGTCAGGGCTGTGTTAATCAAAGTATGTGTGTGCTTGACCCAGATCAATGAGTGCTGGGGCGGTAGGGAAAACTAGTGAATGCAGGTACTGACAGTAAATATTGGTGTTTGTGTGCAGAGTGAGGGGGATAGGGAGAGTGATATATGTGTTAGACCACTTTATCTATCTCCACTGTATATCTGACTTGCCTTCTCTTGCACTAAACAGACAGATAAATATAGGAGACTTATGTCTTTTGGTCTGGAGAGGCAATCTGAGGAATGAAACAGGAGAGCAGGGAGGAGTCAGCAGATGGGGGTTGATGACTATGCTTGCTCTGTCTTTCCTGTCAAGATGTTACCCTCTTGATGATGACTAATGTTGAGTTATTTTCTTGACAGGATGTATATTTTCTGAAGAGCTGGCAGAAGATTCACAGTCTCAACAACATCCACTCACCAACATCCAACGACCAGAACCAACTTGTTACCCACCAGCTAACACCTGTGAAGGTTCCTGACATCTCCAAAATTGGGGGAGATTGTGCCTCATACAGCTACCAGTGCCAGAGCTTAATGTGGCTCAAAGACATTGTGTGTCCTTACTGGTGATAGTGACTTGCTAGATACCGGTACAGTTGCTGTATAGTGAAGTACTCTTGCTACTTGATCCAGTGGAGCAGAATTCCCAGAGTCAAAGACAGTCAAATCATCCGGAGCTGAGGGAGGCATCATAGACAGAGATAAGAGAAGATAAGTCTAATGCTTCGCATGATGTTGTGTTCCTCACAGCTCCCTGTGTCCAGTGATGAAAAGATGTCATCTCCAAGGCCTTCTGTCTGTGTAGATCCTAGTGATTTGGACATGATATCCTGAGATCTGGAAATTGTCTCACTTTTATATATCTAATTTATATTGATTATATACATTCATTTTCATGGCTGACTTAGGTGTCTCTATTTCACCGTTTTTTAAGTGTTTCGCAGTTGTGTATGTATGTGTATCTTCTTTATATGTGTTAACATGGTTATGATAATGAACTATCATAACCTGGGGGCTTTCTTTAGTAAGTAGTGGGGGTGTCCAGCCAAGTGTGCCTAGAAATAATATATATATATATATTGACATATTTTGTAGTGCCAATACTTGAGTTGCCCTACTCCAGAGATAAGTTGATCGGATATTGGCCACGGGGAATCCCTTAGACCAATACGAGCCAAACGACTCAACAAAATTGTCTCTGAGTGCTGCTGGTTCTGAAGGAGAAATCCTTACATTAGGCACGCGACAGGAGTGATATGTGACACTGAGTACGCCTAAATTCGTGGAAAAGGATCCTTTACTTATTATGTTCACATGCTCAAAATCGTCCTCCATGCCATCTCATGTTCCAAACAGGATGGTAGCATCTGTGAAGAAATTTCAAACACATTTAAACAAATTTACTTCTTGTATAGAAGGTGCGACGGTAGCACCTGTGAAGAAATTTCAAACACATTTAAACAAATTTACTTCTTGTATAGAAGGTGTGACGGTAGCATCTGTGAAGAAATTTCAAACACATTTAAACAAATTTACTTCTTGTATAGAAGGTGCGATGGTAGCATCTGTGAAGAAATTTCAAACACATTTAAACAAATTTACTTCTTGTATAGAAGGTGCGATGGTAGCATCTGTGAAGAAATTTCAAACACATTTAAACAAATTTACTTCTTGTATAGAAGGTGCGATGGCCGTCGTATCGTGTCCTCGCTAGTTCTTGATCTCAGGGCTGTGGCTCGATCAACCCTCGTAGAATAGGAGCAGGGTAGGAAAAGGGGTGCCAATACATATAGAACGTGGGGTAAATATGTGTGTGTGTGTATGAACCTTTAGAAGGTTCAAAATATGAGCTTACAAATAACACACAGAGCAATGAAAAGCACCTACGTTACCGTACAAATATTTCAGTATAAAAAGCAAAAGAGATTTCCAAAGTATTTGCTGAATCACAGATTTTAATAAGAAAGAAAAGAAAGTGAGAAAAAAAATATAAATCATTTAGCAAGAGAAACTTTGAAACAACTTGCAAATATAAAGCTGACAAAATGGTGTTTGAAATCTCACACAGAGCTATGGGGGCTACGTGGTCTCGAGGCATGGTGTGCACCTGGAGTGCTAGAGGTTCCAGATTCAATCCCCGGTGACGGCTGGAATCTTTTCACGTGGACTTGGACTTCTAGAAATTCCGCCTGGTCTCTGGGTAGTGAGATCGGACGCCCGTGTGCATTGTTGCGCATGTAAAAAATCCGCTGGCAGTTGGAAATCGAAAAGAGTAGCCCAACGGCGCTGATTGGGCAAATTAGGAGTTAAAAATATACTTACAGTATTTCAGAATCCTCGCCGGTGCTACAGAGCCTGTGCACTGTGCTGAGTTTCTTCGGACTCAGACTTAAGTTAGAAGAAGAACGAAGCGCCTATGGGTTACTACCCGTGTGCCATGATGTTGATCCTTTGTTCAGATCCTCAAACCTCAAAACACAGAACTTTGGATTAACTGTTAAATCATATTCAGCACAGCTCTAGAAGTCTAGGAATAAGCAGGAAAGGGGGAGTGGGAGGGGGGGTGGGGGGGGGGGGGGCACACAGACACACACACACAAAATGAGTTCTTTCACTTACTATACTCAGAAATCAATATATCCTCAATATTTAGACACGTATGATCACCGACGCTTTTGGTAAAGAAGCCTCAAAAAGGAGGTGTGCAGATCTACATTATAAACTCCAGATATCGGCATGAGAAGCTTGCTCCAACTTCAGAGCAGAAGCAGCAGCACTCATTCGAAGAGACCCCCAATACTCCAGTTTATTCTTCTTCTCAAAGTCCATGTCGTGTGGCGTTGGTAGTCATGTCTATCCACAACCTTCTGTCTCGTGTACTTTCAATTAACTCTGACACAGATGATCTTCCTTGCCATAATGTCAGACTGTCCAGCATATTTTCTCTCGGTCTCCCTCTGCCTCTCCTCCCCTCCAACTTTCCTACCGTCACGATGTACTCCAGTTTTCTCCTTCTCATCACATGACCAAAGAATGTAGATTGTCTCTTTCTGATGTGAGCAATCAGTTCAAGTTATTCTCATCGTCTCCGCAGCTTCCAAACAAGTTGTCACTAATTTACTAACTGTCCATGATTCACATCCGTATACCAATATAGGATTTATATAAAGTTTACAAATGCTCTCTCTTGTCTCAAATGACAGTTTAACTAAATAAAAAGCTGTCATATTCACATATTCACATATTCACATATTCACATATTCACATATTCACATATTCACATATTCACACACGTAAATTCAGTCCTCCAAGTAATCTCACCCTCTAATTAAGACATCGTCAACTGTGGAATAAAATGAAAAATAAAAAATAAAAAACAACATCTGAATGTTTGTCTACTAGAACAGTGAAGCTGTGAATTTCACTCAAATATTCATCCATAGAATGGGAAAGGTAGATCTTGCAAAGGCTACAGGAAACCTTAAAAGAAAACAAAAAGTTCTATCTCAGAGCTTTAAAACGCCAAATTCAGTCTTAAAACAATCTATGAATTTGAGCTGGAGAAAATCGTACACAAATCAAAGACCAGGTGATGTTGTAAGGCAGAGAAACAAGGAAGACACAAAACTAAACTGGCTTTGTATCATTCTGTTTGTTAATTTACAAAAGGCATTTTTCAATGCAAGGAACAGACTCGAGAATTTGGTGACAACTGGCAATTTTGATAGAAAGAGGACACGAAGAAAGCCAAGAGGTAAATACTGTGATTGCTTACCCAGTTGCCAGGGGAGGTACAGGAGCACTATCCGATCCAAGATTCTGCTGATCGTGTAGGTTAGCGAATGATGACCGCCTATGACTTGTAGCACGGTACATGATGATGATGATAATCATTTCAGGAATAAAAATGGGGGGGGGGGGGGGAAGCAGTAGAAATAGGGTTGGGGTAGGGGGGGGGGGGGGGGGGGGGGGGGGGGGGGAGTGTTCATCTACAAAAAAGCGGCAGCCACAGAAAAAACAACGTTTGGAAACGCCGATATAGTCTTATTTCAGAATTTGAGTTGTGAATGCAATTACGTTTTACAGACCAGCTTATTTGTAAACAGACTGTTGGTCCTTCGCCTCCCAGGCAGACATATACAACTTCGAAAAAAAAATACACACCTCTAATTAGTCGAATTTACGATATGCTTGTTGGTGGGGGTGGGGGCGGGGCAGTGGGTCTATTCCACCCCCTTCACCCTCCCCTAGGCTTTAATTATCTTTCTAATGTAATATCAGTAATCCATAATAGTCTTCTGTGATTTTTTTTTAAAAGTAGTATAGTCTTCAATTTTTACCTGGAGAAGAAACAAAAGTTAAAGACCGTATAAAAAAGGTTAGTTGTGTATCCTTTACAGGACGTTGCAGAACCAACCCAAACAGCCCCTGGCTGCTGTGTGGTTTTTTAGGCAAATTTACGTCCAGTAGTTTGCCTTGGCTTTTTGGACGGTCGGCTTTCTTGATACCCCTGTCGAAACCAACGCAAGGTTCATGGCCCGCAGCTGGGATCGAACCCGGCACTCCTGCATTACGAAGCGTTCGCATGTACTCAGCCACAGAGCCGACTAAAGACCGTATACGACAGTAAACCCTTTTAGGACCTACTAGAAAATTCGAAATCTAGTTATTTAATTGATGTGTTTGTTTTACTGTCCTCTTATTTCTTCTGTCGTTTACGATGTATGCTACCAGTGCTGATCAGCGACTGCGAATTTAATTTTATTCCTAATGTTCCCCGTGTGGCTTCCGGGGCCCTGTTATAGGGAAAACAAGAATAGACCCACTGCCGACCCAAAAGCATGTCATAAGAGTCGACTAGCTGGGAGCTTCCTTTAAAGTTGGAGTGCATCTACCTGAGAGGCAAGGAACCAGCAGTCTGCATACAAATGTCATATTTGTAAAACTGATGCACACTCGGGTTTCTAGAAAAGATATAAAATCGAACAAAAAGTTTCTAGAGCAGGACTGCAGTCCAGAAGTGGATGAACAACCAGAACTTTTCACCAGAGTTTCTATTTTCACTCGAGAAAAATAAGTACAAAGGTAAGGCAGTATAAGACACAATAAAGCAAGCTTCTCTTAAAGACTGACTAGGACATTCAAGACCAAGTCATTTTATTTCGCGCGCTCTCTCTCTATTTCTCTCCCCCCCCCCCCCCCCCCCCCCCCACCCCCCCCCCCCCCCCCCCCCCCCTCTTCACCCCCCCTATACTTCTCCTTCGTCCCTATACTTCTCCTTCTCCCTCTCCCCGCAACTTGCTAGAAAGTCTACCAATTGCTGTACATTTTTTTTAAAATATTCAAATGGCTTCAAGGGCTTTCAAAAACTGTTATTTTCTCCATGCGCAGTAAACGTGTCCATCTTGACTTCGCAAAGGAGAAAAAATTAGAGGCAACAAAAGGCAAAAGAAAAAATCTACTTTTCACAGCTTACTAGAAGATTCGACACTAACATCTCTATAATGTCTTCAGTTTTTTTTTACCTTATTAACTCTTTCTTCTACTTTTCGCCTATATCTGCCATGAGTGCCGATCAAAGGTTACTTTCACGCCGTATAAAGGCTTCCGTCTCGACTTTGGGAAGAAGGAAAAAAAATAGAGGAAATAAAAGACAAGAAATAATCTACTATTTATGGCTTACTAGAAAATTCGACACACAAATCTCTCATGTATTTAGCCTTCTCCCCCAGTCTCATTTACTCTTTCTGTTTCTTTTGTTTTCCTCCTATATCTGCTATAAGTGCAAATCAACTACCATGCATTAGTAATATTGTCTACTGTTATTTTCGTGGCCTCAAGTGTCAGCCGAGAGTCGTTACTTCCTCGTCGTATAGGCTTCCATCTTGACATGTTTCTAGTCTATTCCGCACTCAGCTAATTAAAATAAAATCGGCGCAATTATGAAAGGCTAAACTATAATTTTAACATTATAAACTCTAGTAGACCTCCACTGTTAATAATGTAACGAAAGAGATACAATCCCCGAACAAGTGGGGACGGCGGCAAAGCTATTCCCAACCCAGATAAATGTTGGGCGACGCTGTCGCAGGTTGGCTGGGACACGGCTGATCGATCCAAACAGGATTACCCACAAACGACAATCTGGCGCTGCCCATGACCAATAACAGGACGTCTTTTGCTGTCAATCGTCGTCTGTGTGAATCACATACTCAATAGCAGGCACTGGGCGGGGCTAGACACACATCGACGACCCTGTTAGGGTCGTCAACTTTTCCAGCCATGTTCGTACAGTGTGGCGTTGGCCGTAAGCTGTGTTTTGACATTGGATAAACCTTTATGTACAAATGTTTCCCTTGATCGTTGTCTTCGGAAATCGGACCAGTTAACCCGACATATTTGTCCTTTACAGCTTTGAGTGTTTTCCTCGCTAATTTTAATTTTAAAGTGTAGATAAGGTATACTTCAAACAGTATTTTATTCTTAAAACAGTGTGTGCCCCATCGCAAGGAACAATGTTACCTTACGGCCTGAAAGTTCCTGCTCCTTATTTTCCATTCGCACCAACAGGAAGTTTAACTCAAGCTCACTTATCAACACTAGACTTTCAAAATACGCAGCTTAACGATTACAACGTACGAGTACAGCTAGGATTACGTAATTATCAGAATTCGTTAGGGTTGTCCCCTTTCCACGCTTACATCACCGATCCGTACACTCAGGCCTATTTTTACAAGCACGACCCCAGAGCCCGTTTTGTGCAAGAGGAACCCAAGCCTAGTCACAGTTATATAGGTCTCATTGGTATGGCCATACTCAACTCCAAGGATAAGAAATTGGTGTTAAGTGATATATACCAGTGGATACTTGATAATTATCCTTACTTTCGTACGCGAGGTCCTGGTTGGAGGAACAGTATCAGACACAACTTATCTCTCAATGATTGTTTCATTAAGTCGGGCAGAAGCGCCAACGGCAAGGGACACTACTGGGCAGTGCACCCGGCGAATGTCGACGATTTTGAAAGAGGTGACTTCCGCAGACGTCGTGCCCAAAGAAAGGTTCGTCGTCACATGGGCCTGTCGGTTCCAGATGACGATGACAGCCCGACGGCGTCGCCCATACCGCGCTGGTCACATCACGATGCCACGCAGGAGTCAGAAAGAAGTCAGTTAGACTCTCTAGTTTCACCAGATGACCACGTGTTGACCCCAATATCACCTGGATGTGAACATGACCAACTGCTTCTACTTCACCAGACGCCAAAGTACGGCAATGTACACGTTCAGCCCCGAAAGCAAAGTAGAAAGCGATTGTTTGACATGGCTAGTTTGCTAGCTCCAGATGAGGACGAGCATGACTCAAAGAGTGATCAACAGCCGAGCGATCATGACATTCACATTTCCCATGCGGACTTATATCACAGCCGTGAAAGGAAACAAGAAGATCCACAATTAACTACAATCAGTGATAACAGCAAGGACAAACACGAAACAAATACAAACGAAGACGTCGATATAACTGTAAGTCATTTGTCCAGCGAGAGTGAGCGGGAACTGGATGCTAGTGATGACGACTGTGTGCAGAGCGACATCCAGGTCACATCGGGAAACGAGTCTCCGGAGCATGAGCTTCACAGGCATGATGATGATAAGGACAACGGCCAGTCACTTAGTAGCATTTATGTAAATAAGCTCAACATGACAACTACAAACGGCGGAAAAATTTACCCACAAAGATATGATCACAAGTTATTAAAGTGGTCTTCTAGTCTATATACAGTCAGCCCTAAAGCTGATGTCGTTCACAATAAAGATACTGCAGGCGAAAACGTCAATAGTTTCAACGATTTGAAAGTTGCGAGTAATTCACCAATCGTCAAACAGTCCAAAACCAACAACCACAGTAACCACTTTCAGAAAGTTATGTGCCAGCTATCTCATCCAGATCCTTCAGAACTCCCAGAAGAACTGTCTTCTATGGCCACAGGAGCGCTAGAGCACATGAACCGCACGGCTGAAGAATATCACTTCTACCGATCAGATCTGCATGGCTCACACCAAAAAACCAACCAGGAGAACGGGTATGCCCTAGTTTCAACAAAGGACAACGGTTTGTTAAGTCACAATAGACACAATCAGACAGAAACGACAAGATCTTTTTGTGATACTCCTACTTCTGACCGCAGACTATCAAGCGATCATCTAACATGGCTTGAGATGAACAACAGTTTACTTCCAAGAGACAGGTTGTGTGCCTTCAGTGCCGTGGGCATGAGAAACTCTAGTATTTATTCTCCCAATGAATTCAGAACCGCACAACTCAGTTCTCAAAGGTTTCAACCTATATCAACGTCCGTAAGCGCTGAAGTAGCCACGTCGTTGATATCCACGAGCGTTTCTTCCCCTTCTTCGTCCACGACATCCACCAGTCACGAATTGGATACTGCTGTAACCAAGTCTTGTCATCAGGTCACCAGAAGTGGAATTCCCGACAGCGTTGTCAGCAGATTAGAGACATAGTGGGTAGGTATGTTTATAAGTTGATAATTTTGTGAGTGAATCGTAAGCTTATATTGCTTAAACCTTCTGGAATATTCTTTTAGTAATTGGTTTATGGAGTTGGACGATTCCTATTGCAATGTTATAACAAGGAAAAGAATAAAACATTTAAATCTGAGGTTGGACTAAAAGGCAAATCAAGATGCAAACAAATGTTTCGACCAAAGTCTTTGCAGACAATTAAAAACAAAACACGACTGAACACTGTAATATCACAGTTCAAAATAAATAGTCAACACGACTGAATTATATACCATAACTAGTCATGTGGATTTAAACGGTCATTTTTCAGTTGTATATAAATATACTCGTATTATTATTAAATATAAAGAGGAAATGCAACCTGAAAACGTTGTGTTATGGCAGTGCAAACCAGGCCCTTCGCTTTGGCTGGCAGTTGGTCTAGGAGGGAGGCTCCGACAGGCAGACAGATAGAACACTGCTCTTCTGATCGGTCTCGGAAACAAATCGTTGTGGAAGACTTTTCTTGACACGGGCGGGTCTTCCTAGTCACACTCGCCATCGCCATGGGCTGTGAGTCTCATGCCTCCTCATAGCGCAATATAACACTATCGTCTGGAATGACGGAAAGTGCCAATGTAATTATTATTAATAGCTGATAACGATGTTAGTTTAAATGTTCGTATATACTTTTAAATAATTAGAAGATAGATGGTCTACAATTTTACCACCATTTTAACTGGCTTTTACGAATAACAGTCATCACTTTGTATGTTCTAACAACCTTAATTGATTGTTTCGATACAAGAGTAACATTTATTGCCAGGTTAACACAAGTTACATTATTCTTTTTCTCATCAACCATTTCACGCTAGTAGCGTCTCTAGTTTATGAAGCTAGGCTCATACTTCTGTAGATCACTTGACTGGTAATCAACGTTTTCTCCCCCACCATTACGCCCTATTTGAAATGACATGGGCGTAGAGGCGGAGGAGATAATGTTATACCATAAAGTTACACCAAACTCTGTATTCACGTTAGGGTTTCTTGACCAAAGAGCTGTCATTTTTAAATATTTTTTTTTTTTAAATATCCACCTTGTACAGATTCAAACCTACAACCTTCGCGCCGGCAGACAACGGGGCTACCCACTGGGCTACCACGGCTACAATATGGGAACTACACTACTGTCCCAAACAATTATTTACTTAAACTCCTGCTAGAAATAGCTGAGTTCAAACGTAAAATAAATTTAACTCTGAAAGAACTCGTTGGAGACTCCATGGGACAGAAGTAGTCAAACTAGTCATTCAAATACGATAGACTAACATAACTGCAATCTGTGATAGACATAACAAGAACATTATACTATCTTCGGAATGACACAGTAACGTATGGTGAGTTGCTCGGTACTGAAACAGTTAATTTGTCATAATAATAAAAAAAAAATATGTAAAATTAACATTTATATGCGGCAATTCTTCGCACACAACATGCGTGGGAAAGGGCGGCAGCCGGACCTAAAGAATCTAACACGCTGACAGTTAAATACACCAGTAAATATATAAACCTGACCCACACAAATTATTGTCAATCCCTGGTAAACGTTTTCTTCTGTTTCATCTTCTTCGCGTTCACCGGCTGTAAACTCTGACAGAAAACTGTGGATGTTCGTCCACTTCACGACCATAATTTTGTTACAGAATTTGAGTTTTGCATGCACATGACACGTTTCAGAGAGCTGACGGATTGGTAACTTATTTAGCGTCATCCCCTTGTGGGAGGTAATTTTTCGTTATTTTGAAGCCCCACCCTGGCTTTTGCCAGGGGCTGCAATATAGCCAGGTCACAAATATGGTCTAATGGCAAAACGCGGTTTCTAGGACCTCTCCACGGGTGATCCTCATCTACATGGTAGTACTTTGTGTCATCGGGTGTTTATCGCTTGTGTGATGTCCTAGTGGGTAAAATGTACTACTACTATTACTATTGGTAAGCAGACTGTTTTTTTCCATTTCCTGTCAGGTACTCCTATCGCCAAAAAAAGACCCCTAATCAGTCCATTCCTACGACATGCTTAAACCTTGCAGACATAATGGTATCTGGCAATTTAACCCATCTACAGGTCACTGTTTCAAAAAGTAAAGTGAAGGACCCTTTTCCATGCCTTAAGGCGTATAGGGCATATAGGGCTAGACCTATTTTTTTATAAACCAATCGGCACAAGATGGGTGATGTGGTCAGCATTACGCCGGCTGCCTTTACTTCACGGACTGCACCCGGTACCCACTCAAGTCTGGGTCGACCTGGGAGCCAAGCTCATTTTTGAAAATAGTCCGGCTCCGACACGGAGCGAACCCACGAGCTTCCAATCCGCGGCGAGCGTCTAGCCGCTCGGCAACGGTGACTCCCGGTACCGTTTGGGAGGAGTTATTACTTCACTAAAGATGTACAAACAAACATACAGGCATGTATTTTGTGCTTTGTAGTAAAGATCAAATCGGCGTTTGTGGCTTAGGCGTTGCGAACGCGCTTCGTAATGTGAGGGTGCCGGGTTCGATCCCGGCTGCGGACTGTTTGTCTTGCGATGATTTCGACCCTGGTACCCAGAGCAGACCATCCAGAAAGCAATGGCAAACTGCTGGACGTAAATTTGCCTAGAAAAACCACAACAGCCAGAAAGTGCTGGAGTTGGTTCTGCAACGTCCTGTAAAGTATCATAAAAAAAAAAAAAAAAACAACCTTTAACACCTAAGGTTATAATAAGTAATAATAAAGAGCAAATCCCAATTTGTAGTGAGAACAACCGTGAAATAAAATAACATTTTAATTAATTGTGATAATATAAAAAAAAAAATTATACTTTTGCTTGAAAATGCAAACTGCAACATGTTTGCTTGCTAATACAGAACATAAACATGCAATATTGAAAAATCAAAAAAAAAAAAAAAATGGAAACAACCCCTTTTCAATCCTTTGGAGGTATTGGGCATATAAGGTTAGGCTTATATTTTATAGAACAATCGGCTCTCAGTGTGGTCCGCATCTCGCCGAAAAAACATGCATAAATATAATAAATACAAGAACAGCAATATTTATACTTGATAATACCGTCATAAAACATTTATGTGTTTACAAACAAAATGACATTTACAGAAGTTAATACAGATGGTAGTCAGCAAGACTTATAGGTAACATTTTTTAGAAGGTAACATTTATATGTACAAGTACAGGACCTTTTTTCACGCCCTCGGACGTATATTACTAGATCTACATTTTATAGACCAATCAGCACTCGATGTGGTGGGGGGGGGGGGGGGGGGGGTGTTACCGGACTCTGTCTTATACACATTTAAGACTGACATTTATGTGTGGTAATTTAAAAAAACAAATCATAGACAAAGAAAATTTTAACAAAACAACGGCAATATGTTTTGGTGACAGTACAGTCAGTAACATTTACAATGATATTATATAAACAGCAACATTTAATTATTATATTACAAAAAACAGTAACACTTGTGGGGGATAGTACAAAACAGTAACATTTATAGATGAAATGACAAAAACAGCAACATGTATATAATAAAAATAGAAATGTTAGGCGATATTACAAAAACAACACCAGTAAATATATAGACCTGACAGATAAAAAAATCCAAGTCCCTGGTGATGTTACAAAACAGAAACATTTATAGGCGATATTACAAAAACAGCAACCTTTATATGTGATGTTACAAAACCGCAACAATTGTAGTTTTTTTTAATCAAAAACAGCAATCTTTATAGGGGATGTTACAAAACAGAAAGCTTTATAGGCGATATTACAAAAACAGCAACCTTTGTAGGTTATATTAAAAAAAAAACCCAGCTAGCTTTATAGGCGATGTTACAAAAAGAGGGACTTTGTAGGTTATAATATGAAAAAAACAACCAGCAATCTTTGTAGGTTATATTAAAAAAAAAAAAAAACAGCAATATTTATTGGTGATGTTACACAACACCAATCTTTGTAGGTGATGTTACAAAACAGAAACATTTATAGGCGATATTACAACAACAAAAAAAAAAAAAAACAGAAACATTTATAGGGGATATTACAAAAAAACAGAAACATTTATAGGGGATATTAAAAAAAAAAAAAACAGAAATATTTATTGGCGATATTACCAAAAAAAAAAAAAAAACAGAAACATTTATAGGGGATATTACAAAAACAGCAACATTTATAGGCGATAATACAAAAAACAAAAAAAAAACAGAAACATTTATAGGGAATATTACAAAAAACAGCAAAATGTATAGGCGATATTACAAAAAACAGCAACATTTATAGGCGATATTACAAAAAACAGCAACATTTATAGGGGATATTACAAAAACAGCAACATTTATAGGCGATATTACAAAAACAGCAACATTTATAGGCGATTTTACCAAAACAGCAACATTTATAGGCGATATTACAAAAACAGCAACATTTATAGGCGATATTACAAAAAAAAGCAACATTTATAGGCGATATTACAAAAACAGCAACATTTATAGTCCACAGCAACCTTTTGAGGTTATTTATCAAAAACAGCAACCTTTGTAGGCAATGTTACAAAAAACAGCAACCTTTGCAGGTGATATTAGCAACACTGATACAGCAGCTAGAGCCTGGGCATAGTGCACCCGGAGCAGAACATTTCCTTATGTACTCTCACTGATGCGATTTTGTAGCCCAGTTTCGTGGTCTTCTGTAAATGCCTTACTCTTCTCTGATGACATGAGTGATGGATTTGTTCATTTGTTTGCAGGTTTCAGCTACCATTTATCCATCTCTTCCTTGGTCTTCCCGCCGCCTTCTTCCCAGATGTTCTGCTGTAAATAGTCTCATATGCGTTTGGTCTGACTGTATTTTCACTAGATAGCGCAACCATTTCGTATTTTGTCAATATAATTCAGACATGATCTTATTCCAACTTTATCTCTAATGCTGGTATTCGTAGCCCTGTCTTTTCTGGTGTTGTTCGTGACCTTGCGGAGACGGCACATTTCACATGCAGTTATTTTCTGTTTTAGTATCCTAGTCGTTGTCACAGTTCGGTTAGGTTAGTTGCGTATCTTTTACAGAACGTTGCAGAACCAACCTCAACAGCCACTGGCTGTTGTGTGGTTTTTCTAGGCAAATTTACGTCCAGTAGTTTGTCATTGCTTCTGGACGGTCAGCTTTCTTGATACTACTGTCGAAACCAACGCAAGGTGCATGGCCCGCAGCTGGGATCGAACCCGGCATTCCGGCATTACGAAGCGTTCGCATCGACTTAGCCACAGAGCCGACTCCTTGTTTGGTACTGATAGCATGAAGTAGGGATGAAGATACCATGAATCATTTGCCGTTTTACTGAAATGGAGACATTGGTGTCTAGCAATGAGGCTAACTAGGAGATGACAGCATTTGCCTTATGTACTCTGGCTTTCTATCTCTCTGTCGAGTCTGCCAACATCCATAAATATGCTTCCTAGATGTTTGAATTTGAATTCTCATACTTGTGTGATTGTAATACCGTTAACATGAACGTTCATGATATTATGTTTTCGGCCTATTCTCATTGCATTAGTTTTTGCAGTATTTTTTCTCATATCATACTTTGCGAAAGTATGATGATGTAAGAAGTCAATATGTGTTGTAAATTCTGTTCTGTGTGGTGTATAAGACACTGCTAGGCACACACACACACACACACACACACACACACACACGCACGCACGCACGCACGCAATGGTAAGAGGACACATCCTTGCCTGACATCTAATGAGGTCTGGAACCAATCCGTCATTCCTTCTGTTGTTCTTACTCAGCGCTGACTATCTTGACAGAGATTCGTGATTGTAAGCAACACTAGATCATGAATCACCAACAGGTGATATTACCTAAGATTAGTTGCGTATCGTTTACAGGACCAACCACAGCAGCCCCTGGCTGTAGTTTGCCATTGCTTCCTAGACGGTCGGCCCCCTGATACCACTGTCGAAACTAACGCAAAGCGCATGGCCCGCAGCTGGGATCGAAGCTGGCACCCCGGCATTACGTAACGTTCGCATCGTCTTAGCCACAGAGGCGACGTGATATTACAACCAATTAAAAAAGAAAGCATGCCTTGGATTGAATTAAATGGAAAAAAGGGGAGCTGGGTGGGGTGGGGGGGGGGGGGGGGGGGGGGGGTTCAGGAAAAAAACAGGTAAAAAGAAGGAAAGGATTGCAGACATGCAAGAGCTTAGCGTATGAAAAGAAAGATTTAAATACATCACAACAACGGTACTGAAGTCTCCTGTACTTGTGGAAGATCCTTCTTAATGCGAGCTGATCTTGCCTGTCATACTCGCCGTCGCCATGGACTGTGATTCCCATGTCTCTCTGTGCTATAGTACAATGGAACACCATCGTCTGGATAGGTGCAAAAAACAACAATAACAACAAAACAGCAACGATTAAAGGTCATATTACATAAATATATACTAATATATGTGATTTTACAACAACAACAACAAAACAAAAAAAGCCATTTTTATAGATGGTATTATAAAAGTAGCAAAATTTGTGGGTGATATCACAAAAACAGCTACATTTATATGTGATATTTCAAAACTAGCAACATTTGTGGTCGACATCACAAAAACAGCCCCATTTATATGTGATATTACAAAACTAGCAACATTTGTGGGTGACATCACAAAAACAGCCACATTTATATGTGATATTACAAAACTAGCAACATTTGTGGGTGACATCACAAAAACAGCCATACTTATATGTGATATTACAAAACTAGCAACATTTGTGGGTGACATCACAAAAACAGCCACATTTATATGAGATATTACAAAACCAGCAACATTTGTGGGTGATATCACAAAAACAGCCACATTTATATGTGATATTACAAAACTAGCAACACTCCTATGGGATATTATAAAACATCAACATTTTTTAGACGATATTACAGACATTACAACATGTGTAGGCAAAAATTAAAAATAACAATTTTGAAATCTAATAATACGACCGTAGCCAATTTGAAAAGTTGGGAATCATATAAGAGTAATAATAAAACTAGCGTCATAATGGCAAATCCACTTCCCTCCTTTTGTACAACCCCCCCCCCCCTCTCCTCTTTTCCCCCTTTTCCCATATACTCACACACAAACACGCACACATAGATTACACATACTAATTGATAACCATGCCCTGTTTGCTGAATAATATGGCCCGACCCGAAAAAAAGCGTCAGCACGCAGAGGAGCTGCCGCGGTGTAACGGTTAAATGCTTGCCTGCGGATCTGAAAGTATTAGTTTCGGGTTCTGATGCAACCGAACTTTTTTTTTTCTTCAAAAATGGGTAGACTTTACTCAAGTCTCCCCAAACAGAGTTAGCCTCGCCCATTTAAGCACTAGGTCACTTTTCATTCACAGTTTATTAGGGTCGAAAACTTTCGTGGAGGTTACGGGGGTGTCCTACTGTTTGCTCGACAAGCTTTCTGCATTGTCTTCCATTTACGTTTTCAGTGCGAGAAAGAGAATGCCTGTGACATAGATTGCAGCATTCTCGTAAAATGGAATGCATGTTTTTAGAGCGTTAGAGGCGCTGACATGCTGAAGTATACAGCACGCGATATCAACTGTATCGCGGAACACCCCTGTAACCTTCCGTAAAGTTGACGAGGCTCAGCAACTACTAATCAAAAGCGACTTAGTGTGTAAATAGGCGGGGCTAACTATGTGTGGGGGAGATTTGCGCAATGTTTACCCAAAAATGACCTTGGCTCCCAGGTTGACCCAACCTGGAGTGGGTATCAGGTGTAGTCCTGTGAGGTAAAGGCGGCCGGTGTGATGCTGACCACATCACTCACCAGGTGCAGATTGGTCTATAAAATATAGTTCTAACCCTATATGGCCAATACGCATGGAGGCGTTATTTTAGGCTGCTCGTAATTTAAACCATCCTCCAAATTTAAGCCCTAGGAAAGATCTTTTTGACCTCTGCTACAATATAAAGATGTGTGCAAGCGAGACATGAATAATACAGGTATTGAGATGGACTCGTGGGAACAAAGTACAATCGACCGTGTTGTGTGGAGGGGGCACAACAGAAAGCAAACGGGAATAAAGAAAGAATGACTGCGGTAATGATGAGAGCTGAGCGTCTGAGAAGGATCACGCTGAACATAAATGTTGATAACAGCACTAAAATCCCAGGCTATAACTGTGGAAGACTTTTCTGAACACGGACGAGTTTTGCTAGTCAATAACATTAGAACCGAACATAACGTAGCTTGATTCTTAAAAAAAAAAAAAAACCACTATATAATTTAGAGTTCCATTTTTTGTTCCGGCTTTTAAAAGCATACTGA
This sequence comes from Candidula unifasciata, assembly GCA_905116865.2. Classification (NCBI taxonomy): domain Eukaryota; kingdom Metazoa; phylum Mollusca; class Gastropoda; order Stylommatophora; family Geomitridae; genus Candidula; species Candidula unifasciata. Next base: position 57,085 of record CAJHNH020007246.1, read on the forward strand.
AGCCTTACCAAAGCGTGTTACAATGTCTTTCTTTGAGTTAACTGGACTATCAAGGTAGCTGGCTACTTATGTAAATTGTTCTGTTACTTTATTCTTGCTGACCATGCTTTTCCTTCTGATTGAGCTGTTATTATCGTTGTCTTTAATATATTTGTCTTTTCACTACATTTTATGTTGCCCAACTCTTGGTGTAATTGGGGGGGGGGGGGGGGGGGGGGGGGGAGGAATAGGAAAGAAAAAAACAAGAAAATCAAATTTTGTTTCTTTGCATGCCATTGTTGTTATAACTATGTCTAGTATATTTAATCGATATATGCAAACAGGTCTATGTTGTCTTATACATTTAATATATAATTAGGTCTAATCTTGTGCACGTGTGTGTGTGTGTGTGTATATATATACATATATATATATATATATAATATATATATATATATGGAGAGAGAGAGGGAGAGAGAGAGAGAGAGAGAGAGAGAGAGAGAGAGAGAGAGAGAGAGAGAGAGAGAGACAGTCACGTCCTGTGTGTCTGATTATACAGTCACGTCTAGTAAATGCGATGTCTACATATACAGAATTAGTTATCTTAAATCTTATGTATAGCTACATCTTGTCTGTCAGACTCTATAGTCAAGTCTAGTATGTGTCTAAGCAAGTCTAGTGTATGATCATGTCTGTATGATCAGGCCTAGTGCATCCCATATCTATATAGACAGATCCAGCAAATCTGTATAATCAGGTCAAGTGTCTATATAGTAACACAGTTATTGGCCCTTTTAACGCCATTTATATAATGCTAGACTAATATTTTCAATTATATTTAATAAACAAAAATACATTACTGATAGTGGCTCCCAGGTCGACCCAGCCTTGAGTGGGTACCAAGTGCAGTCGTGGGAAGTAAACGCGGCCGGCGTGGTGCTGACCACATCACCCACCTTTTGGTCTATACAGTATAAGTTTAGCCCTACACACCCAATACGCCTGAAAGGCGGGGGAAATGGTCCTTTACTTTTACTCACATTATTGATCGGTACTCACAAAAGGAAGTAGGAAGATCGAAGGACACACTCATCATCATCATCATCATCATCAGGTGCCTTGCCGACTGGCGTGGGCGATCATGCCTCTTCGTGATCCACGATCTCCTGCAGCATGTATCAGTTCATGTGCCGACACACCTCCATGCCATGCAACAAGACTGTCAAGAATCTTCTCTCGTTGTCTTCCTCTATCCCTCCTTCTACAGATTTTTCCAGTGGTCACAACATGTTCTATTTTCCCTCTTAACACTAGTTAACATAAAAATCGAAACGCATAGTTATCATGCCGGTAATTGAACCTGTCACATCCAAATGATGACAGAGCATGACAGTGTGCCCTTCCATCTTTTCATTTCTGTCTGTAAGTGCCAGTCAACACATGTCTATATATTTATTACATATCATGTTTCTACGGCCTCAGGGACACTTTTCCACGCCTTTAGACGTACTGGGCATGTAGGGTTAGACCTATATTTTATAGACCAAACGGCATTCAGTGGGTGATGTGGTCAACATCCCGCCGACCGCCTTTACTTCCCAGGACTATACCTGGTACCTATTTACGGTTGGATCGACGTGGGAGTCAAGATAATTTTTTTTAGATTTTAATTCTTTGTACCTGGCCATATTTTTAACCACCAATTTTTCAGAATTGTATAACCTCGCCTGATGATCCTATATATAGTCAGGACTCATTAATGCGTGTTTACATACACTTGTAGACAGGTCTAGTATATCTATTGTCTACATAGCCTAGTATGTTATAAACGACGTCTACATTGTCAGGCACATATAAAGCAATGGCAAACTATTAACATGAATTTAAAATAAGTAAAGGACCCTTTTCGACGTTTTTGGTATAAACGGCTGCACCTATATTTTATAGACCAAACGTCAGTTCCTGGGTGATATGGTTAGCACCACGCCGGTCGTTTTTACTTTCCATGACTGTACCTGATACCCATTCAAGACGGGGTCGACCTAGGAGCCTAGGTCATTTTTGAAGAAAACAAAGTCCGGCCTCTCTCAGGACCCGAACCCACGACCTCCCGATCCGCAAACGAGCGTCTAGCCGCTAGACCTCGACGGCTCCCATTGAACGGAAATTTGCCTAGAAAAACCACAAGAGCCAAGAAATGCTTAGGTTGGTTCTGAGTCGTCCTGTAAAGGAGACGCTAGTAGCCTAACATGACCAGGTCTAATGTATATAATGAGGTCCTTTTCTTTTTGTCCAACCTATCTCGGGAACTCCGAGATTTTCGTGGGGAGTTCCCAGGAAACTCCAACAGTACGAGAGTGTTAAAGTATGAAATGACTAACACTAAACCCAAACTAACACCCCCCCCCCTCCCCCCCCCCACTCTTTCCTTCTATAGTATTGGACTTTCCCGGGAACCGTACAAAAATCTCGGCGTCTCCGAGATGAGGTGAACAAAAAGAAAAGTACCTCTTAAGTCAGGCCTAACGCATTTTTATGCCCATATACTATGTATATACATCGTCATATTTAGGCCTATTTTCGCCTGTGATTGTGACTAGTCAACTGGCAGTGCAATAAGCCTTTGTGTCTCCCTTCGTCAGGTCCCGCCTACCCATTGACCTGGTTGGCTTGAAAGACGGCGTCAATAATTACGTTACGGCCGACATAGCTGTTCGATTCACTGACGCAGGTAAACCACTTCACCGGTGCACGTTTGAGATTCAAGAGGGAATAATAACAGACTGGTTAGAAACGTACTTCTTGTATAGAAAGCGCGGTGAGCATGGGATCGAGTCCTCTAGAGGTCATCTAGTTCATGATCACACGACTGTAGAATTGGAGCAGGGTAGAAGGGGCGCCGATACATAGAGAACATTGTGGGGTGCATGTGCACGTGGGGGTGGGGGGATGGGTGGTGAGTCTCAGCTCTCTTCTTATTTTAGTGTTTAAAAAAAAAGAGGGGGGGGGGGTTCCTTTATGATGCCTTGGGAGGGGAAAGGAGGGGGGGGGGCAACTTATGATGCTTTGGGAGGGGGTCTTTATGATGCTTTGGGAGGGGGTCTTTATGATGCCCTGGGAGAGGAATTTTAGGAGAGGGGGGGGGGGTCCTTTATGATGCTTTAGGAGGGGGTCTTTATGATGCTTTGGGAGGGGGTCTTTATGATGCCTTGGGAGAGGAATTTTAGGAGGGGGGGGGGGGGTCCTTTATGATGCTTTGGGAGGTTGTCTTTATGATGCCTTAGGAGGGGAAAGGAGGGGGGGGGGTGGTCTTTATGATGCTTTGGGAGAGGGTCTTTACGATGCCTTGGGAGGGGGACTTTATGATGCTTTGGGAGGGGGTCTTTATGATGACTTGGGAGGGGGTCTTTATGAAGCTTTGGGAGAGGAATTTTAGGAGGGGGGGGGGGGGGGGTCCTTTATGATGCCTTGGGAGGGAAAGGGAGAAAGGGGGAGGGGGTCTTTATGATGTCATAGGAGATGACGGGAGAAGGAGGGTCTTTATGATTTTTTAGAAGGGAAAGGGGAAAGTCAGTTGAGGTTCAGGGGACCTAAGTCTCCCATGATCTGGCTCCCTCTTTTTTTTTAAGTTAAGATAGGACACACACTGAGAAAATCTGAAGACAAAATAACTTGAATGCATCTGCACCAGAACCTATAGGGTCACATAAAGAAAGGCAGACAGTGAAGAGAACAGACACGGAAGAGGGAACTAGTGAGTGGAGTATAACAAATGGAGACGGGAATTAGAGAATAAAGTGAAGAAGATAGGACGGAAATTGGGTGCGCTGCATGCGATAAGAGATGATAGGGCGACTTGGCCTGATATGACTGAGGGTTAATTCTATTAGGGGGAAAGGAATGGGGAGCAGAAAGAAGAGGATGAAGAAAAAAAAAAACAAGAAGAAGAGGAGGAGGAGAAGAAGGAGACAAGGGAGGGAGAAGAAGGCGAGATCAAGAAAAAGCAGCAGCAGAAACAGTAACAGCGGCACAAAAGGAAATTTTGTGAAATGAATATCATTCGAAATATAATTTTAAAGACTTCATCTTGTAAGCGAAGAAAGGTACATTACCTCTCGAGCTACGAATATCGCGTCATTAGTCCTGTCCAAAGCTCGAGTAACGACGCCAGGGTTAGCCCGGGAGGACAAGGGTACGAAACAGAATTTGCGAAAACAGAGAGTAAAATGTGCCTCTTGACAAACCACTTTGCTGCAGCCTCCAGACACCCCCCCCCCCTCCCCCCCCTCTTTTTCTCTTAAGTTTTCACTCAAAAAGTACCGGATGTTTTCAAGAATAGACTTTACATCCTTTGTACGGCATGTTTCGTAGGGTATTTTTTATGGTTGGGGCGGGGGGGGGGGGGGAAGGGGGGGGGGGGGGTTAAGTAACCAATTTATTATTTGGTGCTTGCCCAGAGTGTACAGAATGTAGGGAATTAAAGAACCGCATAGTGGAACAATAAAGTCAAAGAAGCCGTGAACTTTTCTTTAAAATGAAAGAGCGATACGGGACATGGCTAAGATCCCGCTCAATTGATGATTATGAGCAAGCCACAAAAACAACTAAGGAACCAAAGGAAAAAAATCATGCATAATATGCATAGGGAAAACATTCATGAACATTGTGTCAAATCTACCCGATACTTTTATAAAGCCATGCGTCCTCAGAATGAAGAAAGAGAGACGGCCAAGACAGGCAATGCAATGGACACCACAAGGACAGCAAGGAAGAGGGAGACCCAGAGGAACTTGGAGGCAAACCTTTGAGGCTAAACTCAAGGCTGCGCGAAGGACAAAACTGGAGATAGAGAGGATGGCTCAGGATCAAAGTGATCGGCGACAATTTGTCTCTGGGCGCGATGAGGATAGATTGATTGAGATAAAAATGAGAAACAGAGACGATTCTTTTCAACCATGCCAATATACAATATAGCTCTGGAAGACTTAACATGAAGAAGATAAGATCAGAGAAACGTAGTAAGAATATTTGTGTGCTTATCTTAACACAGACAATGTAGAGACAGTACCATCCACTCTCAGATATGCACACAAGAACATACCTCACATCTTTGAACAATTAATGGTAAAAATTTGAGAATACAAAAACAAAAAAATACCGGCAGCAAAAAGCAGCCATAAGAACTGAGGACTCAGTTGGAACTATTCAAACAATTTGACAAGGCGTTAGACAAGGATGTATACTGTAACATAATTTATTTAATCTGTACAATGAAATGACAATGAGATCTATACATGGTATGACATGAATATCCGTTGGTGGGCATATTGTTAACAACCCGCGATATGCTAAGGATATAGTTATGATTGCTGAAAATGAAACACGACCGCAAGAAATGATGGAACATAATTTTAACAGAAAGTCTAAAACAAGGGTCTTATTTCGAACAGCAGAAAAAACAGAATTGAGGGTAATTATAAAAACAACTAACCCTCCAAAATGCAACATTAAAGTAATCGGTACAACCCTTAAGGAAACTGAAACGTTTTAATATTTAGGTAAGCCAAAAAAAAGTAAAGGTTCCTCTTTCATGCCTTTAGGCGCATAGGGCTAGACCTATATTTGTATAGACCAATCGGCACAAGATGGGTGATGTAGTCAGAATCACGCCAGCCGCCTTTACTTCCCGTGACTGCACCTGGTACCCACTCAACGCTGGGTCGACCAGAAAGTCAAGGTTATTTCAGAAAAAAGTCCGGCTGCGCCAGGAAGCGAACTCACAACCTTCCGATCCGCACTCGAGCGTCTAGCCGCTACGCCACGGCGACTTTGAATATTTAGGTACCCTGTAGAATAGCTCAAACAAGCGCAGCAGTTTACACAATGAAAAATATATTTAATGTTTCTTTGTTAGTTAAAATGAGAAAGAGAAATTCTCAAGAGTTATATTAAGCCTATCCTGACATACAGAAGTGAATCAGGGATAGTTGATCGATTAGTAAAAAAATATTTGGAAGCGGTGGAGATGTGGTTTTATAGAAGAATGGGGAGAGTACCGTGAACAGAGAAACGAGTAATGAAGACGTCTGGAAAGAAACTGGCTCACAAAGGGAACTGATTGCCCACATCAGAAAGAGACAATCTACATTCCTTGGTCATGTCACGAGAAGAAGAAAACTGGTGTACATCATGACGGGGAAAAACGGGAAAAGAGGCAGAGGGAGACCGAGGGAGAAGATGATGGACAATTTGACATTATGGCATGGAAGATCATCTGTGACAAAATTAAATGAAAGTGTACGAGACAGAAGGTTGTGGAAAGACATGACTACCAACGCTACACGGTTTTAACTTTAAGCAGAAGATTATTATTATTATTATTACTATTATTATTGAAGAATAGTCTACTTGACCCCACCCCCCACCTTCCCGCCACACACACACACCTAAGATAGCCTCGAAGAGCTGAGCACCCCTCCCCCTATTTCAGTGTTTTCTTTCTATCAGCACACCCTGTGCAGAAGACCTGCCGTGCTGAATCAAGAATAAGACTTTGATTAGATATAAAGTGCAAGGTCGACGATTTGAAATATCAAGACAAGATATAAAACCGAACGAAAAGTATATTAACAAGCTTCACAATATAACAAATACAAACAAAACGTGAACGTTGCGGCTATTGAGACTTCATCAGCACATACAAATTAAACAATACTACATAGATACACAAAATCACTTAGCTGGTATCTCGATGCAGCCGGGTCGGTGGTTACTCAGAAGATTTGAAAGACTCATACTCTTGTAGAGAACTGATTACTCGTAGCAGGAAAAGACTGCGCATTTTTAGGAATCTAATTAAACGGGAGTAAACTGGAAAATGGCTACGCTGTAGCGCAGTCACTAAAAGCTTGCCTGCCTGACCCGAAATTCAGGGTTTGAATCCGCACTGAGTCGTATTTTTATAAGTGAATTTGGCTGTCATGTCCATGGAGCTAAAACTGGCTCATGAAAATATCATGGGAGGTAAAAGCGGTCGTCGTTATGCTGACCACATCACACATCAAATCTCAAGAGGGCTTCAAAATATGGGTCAAGCAGCATTTTTCCAACTTCCACTGCTTTTTTTGTCTTCATGTAAAGAATTTGTAAGAACAAGAAAGCTTAAGAATGAAAGAGATAGTAGAAGAACTAAGAAGACCCTATACAATCCGCCATTCTAACACGGATATATAGCAATATACGAAATGATTGGCAATCGTTGTGGTGTAGTGGCTAGACGCTCGCCTGCGGATTGAAAGGTCGCGGGTTCAGGTTCTGAAGAAACCGGGCTTTCTTCAGAACGACCCTGGCTCCCAGGTGGACCCAACCTTGAGTGGGTATCAGGTGCAATCATGGGAGGTAAAGACAGCCGGTGTGATGTTGACTAAATCATCCACCAAGTGCCGATTGGTCTAAACAGTATAGGTTTAGTCCTATATGCCCAAAAACTAACGAAAGCGAGGGAAAGAGTCCTTTCATACGAAGTGATTACAGTGACGCCGGGCTAGAAGGCTGTGGGAAAACACACGACAAAAACCACTGGTCCTAAACGAAAGCAGGAGGTTTCCCCATTACCCTGCTGGTTGAAAAAAAAAAAAAAAAAGGACTCCTTATCATGAACATTGAAAGGAGATCACTGAGTTTGTATACGGTTGGAAAAACACCGAAGTTACATCCACCCTATAATTATGCACGCAAGAGTGAAATTCAACAGGGGCAGTTTTCGTAACAAATCAAATGTGCGTAAAATAGGAGAAATATATACAGAACCTGCGCCAGTTACAAAAGAACAACATCACACCCGTTAGAACTTAAAATGAATTCAGTTTTGTGGCTCGTTTCGAGAAGTATGTGCAGGTTAGTGGTAAAGTTTCCTATTGAACGTATTCTAGAGCACACAGCAGGCGACAGATAGTTGTATTCAGATGTCAAAACCATAAATACATTCATACAGCTTCTTCAAAATAGACGTAGAAGATATTTTGAGATTTCTCCTTCTTCGTATGGTCGCTTTCTGATTTACACCGACAGATGAGTTCTTGCGATAAAATTGACTGTTTTTGGGAGTTTTCTTTTAGTTCTATACAACTTACTGTATAGTGTTGACTCAGTGGGTCAGTATTCCATTCTTAATGGGCTGTACAAGGAACTTTCTTGCATGATATGTTCTACTGTTTGCACACGCAGCTCACACGGGCACAGTGGTGAAATACTCTGGCTCGGTTTACGGTTAAAAACGACAGGATTTAATGCGGAAGACCCATGTTCGAATCATCAGTAAGGTTGTGGATTAATCTTGCGGCACCAAAGGTTACAGAAATGAATATTAACCAAGCATAGGTCGAATAGCAAACACAACATTGTATGGCGACTGAATGCTACAAGCCACATTGTGTCAGCGCTGTTCGTAATTCTGTCAGCCTGTACTTTTCCCAGTTACAAAAACAACCATTCAGAACTTGGAGGTTTCAAACAGTATATATAGAATACACTTGTGTAACAGTAAGAGGTACTGGCTCACAAACAGCATCTTGTGAGGTATTTTGGTTATGTTAACATCACGGTGGCCTGGACAGAGCGGCGAGGAAAAGTAAACTTTCCGGAAACCTAAACAGAGGCAGCCCTCCACGGATCTGAATGCAAGACATTGAAGATGTATTATAAAAGCACACAGGGCTCGAGAACTGACTAGAGAAAGACAGACTCTCAAGCGTGGCGTGGCAAGAGCATGCTTCTCTAATGGACTGCTGGTTGACTTTGATGAGCAGGAAGAGGTTTGAGCAGACAACCTGTACAGCTCCCAATAGTACAGCTCCCATTAGTACAGCTCCCAATAGTACAGCTCCCATTAGTACAGCTCCCAATAGTACAGCTCCCATTAGTACAGCTCCCATTAGTACAGCTCCTAATAGTACAGCTCCCAATAGTACAGCTCCCAATAGTTTAGCTCCAAATAGTACAGCTCCCAATAGTTTAGCTCCAAATAGTACAGCTCCCATTAGTACAGCTCCCATTAGTACAGCTCCCAATAGTACAGCTCCCAATAGTACAGCTCCTAATAGTTTAGCTCCAAATAGAACAGCTCCCAATAGTACAGCTCCCATTAGTACAACTTTTAATAATACAGCTCCCAATAGTACAGCTCCCATTAGTACAGCTCCCAATAGTACAGCTCCCAATAGTACAGCTCCCAATAGTACAGCTTCCATTAGTACAGCTCCCAATAGTACAGCTCCCAACAGTACAGCTCCCAATAGTACAGCTCCCAATAGTACAGCTCCTAATAGTTTAGCTCCAAATAGAACAGCTCCCAATAGTACAGCTCCCATTAGTACAACTTTTAATAATACAGCTCGCAATAGTACAGCTCCCAATAGTACAGCTCCCAATAGTTTAGCTCCAAACAGTACAGCTCCCAATAGTACAGCTCCCATTAGTACAAATTCTAATAGTACAGCTCCCAATAGTACAGCTCCCATTAGTACAGCTCCCAATAGTACAGCTCCCAATAGTACAGCTTCCATTAGTACAGCTCCCAATAGTAGAGCTCCCAATAGTACAGCTCCCAATAGTACAGCTCCCAATAGTTTAGCTCCAAATAGTACAGCTCCCAATAGTACAGCTCCCATTAGTACAAATTCTAACAGTACAGCTCCCAATAGTACAGCTCCCATTAGTACAGCTCCCAATAGTACAGCTCCCAATAGTACAGCTCCCAATAGAAGACACTGCTGCGTAGAAATGTGAGAGATCACAGGCACCAGGAGGGGACAGTTAACATTCTTCAGGCACACCATGAGAAGCGGAAAACCGGGACAAACGACGACAACGGGTCGACTGAATGGGCACTCACTACGAAAGCCTGATAATAGTATAAGAAGAAAGTTAGTACAGTTAAATTCACAGGAATACGGAAATAGGGGAAGACATAAAATACTCAGCGAAGTAAATTAGAGATAAAGAAGTAAAAAATAAGAAGATACGGAAGCAGCTGCAGAGATTAGGGAATGGGACCGCATAGCTAGAGCCGGTGAATAGTAAAGAAAAGACCCCCCCCCCCTTTTCTTTTTTTAAACTCCAGTAGTAAGCACAGCAGGGATACAGTGCAAGACAAATGTTTATAGACCAGTCACACTCGATGGATAATGTGGTTATATCACGCCAGCCGCCTTTACATCCCTGGACATATGCTAGAGGTACCTCTGGGAAAACAGTTTGTTTGTTTGTTGCTAGCTCGGTAAGGAGATATATGACAAATGGAAATGGAGAATAGAAACGTTCGCGAGAGGGGGGGGGGGACGATCTGATGTTTAGATTTAGGCTTAAGGCGAGCTACATGAGTTTAAGGCTCTTTGTTAGAGATACAAGTCCACAATATGCGGGGGCCTAACAGAGTTTATAATTTCTTCTGGAGACTATACTTTTTACCCCACTGAACGGGCATTCCCGATTAGATTTCAGACGCTGTATGGTCAAACATTTTTTTTTTTTTTAAATTGTTAATTTTTTTTTTTAATTTTTTGGCAGTTTCAGTTGATAGTATATTGTAATCATTGAAAGATGTAAAGGCGTACGCATGATTATTACAAAATTTAATATACATTCACTGAGGGAAAAAAATTAATAACGTGCTCTACTTTAAACGTCTCACTATTAAATTTAATCTATACCCTACATATGTTTTCATGCATTGTGAGATCTTCTGGTGTATTTTTTGTTTGTTTTTTGTTTGTTAAACCCTCAAGCAGCCTAACCCCTTTAGGACACCACAGATCTGAAATCGGTTGTAAAATTTCTCTCTTTCACTTGTTTACCAGAATCTTTATAATGAAAACTACAATACTCACGATGCGAGGAATTGATACTGGCAGCTATAAAGGACACACATGTAGAGAATCTTTTATGAACATAATTATATTGCTCTTATGCTTGAACTAACAGAAATAACAGAGTGAAAGCAAATTAGAAAAAAAAAAAAAAAAAAGAATTCAGAAGAGAATTGGAAAATGAGGTAGGTAATAACGATGTTGAGAGGGGGGATTTTACTGCACGCTATAAGCAAGAATAGGACGCAGTGGATTGAGCTCCTCTGCTTTATTTCGGGGAAAAAATGTGGAAAAATAATAATACGAAGTTAAAAGTTGGCATACGCACAATACGAAAATAAAGGTCAGCTTCAAAAGAAGATAATGACGGGAGACTGAGTGTAAACACCTGATTCTTAGTCTACATGTAGTCGTATCACTTTGGTTTTAGTAACTGTATCACCGGACCACAATGGAGGACATTAAATGGCACGATAGAATCATCACTTTTGAGCTTTGGAAGAGAGTTGGTGAAATTTCCGTGAACCAAGAGGTGAAGAAAAGACGCTGGCCTTGGATAGGCACGAATTAAAACAAAAACACACACTTGAGAGCAGTATAACTAGAAAGGCTTTAAACTGGAACCCGCAAGGTCAGAAGAAAGATGTAGACCCCAAAAACATACGGAGAAGGGAACTAGAAACGGAATTTAAAAAGATATGGAAGACACAGGCTGAGCTGCATACGAAAGCAAATGATAGGAAGACTTAGCATGAGTTGGTTGAGGGGATAAGGAGCAGAAGAAGAAGACCACGGCAGCGGCGACAGCGTAGCGTCTGAACAGTTCATCTAAGTTTACTCAGGAGCAGTTTGAAAATGGTGATCGTCACGGGCTAGAAACCAAAGCATAGAAAGATCATTCATACAAAACAACAGGCAGTGATCCACTTGCTAGGCCTCCCCGAGCCAGGATTGACCCGCGGGCCGCCAGCTGAACCGACCTGGGATAGTCGCTCGCCTACCGGCCCGAAGATTTTCAGCTCTAATCCGCTCCGTCCCCGTGTTTGTTTTCAACACTGACCTTAGCTTCCAGCCCCATCTGCCCTAAAATGAGTATATCATTCACCAAGTGCCGATTGCTCTTTATAAATGTAAGTCAAGAGTCACATGTCTGCACACACACACATTGGCGACCGGGTGGCTGACTGGCTCGCCGGTAGGCAACTTCGTCGCCGGTCGGGACAGTGTTTGGGTCTGTCTCCTTTTATCACATCAACACTGCAGGAATCCTTTTCAGGGCTTTCGGTGGCCTCCAGTTCTAAGCCATATTATATGGCGCACATAACCTAGTCACCATTTTTACCAAAAGCTCCCCCTTCAGGGATGCTGGTTGAACGCGATGATTGTTCCCCCAGCAAAGCACCTACCTACCTATCAAATGCCTGGCTCGCCATTGGCGTACAAGTTCCTGTACTTTGCTAATTGTGTGCACAAAGCTGTAACCGAATGACTTGGTCCTCACAAGCTATTGATCCACTTTAGTTATCGTGTCTCTATAACTAGAATGTTAAGAGTGATGCCTATAATTTTTCTATTGTTTAGCATTTCTAATTCTGTCTATTTTAGTGAAGCCGGCTGCTTTTCCTCACGAATTTCGTTTCCCATGTAACGAGAGATAGCTGACTCTCTGATGTTACAGGATCAACATTTACACTGAACAACAATTTCGTTTCCCATGTAACGAGAGATTGCTGACTCTCTGATGTTTCAGGATCAACATTTACACTGAACAAGACTTGGATCTGCCTGCACGTGGAACATCCTGGGCGGATACTGGTCAGGATAATGAAGGAATGATCGTCTGTCTTCGGCATCCGAAGGCTACCACGTTTCCCCGATGTGGAACTGTAAGAAAATCACAGAAATTTCTCGCGATTTGAGAGACAAGAAATCACACCTCAGAATTAACAAAGTGTAGAGAACAGACGAGAAGGCTGAGAACTTCTTCATCATCATCATCATCAGGTGCCTTGCCGACTGGCGTGGGCGATCATGCCTCTCCATAATCCGCGATATCCCGCAGCATGTATCAGTTCGTGTGCCGACACACCTCCATGCCATGCAACAAGACTGTCAAGCATCTTCTCTCGTTGTCTTCCTCTATCCCTCCTTCCACAGATCTTTCCAGTGGTCACAACATGTTCTATTTTCCCTCTTCTCATAACATGGCCGAAAAATGATGACTGTCTCCTTCTGATGTCAGTGATAAGTTGTCTTCGGGCTCCCGCCTCTTTTAAAACCTCTTGGTTGCTCTTTTTGGCTATCCAAGGTATTCTAAGCATTCTTCTGTAAAACCACATCTCTGAGGCCTCCAAAAATTGTTTGGCCTGCCTACCGACTGTCCAGGATTCACATCCATATGTCAAAACTAGATGTATGTAGCAAGCAAGAATTCTTTTTCTAACTCTCAATGACAAGGATATATTGCACAAGATGTTTTTCATTTTATAAAATGCAGTTTTTGCCTGTCCAATTCTGTTTCTTATTTCAGTTATGCATCTTCCATCTGATGTTATCCATGTGCCCAGATACTTGAATTTCTGTACTTGTCTTAAAATAACACCATTGACTTTTATTACACATTTAGGAATAGTTTGTTTCTTTGATACCACCATTACTTCTGTCTTCCCATTATTCAAACTGAGGCCCATTCTTCCACTTTCTAACACCACAATGTCTATCATTTCCTGTAATTCTTTCTGACTTGTTGCTATCAAGACTGTGTCATCAGCATAACGTAAATTGTTTATATTGTGCCCACCAACCACGATTCCGGGCATATCAATTAAAGATCTCATAATATATTCACTGTATATTGAAAACAAATCAGGTGAAAGTACACATCCTTGTCGTACGCCCCTCTTCATGCTTTGAAATGTACCTAAACAGTTGTTAATTCTCATAGCTGCTGTTTGCTGCCAATACATATTCTTTATTATTCTTTATCTTTCCCATCAATGTTTAATTTTTCTAACAGTTTGATTACTTCTTCATGCTTCACACAGTCAAATGCTTTTGTATAGTCTATGAAGCATAAGTACAAATCAGTCTTTACTTCTATAGCTCTTTCTGACAATGTCCTTAGGATGTATATGGTATTGTTTGTACCTTTTCCTTCTACAAATCCACATTGTTCATCGCTGATTTCTGGTTTAATTTTGTTTCTTATTCTTCTCATAATTATTCTCAGTAAAATCTTAGTCATGTGACTCATAAGACTTATTGTGCGATGGTCTTCACATTTTAAAGTGCCTGGTTTCTTCGGCAGAGCTATAAATATGGATTTTAAAAGGTCATTTGGAATATACCCACTGTTATAAATATCATTTAAAAGTTTAGTTATTATTTCAATTCCAAAATTTGCCAGTGCTTTGATTTCTTCCAGTGAGATGTTGTCTGGCCCGGGTGCTTTTCCTTTCTTCATATGATGTATTGCATCCTCAACTTCTGCAGTCATTATTGGTGGACCATCATTGTTGGTCTGCAGTTCTACATCTGGTCTATTATCATCATACAATTCCCCTATATACTCTGTCCATCTGTTAATTATATTACTATGTCCCATTAATAAGTCACCATCCTTTGATTTCAAACATCCAGTGCTGTTACGTGTCATCTTTCCTGTTAACATATTTATCTGTTGGTTGATGGATGAGAGTCAGATCGATGGATGAGAGACAAATGTTGATGGATGAGAGACAGATGTTGATGGATGAGAGACAGATCGATGGATGAGAGACAGATGTTGATGGATGAGAGTCAGATCGATGGATGAGAGACAGATGTCGATAGATGAGAGACAGATGTTGATGGATGAAAGACAGATGTCGATGGATGAGAGACAGATGTTGATGGATGAGAGACAGATGTCGATAGATGAGAGAAAGATGTTGATGGATGAGAGTCAGATCGATGGATGACAGAAAGATGTTGATGGATGAGAGAAAGATGTTGATGGATGAGAGACAGATGTCGATGGATGAGAGACAGATGTTGATGGATGAGAGAAAGATGTCGATGGATGAGAGAAAGATGTTGATGGATGAGAGACAGATATTGATGGATGAGAGACTGATGTTGATGGATGAGAGAAAGATGTTGATAGATAAGGGAAAGATGTCGATGGATGACAGACAGATGTTGATGGATGAGAGACAGATGTTGATGGATGAGAGACAGATGTTGATGGATGAGAGACAGATATCGATGGATGAGAGACAGATGTCGATGGATTAGAGACAGATGTCGATGGATGAGAGAAAGATATCGATGGATGAGAGACAGATGTTGATGGATGAGCGACAGATGTTAATGGATGAGAGACAGATGTCGATGGATGAGAGAAAGATGTTGATGAATGAGAGACAGATGTTGATGGATGAGAGACAGATGTCGATGGATGAGAGACAGATGTCGATCGTTGAGAGACAGATGTTAATGGATGAGAGACAGCTGTTGATGGATGAGAGACAGATGTAGATGGTTGAGAGAAAGATGTTGATGGATAAGAGACAGATGTTGATTGAAGAGAGAAAGATGTTGAAGGATGAGAGACAGATGTTGATGGATGAGAGACAGATGTTGATGGATGAGAGACAGATGTTGATGGATGAGAGACAGATGTTGATGGATGAGAGACAGATGTTGATGGATGAAAGACAGATGTCGATGGATAAGAGACAGATGTTGATGAATGAGGGACAGATGTCGATGGATGAGAAGCAGATGTTGATGAATGAGAGAAAGATGTTGTAGAGAGACATATATTGATGAGGGCCAGATGAGGATGGGTGAGAGGCATATATTTATCGGAGACAGATGTCGAAGAGAGACATATATTGATATGAGAGAGATGTTGACAGATGTTAACGGATGAGAGACAGATGTTGACGGATGAGAGACAGATGTTGAAGGATGAGAGACTGATGGTGAAGAGAGACATATATTGAAATGACAGAGATGCTGATGGATGAGAGACATATGTTGACGGATGAGAGACAGATGATAAAGAGAGACATATATTGAAATGACAGAGATGTTGATGGATGAAAGATAGATGTTGACGGAGGATTTTTGAAGCAGCAAGTCCACATCACTGTTAATAATTAAAGACAAAGGAGTAAAAATCAGCACAGCCAGGCATGAGAGGCATACGGGGAGAAAAGTCTTGCCAAAGCACAAGACTGAAATTATTAACCGCAGGAGGCTGATGTATAACGAGAAAAAAATGTTATCAACATTTGTTGACGGATGAGAGATAGATATGAATAGACGAAACACAGATAACTATATATATATAGAATTGATATTAGGTTACATCTCGCCTCTGATCTTCTCTCTTCCACCATGCTTATCTTTACATATATATATATATATATATATATATATATATATATATATATATATATATATATATATATATATATATATATATATGTAAAGATAAGCATGGTGGAAGAGAGAAGATCAGAGGCGAGATGTAACCTAATATCAATTCTATATTTGTACACGAATAATGGCAACCCGACACGTCAATGATTCCATAATTTCTTCTTCTGTCCACGACTTTCCCACATTATTTATTACTGTTTCTAATTCACTTCTCCGTGTTTTTCTTTTCTCGTATCTTTACATTCCCATAGTATTGTGTAGTACATTTGTATGCTGTAGAGAGCTTAGATCCCATATCAATTTTTAATAACTGATCCATGCCTCTAGAAGGATTTGGACACACGACGACCATCTGGCAAGGATAGCGTTCAAGCCTCTATCCTACCATGGCGCCTCTGATTTATATCATTTAAATTATTTGACGTTATAGCTGAATGTCTTCATTCTGGTAGTGGTTTTGAATTCCTTTGAGTTCCACAAATCGTCAAGTAATCTTAAAATGCCTTGTTATGCAAATGTGAAGCTATGTCCTAGGATTACTTGGCTATTGTGAAATCTGGTCGCGGAAGAGAAACAGATGATACTGGCTGCTTTTGAGTAGCTTTTTTTTTTTTTTGGTGGGGGGGGGGGGGGGGGGTCTGTTGTTAGTTTAAAGGTGAACAGGTATATGGTATATGGAGTAACGATTGAGATGGTTTGAACTGTAGTAAAGATTAGTTGTTTGGTTAGATGGCTGAATATGGGGGGGGGGGAGGAGAAGGAGGGAAATTAAAGAGTGTGTGTGTGTGTGTGTGTGTGTATGGGGGAGGTGGAGGGGAGAGAGAGAGAGAGAGAGAGAGAGAGAGAGAGAGAGAGAGAGAGAGAGAGAGAGAGAGAGAGAGAGGAATAGGAACCTCATAATTATTACCTATATTTGAGTTAGTCAGCGTTGCGAGCACGCTTCGTAATGCCGGGGTGCAGGGTTCGATCTCAGCTGCGGACCTTGCACCTTGCTTTGGTTTCGACAGTGTTATCGAAAAGCCGACCGGCCAGAAAGCTGTGGCAAACTACTGGACGTAAATTTGCCTAGAAAAACCACAGTAGCTAAAAACTGCTGAGGTCAGTTCTGCAATTTCTTGTTAAGTATACGCAACTGACTATATTTGACCAAACGAGTTTTAAAAACAAGAAAGGCAACTGTGTGGACTTAGTGTTTTACTGCCCTTGCTAACAATGCACTGAATTAGTGTTTGCAGCCCTTGTTAGCAATGCACTGATAAGTTCTATCTCCTACAGAGGCAAGCGTTTTCTTTCGCTGGTTCTAGGGTCTTCTTAAAGCCCAAGCCGTGTGGCGTTGGTAGTCATGTCTGTCCACAACCTTCTGTCTCGTCGTTTACTTTAGATCAGTTCTGACAAAGATGATCTTCCATGCCATGATGTCAGTTGTTCAGCATCTTCTCGCTCTGTCTCACGCTGCCTCTGCTCCCCTTTAACTTTCTCTCCGTCTTCTTGTTCTCCAGCTTTCTCCTTCCCATGACAAGACCAAAGAATGTAGATTGTCTCCTTCTGGTATGGAAAATCAGTTCTCTTCCTGATCTATTTTTTTTAAGACACTTCATTACTCTTTTTATCTGTCCAGCGCATTCTCATCAATCGTCTGTCATTAAACGCAGCTTATAAATAATATTTAACATCTACTAACTGTCCATGATTCACATCTACACATGAAGATAAGATTTATATAGCTCTTAAGAATTATCTTTCTCGTCTAAACTGACAAAAAAAAATTGTATAAAATATTATTCTTTATTTTGTCGAATGCTGTTTTTGCCTGAGCTATTCTACATCTAACTTGCTTGAAGATTGTCACACTGGCGGTGCTACTGCATTTGTCGAGGGTCTATTTTCTTTCTAATTTAGTTTAGTTTAGTTGAGACGTCGGATCGACATCATGGTACAAGCTTAGTAACACACACGTGCTCCGGTCTACTTCTAATTCTAAGCTGTCCGAAGTTTAAAAGCGCAGTGCACGAACTCCGTAGCACCGGCGAGGATCCTGAAATACTTTAACTCTAAATTTTGCCCAGACAGAGCCGTTTGGCTACTCTTTTTCGATTTCGAACTGCCAATGGATTTTTTATGTGCGCGACAATACGCCGTCCGATCTTACAACCCAGAGACCAGGGGAAATTACTAAAGTCCACGTGAAAATATCCCAGCCCTCACCGGGGCTTGAATCCGGGACCTCCAGAACTCGAGGCGGACGCCTGGCCTCGAGACCACGCAGCTCCCTCTTTACAATTACTATCACTCACGTTTTTTTTTTTTTTTTTTGGCTGTTCAAACTAAGACCCTTGTTTTGACTTTCTGTTACCGGGATCTCGGGTACATAATTCCTATTAGCCTAGTTTTAGAGTCTTGCTTGTTTTCTGCCTCGTCGTTCCGGGGTGTGGCAAGTGTGAGGCCTGAACACATTATTTGTCCCAACGAACAAAGTATCCTTTCCTCGCCGCCTTTTCTTGCTAAATAACTTCCAGAAAATGCTGCCAATTCTCTGGTATAGTTTCCTTTCGATGGATGAACTCTAGAGCCTTACCGATAGGGACAATTTAACACTGCCTGCAGGACCGGATTTCGAATTGATAAGGCCCTAAGTTATATAAAGGCATGAGGCCGCTACCGTTTTAAATTGCACCAGTTAATCTCAGAAAACTGTAAAATATTTACACTTTTCAAATATATGGAGATTGCAAATATACTGTCGTTTAAATCTAAAATTGGGAGTCGCTGTGGCGTTGGCGGCTGCGCCCGCCTGCTGATCGGAACGTCGTAGGGTCGCGACCTAAATGGAGCCAGACTTTTTTTCAGAATTGACTCTGACTCCCAGATCGACCCAGCCTTGAGTGGGTACCAGGTGCAGTCCTAGGAAGTAAAGGTGGCCGGCGCAATGCTGACCACATCACCCACCAAGTGCCAGCTGGTCTATAAAAATTTAGGTCTAGCCCTATATTGCCAATGCGGCAATACTTTTACTTTTACTGAAATCTCAAATCAATATTAACAAAATAATAAAATTTGAGGTTGAAATTTGAAACATGTCACAAGAAAATTGGATTTCTCAAGACAATAAGCCTTTTTAAGGCTTCTGCATATAGCGAGGGCCGTAGCTATAGCTTATTTAGCGTTTACCAAATTTCTGTCGCACTGTCTGCCTGGGTTCCCGGGTTGAGCTTTTATCACTGTCAAAGCAGGTAATAAATTCATTCATCATCATGTGCCATGTCGATAAACTTCGGCTGTCATTTTTCGTCACCTACATGATCCACAGAATCATAGATCCGGTCAGTGCTCTAGTCTCGATTGTCTACATTGATAAGCCATTTAAGCGCTATCTCTTCGCCCTTGCTTTCTTTCCGTGAATCTTGCCAGTTGTAATCAAATGTTGAATGCCTTCCTTCTTACACGATGCCCGAAAAATACTAACTGTCCTAGTCTAATTTCTCAGACCAGTTCAGCTTGTCGGCTCCTTGTCCATGTTTCACATACATATAACCACACATATTTCGGTGCTTTATTAATATACTAGCCAGATGACGTCACAAAACGGTCCAACATTTTAGAGGGTGGCAAGACTGGGTTTCCCGGCTTTCTGATGCTTTTAACGACCCCGGAACATCTAGAACTGGCCCTAACCCCAACTCACCTACGTCCCACGAGAGAGTGCAGCCTAGGTCCCACGACTGCATGCAACCTAGGTCCTACGATTGCATGCAGCCTATCTACCACTCCCTGAAATATTAGACTGTCCCATGACCAGTGGATTTCCCTTGTTTGGGGTAAGATTAATAAAGCACCCAGAATTCTTAAACACTTTAGCACTCTTGTTTCGCTGCATCTGATTTCTCCTTAGCGGTGAGTATCTTTTTCAAGTTGCTAAAGGCCACCTTTGCCAAGGCGATTCTTGTTCTAATTTCAGCCAGGCATCTTGTGTCAGATGTTGTGACTCAACATGTACTTCCCGTCCTTTTTAGGATGATTTTTGTTTTTGTTTTTTGAAGCCCCACACTGGCTTTGCCAGGGGCCGCAATATATAGCCCGGCCATAAATATGGCCTAAAGGCTGAATGCGGTTTCTGGGACCTCTCCACGGTGATCCTCACCCGCATGGTGGCACATTGTGTCATCGGGTGTTTATCGCTTGTGTGATGTCCTGGTGGGGTAGAAAGTCAGTCAGTCAGTCAGTCAGTGACTCAACATTGGTGACATTCACGGAAGTAGTTCAAGTAACAAGTTAAGGACCCTTTGCCACGCCTTCAGTCGTATTAGGCACATAGGGCTAGACCTATATTTTATAGACCAATCGGCACTGCGGATGATATAGTAATAATAGCTGTAAACACAGAAGACCTAAAACAACTATTAAACACAGTTGTACTAGAAGGTGCCAAAAAAAAAAGGGGGGGGGTGGACTTTTCTTGAATGTCAAGAAAATAGAAACAATGGGTATAACAAAAAGAAGATAACCCCGAAATGTGACATAGCAATAGAAGAGAGCGTGTTCAACCAAGTCAATAAATTCAAGTATTTGAGGACATTCGTAACATGAGATAGACGATGTGTGACAATAATAAGGAGCAGAACTGACCAGGCAAAAGCAGCTTTTCAGAAGATGAAAAGTATTTAATGTAATAAATCACTTTCTTTAAACATCAGAAAAAAAGTACTGAAATGTTATATCATGTCCGTTTTGCTATAGGCAAAGAATCTTAGAATGTAAGCAAACAAATTTAGAAGTGTTTGGAGGCAAATGAGATGTGGTTCATGAGAAGACTGCCAGAAAAACTAACGATGACTGCGTTAACATGGCTAATAAAAGTAAAACATTATATACAACAATGAGGAGAAGACAAACAAAGTTCTTTCCTCATGTGATGAGAAAAGGAGCACTGGAAAATATCGTGACAAATAAAAAAATCACTGGTAGAAGATGCAGAGGCAGACCAAGAGAAATAAAGGTGGATGGCTAAAGACAGTGAAATGGAGGAATATCATCGGTGGAATTGATCCAGCGCACTAAAGACCGAGATCTGTCGAGATGCATCAACATTTACTGATAATGATGATGATGATGATGAAAATCACTCAGTGGGTGATGTGGTCAACATCACGCCAACCGCTTTAACTTCCCAGGACTGTACCTGGTACCCATTTAAGACTTGGTCGACCAGGGAGCCAAGATCATTTTCGAAAAGTCCGGCTTCGTCAATAACTGATCATGAAAATTAGCTTGCTGAGAAATCGAGATATTCAGCGGTTTCAACCAACCTTGAAACAGCCATGATAGTAAGAGTGAAAGGCTCATTTGCTTCAGTTAGTTTTTCAACAATAATGAAAGCCACTATGCTGACACATGGTCTATCCACTTCTCCCTGTCACTTCTATACTAATAATGAAAGTAATCTTGCTCACAGACTGAGGTATCAAGATATTTCAGTCAATATTACAACGGCAATGAAAGTCGTAATTTCTCTCCCATGTTGAGATATCCAGTTTTTTTTTTTTCAACCTTGCAACAGCAATGAAAACGATCAGCCTTCCACGCTGAGACGTTAAATGTTTAAAATAACTCCCCAAAAACCATAACAGAAAGTTAATGTAGAAAAAAACACTATTAGCTTGCGTACAATTATTATAAAATCCACTTGACACCTTTCTCGGGTTACGATGTTAGGCAAACATTGCCAGTCAGGTAAGTATCAAACATAAGTTATAAATGTAACCACACAGGCTTGAAAACAGCTTATTTGAGGAACTAAACAACAGGTGTGATATTAAGGCAACGATATCTGCACGTAGGGATATAAATGACATCTTGACTAAACAGATAATTTTTCAAAGCAACACAAAAATCCAGAAAAATACAACAGCCTGACGACATAAAGATAATATACAAATACAAGATTGAAACTTGTTACTGGTTATTCGTTATTCATGTCGACATCCTTGCACATAAACCCGACCCATTCATGCTCCGCCTTCCTATGTGACAGCCATCTCAGTGTCTCCGGGCTCACAGTACCACTAGGATTTGATTGGCGTTTTATTCTTTCTTCACTCCGCAGCTGGTTTCTGCATGCTTATTCAAGCTTTGTTTTTTCCAATTTATGACAAAAATATAACCTTTTCAGTATCCTCGTTTCGAAACTTTTTTTAAAACAATTGAGCATTGAAAAGTTAATACTAAATACCCCATGTCATTACGCCATGCACTTTTTAAGATTTAAAAAAAAAAAAGGTTTAAAGTCAGTTTTTTCACTACTCTAAATTTCTGTTTGTTGTGTGTGTAAAATCCTAAAATGTCAGCCAACATGAAAACTAGAAACATGAACATTGGCGTGGATACTCCTAAAACAATATTATAGGGACATGTTTATTCACAAGTTGATGTTAGAAAGTTTTTTTTTTAATTTGATTATTGTCTTATGATGCTACATTTTGTGTGTGACTTTTTTCAACAAACCTACATTTTAAAATTCTACAAAAAATATTTAAAGATATTTTAAAAGTAAATAAACTACAAGTATCCAAATGTATTACCATACATGCCTTCAAATGACCACTATGAAATAATCGGTCCAACTGTTTAAAAAAATGTGGTGTAGTGACCCCTAATAACAATTTCCAACTATCGATTCATTGTCTCTGACTCCATCGTTTCATCGATTCATTGTCTCTGACTCCATCGTGTCATCGATTCATTGTCTCTGACTCCATCGTGTCATCGATTCATTGTCTCTGACTCCATCGTGTCATCGATTCATTGTCTCTGACTTAATCGTATCATCGACTCATTATAATCTAGTCTTAGTTCACCAAGTCTGGATATTCTCAAGCAAGCTCATTGAGTCTGTCACTATCAATAAGATACAAATAGTCGCGGTGAAATACAAACGGTATATGCCAGAGAGCGTTCCATAGCGCAGTCTGACTGACTGACAGACCGTCTACCCCACCGGGACATCACACAAGCGATAAACACCCGATGACACAATGGGCCACCATGTGGATGAAGATCACCGTGGAGAGGTCCCAGAAACCGCGTTCAGCCTTTAAGCCATATTTATGGCCAGGCTATATTGCAGCCCGTGGCAAAAGCCAGAGTAGGGTTTCAAATAACGAAAAAATTTAATCCTAAAAAGGACGAGAAGTATAGGTAATAAATAGCGGAGTGGCTAAATGTTTGCCTTGCTAGCAAAAAAATCTTAAGTCGAATCCGCATCTGAATTTTATAAACGACATGTTCGCATGCTGACCTATTCTAATGAGGGTAACAAGAAATGACTTGCAAAATAAAGGTACGGGGGTGAATTTGATCACAACGATTACCAGTTAACTCTTTGAGTCCCAAGGAACGCGTTATACGTTCATAGATTCCTAACTAGAAGCCCAATGAACGCAAGATGCGCCGATTTTATGTATTTCTTGACTACTCCTTGGGCCTGTAATGCAAGCGATAAGGTCCTCTGGGACTCAAATTTAAGCATTTACAAAAGTCACTTGCGTATTCTTTTCGTGACGTTGCTGAACCAACCTCAGTAGTTTATTATGGTTGTGATTTCACTAGACAAATTTAGGCTCAGTAGTTTTTCATTGCTACTAGACGGTCGGCTCTGGATACAACTATTGAAACCAACTCAAGGGTTAGGTCGAACTAGACGCATCATGGAATTACAAAGTGCTCTCGCAGAGTCTAAAGCATAGCATCTAAGCACGGCTTGATAAAGCTCTTCATTTAAAAAAAAAAATATAATAAATAATTAAAAAAAAAAAATTTAAAAAAAAACAATAAACAAAACTTTACGAAATTAAAAAAAAACAACAACAACACCATAATAATCTCTGAACATCGCACGAACGCTGTATCACCTAATGAACCTAATGATATGCACAGGCCTTTTATTTATGGCCTTGTCTATCTCCTGAACGTTAAACTGTCTTCCCAGACAATTTCCTGGTAGACATCTTGTAGGGCTGGGTCGACCCAGGGAGCCACGGGGCCATTTACGATAGCCTGTTTGTGTGAATTAGGAGTTAGGAACGCAGTGGAGTTGGGAACACAGTTCGTAACTGCGAAATACTCAGTTCAATTCAGCTGCAGGCGACTTGACAGCAGACAGCTTTGTGTTGATCGACAGCGGTATGGAGAGCCGACCGCAATGGAAAACTCATCATAATACAACAAATCCTTGGCAGAACGCCATTCCCATGACAGTCTGCAGGAAAGCAACTAGGTCTCTCGTCAGCCCAATCTCCTTGTGTATTTTCCTACCCAACAATGGAAAACTACTGAACGCCGGAAAAGTGTTTTAACCACAAAAGTTAAACAAATGCTGGTGTTGTTTTGCTATGTCGTGCAACGCTTTCTGTCCGAAATAACGTATAATGTACGATTATAGTCCGTTCCAGAAGTTTTGCCGAACTTTAAAAACCTGTAAATCAGTAAAAAAAAAATGTAAGGTCGTGAGATGTGAACCAGCGTCATTGCACACGGTTATAAACCATAAGTGATCTGCCACCAGCACGGACAGCTGATAAGAATTGTCCGCCTGTGTCGCCGTTCGCATGTAACTCTGTAGTTACAGCGACGTTCCTCCATTTACCCCAGAATGTCAACTCTGGTACCCATTTCCTAGAGGCTGGGTGAACCCCGGGAACCGCCCGGTTTCGAACACCGACCGTGAGCTGCAGCGTGTCGCAGCTGGATTTTGAAAGCGATCTCTTATCGACTGCGCTAACGCGGCTCCCTTTTGGTGTTGTTTTGCTGTGTCGTGCAACGCTTTCAATCAGAAATAACGTATTGTGCGATTATAGTTTTTTCTAGAAGTTTTGCCGAACTTTAAAAATCTGTAAATCAGTAAACAATTATAAATACAATCTTTATACCGACATTAGGTTATCAATGTCAGACTTGGACATTAACAAAAGAACATGAGAGAAGGCTAGCCCCCTGTGAAATGAGATGTTTGAGAATGGCTGCGAATAAAACCGGAAGAGATCGAGTGAGAAACGATGTGATTACAAGAACTATTGGAACCATACCCATCGTTAAATTTATTGAGAAGCAAAGAATGAAATGGTTTGGTCACCTAATGAGAATGGAACCAACGATGCCAGCATCAAGAGCATACAACATGAAAATCGAAACACCAAGAGGCAGGGGAAGACCAAGAAGAAGATGGATTGAAGGAGTCACGGACAACTTGAGACTTCATAACATCACGGCATATGAAGCGACTGAGCGCGCCCTGGCTCGGTTGCCGATCATCTAATAGACTGCGATGCCTAGCGGCACAAGCAGATTTTGACAAAAGAAGAAGAAATCAGTAAACAGTTTGACGTAAATTGTTGAAATTTGGCATACAGTTTGGCAATAATCAGGACCTTGTAAGATGTTTTTCTTTTAATGTAAACAAACATATAACTTTCATTCGCTCTTATCTGCAGTATTTACACCGATTCCAAGCAAACAATTAACATGTGTATAGTAGCTTAAGTAAACGGAGTAAGAGGAACTTTACGTAACATCAGATTGTACTCGTTCATATGTGTTTATCTTTCAGGTGGTCATCTCCATTATGTCTCACGTGATTTATTGAGTAGGGGAAGAAAAGGCACAAATAAGGAAACTGGCCGCCATACAACATATATCGGGGCCTAGAACACGCCATAACTTCTCACTGTACATTGGTGCTTTTATTATTATTATTTTTTATCAACAGTAAGATTTATAACAAAACGTTTCGTATGAAAGCAATACTGCACTGACATGCCACATCAAGTTAAATGGCGCAAATAAAAGGGATTTCAAAACAACAGCAGAAAGATGGTACCAGAAATGGAGAAAATACCATTTGGACACAATCGACTCAACAACAAAAAATGGACAATAGTAGAATAAACCAAAGAGAGGCCATACCCCTTCTACGGCTGACCTCCCATATTCCCCCTTCTCTTCCTTGTGTTTTTCAAATTCTTGCACATGACACAAAACAGACACAAGCATACGGCAACACATGTAAACAGACTAACACTAGAAAACAAGACACATGAAGGCTCATACTCACACGATAGCAGAAAAACAATACTCGCAAACATACAAAGTTGAAATAAAAAAATAAAAAATAGATATATGATAATTCTGACACATGCCCCCCCCCCCCATCTTCCCCTCTCTATCTGCTCTCTCTCTCTCTCTCTCTCTCTCTCTCTCTCTCTCGCTCTCTCTCAAACTTACTCTCTCTCTCTCTCTCTCTCTCTCTCTCTCTCTCTCTCTATATATATATATATATATATATATATATATATATATATATATGTATATGTATATATATATATATATATATATATATATATATATATATATATATATATATATATATATATATCTCCTTGTGTATGTTTATCTCTGCTTTTCTGGCTGTCTCTCTGTTTTCTCTCTCTCTCACCGTCTCTGCGACTTTCTTCGTTTCTGTCTGTCTGTCTGTCTGTCTGTCTGTCTGTCTGTCTGTCTGTCTGTCTGTCTGTCTGTCTGTCTGTCTGTCTGTCTGTCTGTCTGTCTGTCTGTCTGTCTGTCTGTCTGTCTGTCTGTCTGTCTGTCTGTCTCTCTCTCTCTTATCGCTCGTGGCTCGTGTATACTTTCAGCTTCACTCATTCCTGTTTTTCAGCGCGTGTGTACATAACCTGGTTGCCACAGCCACGCAATGACTAATTATTGACCCGGAAATGATTATGCTAATTGCCTCTTAGTTATTATTATTTTTTTTCCCTTGTGAGGCAGCTCCACGTGATAGTAATCTATGCTGCCTGTCTTGTTAATCAACCAATAACCAAATGTGTGTGTGTTTGCGACCAGTATCTCAGAAAAGACAAATGAAAAAACAAAAATGATGTAAACAGTTTCAGAGACTCATGGAACTGACAATCTGGAGAGTCACACACACACACACACACACACACACACACACACACACACACACACACACACACACACACACACACACACACATATATATATATATATATATATATATATATATATATATATATATATATATATATATATATATTGCAACACAGATCGTTTGTCATGGAAACACAAACAGTTTAAACGGTGAAATTCCATGGAGACGGAATTTCGCGCTGTAAATTCCAGCGAAAAGTTCTGGCAGTCCATTCACCTCCGGACTTAAGCCTTGTTCCAGAATATGAGTTTAGCGTGTACATTCGTTTTACAGATTTGGCTTATTTAATGCACACTGTTGGTTCCTCCCTTTTCGGCTAGATGTACTCCGACTTCGAAGGAAAAATCACTAATTTAGTCGTGTTTTTTTTCCACGCTGGAATACGGGGTGGGCGGGTCTGGGTCTGGTTTTTTTTTTAATTTCTTGCACTGGGAAATATATGACAATGTGTTACGAAACCCATAATGGAAGGTGTAATTTGAAGACAAGGTAGCAAAAGGAAGTAGACGATGATACAAGTGGGAGGATAACACAGATAAAGACAAAAAGCATTCCTGAGTTCGAATAAAAACAGGGCGCATTTTTTATATTAAATAGATACATCTCAGACTGATTCAGCCTAGAATGGTTATCATGAAATTTTGTGGGAAACAAAGGCGGCACGGCGATGCCGAGCGAATGCCGACTGGCTAATCGAAATAGAGTCTAACATAATTTGCCCATTATGATGACAAGATATCAACCAATTCGAACTAAATGTATAACCAGTCAATTTCATATTATTACAACCACGACGACAAATAAACGTTGCGGATAGAAAGCCTTCATTAGCACATAACAGACAATAATACCAACGAGAATACACATAGGAATATGCCCGGACACCAAGGCAGGTGGAAAGAAGCATGTACAGAGCAGATAGCATCAAATCAGTACGGAAAAGGTTAGTGGATAATGACGAATCTCTGACACTAACACGGTCACAAGGGAGTAAAGCATGGTGAAGCACGTCTAATCCGCCTTGGAGGTCAAGATAGCAGACATTATAACCAGCTCTTCATTTGAACAATCAATAAAGGTACCTTGGAGTGGCTGCTGCATCGAAGGACTGAGCTCGCATGAGATTTCAGAGCCGTCTTAACAGCACTGTGGGCCCCTATACAAATCAGTGTACTGTGGACCCTACGACAACCACTCACATGAACGGAGTATAAACAGTCGATAATATAAAATACATATATTTTTTTTTATTAGCACTTCAACAAAGGTTAGTTGCGTATACTTTACAGGACGTTGCAGAACTAATCCCCTGGCTGTTGTGTGGTTTTTTTTAAAGGCAAATTTACGTCCAGTAGTTTGCCATTGCTTCCTGGACGGTCGGCTTTCTTGATACCACTGACGAAACCAACGCAAGGCGCATGGCCCGCAGCTGGGATCGAACCCGACATCCCGGCATTACGAAGCGTTCGCATCGACTTAGCCACAGAGCCGACTCTTTCAACAAAACTGGTGTTAAAACATAGACTCGGATTATCTGGCATAGTATGAAAACACTGCTTATAACGAGCATTTGTGGCATTTATTTTCAAAGATTTGCTTTATTACTGGCATAAAATCAGTGGTAGATAGGATATCCTTTTTTCCACGCAGATGAGGAAAAGTTAGTTCAAATTATGCTCCTCCATTACACGACGAAGCACATCTGGATAAGATTGCAGGACCTCGCTTATTTTTTATTTATTCTTTCTAGCATATCATTCCAAAGAATTGCGAGAAAGATAGTTTACAAGTTTCCTTTTTCCCCTTGTAAACTTAGAAAAAAAATGTTTTCCCCATTTTATGCTTAATCACTTTACATTCACAGATTAGCATGGGAGTACCTATAATCGTAGCGCCCCAAGACAAGGGCCCAATGGCCCCCTGCGTTAAGACGGCCCTGTGGGATTTCCCAATGTTCGGTGACGTCGATTTTGATAACATAATATAGAGTGCTCGATGCATTACATAGAAAAGAACGGTTCTTCATTAACCTCACTGCAAACTTATTTCTATAGATCACCTTTATCACCATCAATTTTAAAGAAAACAAAAATATAAACAATCGTCACCACGTTCAGTTAGAATCCCAGAAAGGGAAAGCTTTAGATTATAACTGTGACTAGGTTATGTGCGCCCTATAAAACGGCTTAGCACTGCACACTACCAAAAGCCAAGAAAGGGATTTATGAATTGTTTATGCGATCAAAGGACACAGACCCAAATACTGTCCCGACCGTTGACGAAGTCGTCTACCAGCAAGCCAGTAGGCGACCCGGAGGCCGACAATGTACAGATTACGTATTTCATTCATTTTCTAGATGTCTAACTGAGCTATGTTCTTTCACACAATGTAGAGGGCTGCGTGGTCTCGAGGCATGGTGTCCGCCTCGAGAGCTAGAGGTTCTGGGTTCAATCCCCGGTTAGGGTTGGGATTTTTTCACGTGGATTTGGACTTCTAGTAATTCCCCCTGGTCTCTGGGTAGTGAGATCGGACGCCCGTGTGCATTGTTGCGCACGTAAAAAATCCCTAGGCGGAAATCGAAAAGAGTAGCCTAACGGCGCTGCCCAGGCAAAATTTTGAGTAAAAAATCAACCCAAAGTATTTTAGGATCCTCGCCGGTGCTATATAGCCTGATCATTGTGGTGATCTTCTTGGGACTCACACTTGTGTTACAAGAAGAACCGAGCACTTATGGGTTAAACCCAATGCCATGCTGTTGACCCGTTGTTCAAAACCTCAAACTCACATAATGTTCTTGCGTAAAGTTTTCTAATTGCTCGCTAAAATGTTATTTTACTAATAATTCGTTTTCATGAAGAAAATATTGTTACCACTTAGGCTAAAATTTATGCATTTTTACACACGATTTTAATGCCACAAACATCACGATGCCAAACAATCCACACGGATATGTAAACAGATATAATAAATAAATAACACAAGAAATCACTCTTGATTGACAGAACCGCCTGTTGGCCAATACTTGTGATTTTTGCATTGAGTGAAGTGTTTTGTCTAGTTGAAAACATTACTAATTCAAAGCAATATTACATTAATGTATTCTTCCCTTCGCGAGAGCAAGCAACGTATTAATTATAGAGGAGTGGTTTGGCGCAGAATATATTAAGTAGAACCATAATGAAACTTGCCTAGCAGAATTAGGTTATTTCAATGTTTTGACAAGTCTGTGTTGAGAATATGGTGATTAAAACAAGCCAAGCAGTAGCATTTGTCCAGAAGTGTGGTTTCATAAAATAATATCACAGATTTTATTATACTTGTTTTTATTAATACAAACAATCGGTTAAAGGTGTGTTTTCAATTTTTAGCAGTGTCATGTAAATATGCGATTTTAGCAATCAGCAACATCCAGTGAATTGTTTGAAACAATGTATAATTACATTTTTGCAAGCAATGCAATCTTCATATACTTCTTCGTCTTCTTCTTCTTTCTCCTGCTCCTGTTCCTGCTACTCTTCTCGCATTTTTCTCCGCCTTATCATCATCATCATCATCATCATCATCATCATCATCATCATCATCATCATCATCATCATCATCATCATCGTCATCATCATCATCATCATCAATAGTGTCTTGTTCTTCCTTCGTTCCTTCCCTCCATACTCTCTCTCTCTTTTCTTTCTTTCTTTCTTTCTTTCTTTCTTTCTTTCTTTCTTTCTTTCTTTCTTTCTTTCTTTCTTTCTTTCTTTCTTTCTTTCTTTCTTTCTTTCTTTCTTTCTTTCTTTCTTTCTTTCTTTCTTTCTTTCTTTCTTCTTCTTTCTTTCTTCTTCTTTCTTTCTTTCTTTCTTTCTTTTCTTTTTTCTTTCTTTTCTTTCTTTCTCTTCTTTCTTTCTTTCTTCTTTCTTCTTTCATCCCTGATATCAACATATGCATGCCCACGCATCCTATCTTTTGCCATCTCCTCCAGCACTTCCTATGTCTTTCAATATTTATCATTGTCTTGAATTCATCTTGCCACCTAATTTAAATTCATCTCTAATTATTCTCCTTTGTAAGTTCCAAAGAAAAGATTTCATTATTATTCATCCGTCCTATCCAGTTTCAGCGTTTTTCACTCAATTTGTTTTTGCGGAATACCGTATATTTGGGTAATCATGCAATAATTTTCAAGAGTTTTATTTTGTTTCTCTCTCTGTACGTTAATATTTCTCTATTGTTATGGAAATTTGTGATTAAAACAAGCCAAGCAGTAGCATTTGTCCAGAAGTGTGGTTTCATAAAATAATATCACAGATTTTATTATACTTGTTTTTATTAATACAAACAATCGGTTAAAGGTGTGTTTTCAATTTTTAGCAGTGTCATGTAAATATGCGATTTTAGCAATCAGCAACATCCAGTGAATTGTTTGAAACAATGTATAATTACATTTTTGCAAGCAATGCAATCTTCATATACTTCTTCGTCTTCTTCTTCTTTCTCCTGCTCCTGTTCCTGCTACTCTTCTCGCATTTGTCTCCGCCTTATCATCATCATCATCATCATCATCATCATCATCATCATCATCATCATCATCATCATCATCATCGTCATCATCATCATCATCATCAATAGTGTCTTGTTCTTCCTTCGTTCCTTTCCTCCATACTCTATCTCTCGTTTCTTTCTTCTTTCTTTCTTTCTTTTTTTTCTTTCTTTCTCTCTTTCTTTCTTTCTTTTCTTTCTTTCTTTCTTTCCTTTCTTTCTTTCTTTCTTTCTTTCTTTTCTTTCTTTCTTTTCTTTCTTTCTTTCTTTCTTCTTTCTTTCTTTCTTTCTTTCGTTTTCTTTCTTCTTTCTTTCTTTCTTTCTTTCTTTCTTTCTTTCTTTCTTTCTTTCTTTCTTTCTTTCTTTCTTTCTTCTTTCTTCTTTCATCCCTGATATCAACATATGCATGCCCACGCATCCTATCTTTTGCCATCTCCTCCAGCACTTCCTATGTCTTTCAATATTTATCATTGTCTTGAATTCATCTTGCCACCTAATTTAAATTCATCTCTAATTATTCTCCTTTGTAAGTTCCAAAGAAAAGATTTTATTATTATTCATCCGTCCTATCCAGTTTCAGCGTTTTTCACTCAATTTGTTTTTGCGGAATACCGTATATTTGGGTAATCATGCAATAATTTTCAAGAGTTTTATTTTGTTTCTCTCTCTGTACGTTAATATTTCTCTATTGTTATGGAATTTTGTTTGCACGATTTCAGTTCTCATTTTGACTTCTTTTTTAACGTTTCGAGAACACATGGATGTATTAACATCCATCCATCCAACCATCCATCCATCCGTCCGTCCATCCATCCATCCATCCATCCATCCATCCATCCATCCATCCATCCATCCATCCATCCATCCATCCATCCATCCATCCATACTAACATACATACATACACATACATACACAAACACATACATACATACACCATACATACACATTCATATATACACACACATACATACATACACCACACATACATACAAACATACATTCATACACACACATACAAACACACACACACACACACACACACACACACACACACAGCCCACAATGCTTTGTCCTCCCAGTTCGACCAAGAAACAGTAAATGGGTATCACGTGGCAAAAGACGTGCTTATCTTCAATTATAAAGTGTCAGAAAATCGTCACAGAGCCAGGTATGTGCATCAGTTCTCCCCATGAGAGCCATTTATCAACAATTGTCCCCTAGTTACCTTGCCAGACCAGTGATTCAGAAATCTGAGAAATCTGGCTAAGCCCTCGCACACAATGAGCAGCCATTTGCAATCCATAAACATAAGCTCTTTGCGAAATACGGGGGTCATTCTAATTGTCTCAACCCAACGGTATGTAGCTGTTCGTTTATTCTTAAAAGCATTGATCGGCCGTGTCATTCGCGCAGCTTCAGGCAATATTTGCTTCGTTTTCAAGCAGTTATCACCCAGGAGTGACATTTTAGTTTTCAACAAATTGCTTTAATGTCTATAACGAAGAAATAAACGAGCGAGCGGATGCCGCACACATAATGTTATGAAGTCTGCGATTTTTTTAATGTACTCATTTGAGGTAATCATGAGAGTTGTTATACCATGTTCAAATAGGAAATGCATCTTTCGATATTCCTGTTACACATAGAAATGGAGAGGAATCTGGAAATCATGTTTTGCCATTATCAAAGATGGCGAGGTTACTATTTTGATAAAAGATTTTGCGTGTTCACCAATTTTTGGTAACTGTTTTGGTAACATTTTGTAAATCAAAGTTGTTAGACTTGCATGGGCTCAGTCGTCGAATTTACCAAACAGTTTATCAACGACCAGATTATCTCTAACGGGGCTAAGAAATTCTTGTACACAGTGCTTTATGTTTTATATTATATACACACAGACACAACATATGCGTAGACCCAAAACATACATACAGACACAACACATGTACAGACACAAACTATATACACAGACATAAAGTATACACACAGACACAACACACTGTCTGACAGAAAACACACACACACAGGCAACAAGGCACATAAGCACAACACACACATACAGACACAACACGCACAGGTACAACGTGTACTGTTACAACATATATACAAACACAACACACACGCAGAAGAAACAGCATTGGCATACACAATTTTCACACAGATAGAGCACACTTCCAGACACTGCACAGAAACAACATGTACACACAGACACAAAAGACACACAGACACAAAAGACACACAGACACAGTACACAGGCAACACACACACGTAGACACAAAATACACACAGACTCAACGCACTCAGAGACACAAAATACACACAGACTCAACGCACTCAGAGACACAAAATACTCATGCACACACACACACACACGAGTGAGTGAGTGAGTGAGAGAAATAGAGAGAGAGAGAGAGAGAGAGAGAGAGAGAGAGAGAGAGAGAGAGAGAGAGACCATAAATTAACTATATATCTACCTATATTATGAGAGAGTCAGATTTCTAAAAGACTATGTAATGCTTTGATATACACATAATGAAGAACACACACACACACAAGCACACATATACTGACATATCCAAAATGCATATACAATTAAATACAGAGAATTTACTGCTCAGTTAGAGAGAGAGAGAGAGAGAGAGAGAGAGAGAGAGAGAGAGAGAGAGAGAGAGAGAGAGAGAGAGAGTGAGAGAGAGAGATAAATAGAGAGAGTAGTGGGGGGAGTGGAGTGGGGGGGGGGGGAGTATCTGTAATCAGGATTGTTTCCCCTAGCCATACGTAGCGGTGATCTGAACCAGCTCCGAGATAGGCATCGGCTTCTAGTCTGCTACTGTACTAGACACTTTGTTGTGGATACACCTTTAAAAAAAAAAAAAGAAGAAGAAGAATTATCATCAATACCATCATCGTCTTTTTGTGTCGTGATTGTTTAATATGGAACTCGGGCTCGCAATATGTTCTTCCATTCCATTGTATACTATTTAGTTCAGTGGCAACTGTTCAGTGTAAGATTGGGTTCAGTGGCAACTGTTTAGGGTAAGAGGGGCGTTCAGTGGCAGCTGTTTAGGGTAAGAGGGGAATTCAGTGGCAACTGTTTAGGGTAAGAGGGGGTTCAGTAGCAACTGTTTAGGGTAAGAGGGGTTCAGTCGCAACTGTTTAGGGTAAGAGGGGTTCAGTCGCAACTGTTTAGGGTAAGAGGGGGTCAGTGGCTACTGTCTGGGGTGGGAGGTGGTTTAGTGGCAACTGTCTGGGGTGGGAGGTGGTTTAGTGGCAACTGTCTGGAGTACTTCAGGTCAAAATGGACGATAGGCACGGTCCCTGTTTTATTCATGGTGATTTTGTTGTTGTTGATAATGCTTCTGGCATACAGAGGCCGTTGCATTATCCTCTATTTGTAGACTGAAAAAATATATTTTGTCGCCTAGCTATTAAGTTGAGTGCGTGGTGCAACACTGTGAACTTCGCATTTCTTTTGGAATGTTTTTCAATTAACCAAAGTATTGTTGTGAACTGTAGATTTAGAAAATGGCGTGTGGTCTGTTGCTACAGAATTGGTGGTGCCTTATGTGATTAAATTTTATCGCGTGTGCAACTGCTGATCTGTTTGTAACAGCTGCTTCCGTCGATGATGAACTGCATTTCTAAAGTCAGACTGTTTGTGTGAGCAATTCTGATGGCTGCATTATGCTTTAACAGCGTGTGCATGCTAGTGGATATGCTGAGACTGCAGTCGTTTACTAAGAAGCTGATACTTAGATTACCCGAATAACCAAGATTACTATTTAATTTCTTCGATTTCAAACGGAATTCACCACAAAACCGTTGGCTCTAGAACTCGGCATCGCAATCTGTTTTTCCATTTCATTTTATGCTATGTAGTGTTTTTGATGTCAAATCCACTCAAAAATCTTCGGTCTCTTTCATCAACGTTTAACTATTTTCTGCGACGTTCTTACCCCCCCCCCCCCTTTTTCCCCCACCTGTCCTCTTGTTTCCCATTTGAGTGTCTTACTAGTGTTTCTCTGTTCACTTGTCCTTGAAATATCGACGCATTATCTGTCTTCTAATGTTTGCTAGTAGCGTTATTCAGATATAGCTTTTATTTTTTCGACTTCTTGAATTAATCCTATTCAACGCAAAGAAGAGAATGTGAGTCAAAGGAGAGTATACTCAGCCAAGGGAGAGTATACCGAGCAAATGAAGAGTATACTGAGCCAAAGGAGAGTATACCGAGCCAAAGGAGAGTATACCGAGCCAAAGGAGAGTATACCGAGCCAAAGGAGAGTATACCGAGCCAAAGGAGAGTATACTGTCGAAGGAGAGTATACCGAGCCAAAGGAGAGTATATCCAGCCAAAGGAGAGTATACCGAGCCAAAGGAGAGTATACCGAGCCAAAGGAGAGTATACCGAGCCAAAGTAGAGTATACTGTCGAAGGAGAGTATACCGAGCCAGAGGAGAGTATACTGTCGAAGGAGAGTATACCGAGCCAAATGAGAGTATACTGTCGAAGGAGAGTATACCGAGCCAAAGGAGAGTATACTGTCGAAGGAGAGTATACCGAGCCAGAGGAGAGTATACCGAGCTAAATGAGAGTATACAGAGCCAAAGGAGAGCATACCTAGCCAGAGGAGAGTATACCGAGCCAAAGGAGAGTATACCGAGCCAAAGGAGAGTATACCGAGCTAAAGGAGAGTATACCGAGCCAGAGAAGAGTATACCGAGCTAAAGGAGAGTATACCGAGCCAGAGAAGAGTATACCGAGCTAAAGGAGAGTATAACGAGCCAAAGAAGGGCATACCTAGCCAGAGGAGAGTTTACCGAGCCGAAGGAGAGTATACTGTCTTAGGAGAGTATACCGAGTCAAAGAAGAGTATATCGAGCCAATGGAGAGTATATCGAGCAAAAGGAGAGTATACTGTCAAAGGAGAGTATACTGTCAAAGGAGAGTATACCGAGCCAAAGGAGAGTATACCGAGTAAAGGAGAGTATATCGAGCCAAAGGAGAGTATATCGAGCCAAAGGAGAGTATACTGTCAAAGGAGAGTATACTGTCAAAGGAGAGTATACCGAGCCAAAGGAGAGTATACCGAGTAAAGGAGAGTATACCGAGCCACAGGAGAATATACCGAGCCAAAGGAGAGTGTATCGAGCCAAAGGAGAGTATACTAAGCCAAAGGAGAGTATACCATGCCAAAAGAGAGTATGCCGAGCCAAAGGAGAGTATACTGAGCCAAAAGAGAGTATATCCAGCCAAAGGAGAGTATATCCAGCCAAAGGAGAGTATATCCAGCCAAAGGAGAGTATATCCAGCCAAAGGAGAGTATACCGAGCCAAAGGAGAGTATACTAAGTCAAAGGTGTGTCTCTTTAAAAATAAAGGTTTAGCCCTATATGCCCTATACGCCTAAAGGCGTGGAAGAGGGTCCTTTACTTTTTTACTTACCGTTCTAAAATGTCACCCCTAAAATATCAACGATCCCACAACCAGTGAAAGTTTCCAAGTGTCAGTTTTCAGGTTCATACAAGGGCGGCAACGAAGAAAAGGGTATTTATACTTACGGTATTGTATCGGAAGAAGCAGCTATAGTGACTATAGAACACGAATGCAATTTTCAGAACAACAACTTTGTCAAGAACTTCTCTATGATTATTCGCCCCTCTTCTAAAAGTACGACGGTTTGAGTTTCAAGTAAAACTCATTGTAACAATGAGGTTTCGGGTACTTTCATGTTGAGATGTTTGAAGGGTAGTTTTGTCGGCAAACGTTGTATGGCTAAGTTGTTGTGGTTAAACTCGTTGTGCAGCGGTTAAACCTCTTAACATGTAACGACTAACACAATACGGTGTAGACTTACCGATTAATTTTTCGTAGCTCAGTTTTAACAGTTAACTGTATAATGTACCATTAACCACGCCTGCATGCATATTGGGCATATAGGGTTAGACCTATATTTTATAAACCAATCGGCACTCCATGGGTGACATGGTCGATATCACGTCAACGGCCTTTCCTTCCCAGGACTTCACCGGATACCCGTTTAAAGCTAGGTCGATCTGGCTCGGTCAGGACCTGAACCCACGTCTAGCTACTACACTACGGCGGCTCTCTGTAAAGGTTAACCTTCTATAAAGGACCCTCTTGCACGCCTTCAGCAGTATTGGCCATCAAGTGTTAGACCAGTCGCGCTCGGTGAGTGATGGTCAACACGATGCCGGCCGCCTATATTTCCGAGAACTTTACCTGGTAGCCATTTAAGGTTGGGTCGACCTGGTACCCAATGTCATTTCCCTCTCGACCCCCGCCCCCCCCCCCCCCCCCCCAAAAAAAAAAAAATCGGCCTGCAACTGAGTGTCTAGCTGCTATTCTACTGTTGCCCCCCCCCCCCCCGAAGGCGTTGACTGTCATAATGTAGTATAGATTTATCGATTACTTTTTTCTATAGTCTAGATTAGCCATTTAGCTCGTATAGTATAATAGCCAAACAATAGTCTGTTCCAGAAATCGTGCACAAATTTTAAAAAAATATATGTAACTCAGTAACCGGTTGAAGTCGGTGAAATTTGGCGGATGACCTGTTAATAATCACGTCCTTCTAAGAATTGCTTGTTTTTGTTTTTAATGTAAACAAAAACAAAACAAAAAAAAAATTTTCATTTTGCTGTATTTGTGGTAGATAAAAACCAGACACCGATTCAAAGCAAACAATCAGCACGCTCCTGTTTTCTTCCAGCGGCGAATGTCCTCGATCTGTTTGATTGTTAGTTAGTGTACCCTTCTTCTTCTTCAAAACCGTGTCATGTGGTATTGGTAGTCATGTCTATCCACAGCTCTGATATATATGATACTCAATGCCATGATGTCAAACTGCCCAGCACCTTTTCTCTCGGTCTCCATCTGCCGCTTTTTCCCTCCAGCTTTCCTACTTTTACGATGTACTCCAGTTTTCTCCTTTTCATCACATGCCCAAAAAATGTAGATTGTCTCTTTCTGACGTGGGCAATTAGTTCTCTTTGTGAGTCAGTTTCTTTCATTACTATTTTTTATCTGTATCAAGAAAAGATATAAAACCAATCGAAAAGTATATCAGCAAGCTTCACAATACAACGAACACAAACAAACGGTGAACGTTGCGGTTATGCAGCCTTCATAAGAACATATATAAATAAAACAATACCACACAAATATACAAAATGACTTAGCTTAGTATCTCGAAGCAGCCACGTCGATGTCTTGTCAGTAGACTGACGAGGCACGTGGGACCACAGAATAAAACTCCCCTGGGATTCCAGGGGCCGTAACTGGACGGTTTTAGATAAAACTTTGTGGGCAGTTTAGTAATCTAGGTGTTGAAGTACCCAATGCAAGAAAAAAGGGATTTTCAAGAGACTTGCGGTCTCTGTCGCTGGAGTAGCTAGATTTGTTGGCTGCTTTTGGCAAAACGGACATAAAACCAGACTACGACTGGCACCATTAGTATTGAAACTCTGCGCTGGTTGCCGATGATAGGGACGAAGCGCGTGTGGAAATGTATTAAGTGTTGTGATGTCAATTCTTGACTCATTCAACTCAACTCAATTCTCGACTCATTCAACTTAACTTGCTTAATGTTTTTCGCATTTGCTATGGTGTTGCATTTTGACGGGTCAGTTTTTGTGTGGGTGTAATTACAATTCCTTCCGTTTTTGTTTTCCTGTTTAACCATATTACGAAGTGCGTTTGCAACGCCCTAGTCACATACCACCCCATACACACACCAGTATTTGCCTTTAGATACATTTATAATAAAAACAATACATACATATACTTCTTTTTTTCACTTTCAGGTACAGAAGGGAAAGGGCATTCGTGTTGCTATTATCTGGAGGAGATAAAACTTTCAAGTCCTGTCATTATGAAGTCTACGTGAAGTTGACCGACAAGAAAGGAAACATTCAAGTTGATGTAATTAAATCATCTTCATACAGTTGACAGAAAGGGATAAAACCTAATTGTTACTACGATTCTCGGGTCATCTTAGTGCTAGGCGGCAAGAGCTTTAACTTTGTAATTGGCCAGCAAGAAATAAAACTCTCCTGATACTGCCATTATGAGGTTTGTGTAGAGTTGGCCAGCAAGAGATAAAACTCTCCTGATACTGCCATTATGAGGTTTATGTAGAGTTGACCAGTAAGAGATAAAGCTCGCCTGATACTGCCATTATGAGGTTTGTGTAGAGTTGACCAGTAAGAGATAACACTCTTCTGATACTGCGATTATGAGGTTTGTGTAGAGTTGGCCAGCAAGAGATAACACTCTCCTGATACTGCCATTATGAGGTTTGTGTAGAGTTGGCCAGCAAGATATAACACTCTTCTGATACTGCGATTATAAAAAGTTTGGGTACAGTTGGCCAGCAAGATATAACACTCTTCTGATACTGCGATTATAAAAAGTTTGTGTAGAGTTGGCCAGCAAGAGATAACACTCTCCTGATACTGCCATTATGAAGTTTGTGTAGAGTTAATCAGTAAGAGATAACACTCTCCTGATACTGCCATTATGAAGTTTATGTAGAGTTGACCAGTAAGAGATAACACTCTCCTGATACTGCCATTATGAAGTTTATGTAGAGTTGACCAGTAAGAGATAAAACTCTCCTGATACTGCCATTATGAAGTTTGTGTAGAGTTAACAAGCAAGAGATAAAACTCTCCTGATACTGCCATTATGAATTTTGTGTAGAGTTAACAAGCAAGAGATAAAACTCTCCTGATAATGCCATTATGAAATTTGCGTAGAGTTGGCCAACAAATGATAACTCTCTATTGATTCTGTCATTATGAAGTTTGTGTAGAGTTGGCCAGAGAGATAACGCTCTCGTGATACTGTCGTTATGAAGTTTCTGTAGACTTGGCTAGCAAGAGATATCACTCTATTGATACTGCCATTGTGAAGTTTGTGTAGAATTGGCCAGCAGGAGATAACACTCTCGTGATACTGTCATTATGAGGATTTAACACATTTTGAAGATTTTATATTCTGAATTCCCGTGTGGGTTCCGGGACCCCATTGTGGGGAAAACAAGAATAGACCCACTGCATACCCAACAAGCATGTCGTAAGAGTAGAGTAATTGGGGGCTTCCTTCAAAGTCGGAGTGCATCTACCCGAGCGGCAAGTAACAACCAAATGCACAGAAATAAGCCAGTAAAACGGATGTACACGTAAAACTCAGGCCCTGTCACACACACAAAGTCAAATTGGACGAACAATCAGGACTTTCCGCCGGAGCTAACAGTCAGTGAACAAAGAAGAAGAAGAAGATACTTTGAATTACTGTCATTGTTAGGACTAAACAGATTTAGCTAGTATGAGATGAAACTTTCA
The DNA here is from genome assembly GCA_905116865.2 of Candidula unifasciata. Taxonomy (NCBI): domain Eukaryota; kingdom Metazoa; phylum Mollusca; class Gastropoda; order Stylommatophora; family Geomitridae; genus Candidula; species Candidula unifasciata. The sequence goes on from CAJHNH020007246.1 coordinate 98,254, forward strand.
AGTTGATGTCATTATGAAGCCTACATAGGGTTAGCCTGCAAGAAATTGTTGTTTAACGCAGTCAGGTATTTGATAAGCTAGATTTTACTGGAGGCTAATAACAATAATGTAAAAAACTGACAATGAAAGAGCTGACAGATTGGCCGTGTATTCTATTTACCTTGTATTCTAGTCCTCTAAATTCTCTATCTTTCTATGGTAATCCATTCCTCTAATTTATCTATCTTTCTATGGTAATCCATTCCTCTAATTTATCTATCTTTCTATGGTAATCCATTCCTCTAATTTATCTATCTTTCTATGGTAATCCATTCCTCTAATTTATCTATCTTTCTATGGTAATCCATTCCTCTAATTTATCTATCTTTCTATGGTAATCCATTCCTCTAATTTATCTATCATTCTATGGTAATCCATTCCTCTAATTTATCTATCTTTCTATGGTAATCCATTCCTCTAATTTATCTATCTTTCTATGGTAATCCATTCCTCTAATTTATCTATCTTTCTATGGTAATCCATTCCTCTAATTTATCTATCTTTCTATGGTAATCCATTCCTCTAATTTATCTATCTTTCTATGGTAATCCATTCCTCTAATTTCTCTATCTTTCTATGGTAATCCATTCCTCTAATTTCTCTATCTTTCTATGGTAATCCATTCCTCTAATTTATCTATATTTCTATGGTAATCCATTCCTCTAATTTATCTATCTTTCTATGGTAATCCATTCCTCTAATTTATCTATCTTTCTATGGTAATCCATTCCTCTAATTTATCTATCTTTCTATGGTAATCCATTCCTCTAATTTATCTATATTTCTATGGTAATCCATTCCTCTAATTTATCTATCTTTCTATGGTAATCCATTCCTCTAATTTATCTATATTTCTATGGTAATCCATTCCTCTAATTTATCTATATTTCTATGGTAATCCATTCCTCTAATTTATCTATATTTCTATGGTAATCCATTCCTCTCATTTATCTATCTTTCTATGGTAATCCATTCCTCTAATTTATCTATCTTTCTATGGTAATCCATTCCTCTAATTTATCTATCTTTCTATGGTAATCCATTCCTCTAATTTCTCTATCTTTCTATGGTAATCCATTCCTCTAATTTCTCTATCTTTCTATGGTAATCCATTCCTCTAATTTATCTATATTTCTATGGTAATCCATTCCTCTAATTTATCTATCTTTCTATGGTAATCCATACCTCTAATTTATCTATATTTCTATGGTAATCCATTCCTCTAATTTATCTATCTTTCTATGGTAATCCATTCCTCTAATTTATCTATATTTCTATGGTAATCCATTCCTCTAATTTATCTATATTTCTATGGTAATCCATTCCTCTAATTTATCTATATTTCTATGGTAATCCATTCCTCTAATTTATCTATATTTCTATTGTAATCCATTCCTCTAATTTCTCTATCTTTCTATGGTAATCCATTCCTCTAATTTCTCTATCTTTCTATGGTAATCCATTCCTCTAATTTATCTATATTTCTATGGTAATCCATTCCTCTAATTTATCTATCTTTCTATGGTAATCCATACCTCTAATTTATCTATATTTCTATGGTAATCCATTCCTCTAATTTATCTATCTTTCTATGGTAATCCATTCCTCTAATTTATCTATATTTCTATGGTAATCCATTCCTCTAATTTATCTATATTTCTATGGTAATCCATTCCTCTAATTTATCTATATTTCTATGGTAATCCATTCCTCTAATTTATCTATATTTCTATTGTAATCCATTCCTCTAATTTATCTATCTTTCTATGGTAATCCATTCCTCTAATTTATCTATCTTTCTATGGTAATCCATTCCTCTAATTTATCTATCTTTCTATGGTAATCCATTCCTCTAATTTATCTATATTTCTCATGAATTCTAGTCCTCTAAAATTATCGGGTAGAAGGAGTTGAAGTAACAGCTGGAATAGAAAATACAAATGTGGTTACCATTACAGAAAAACTGAGCAGATTAAGTTTAAAGATGTACACCGTGCACAGAAAACCCATTAAACGTACGATGATTTGCCTGAAACTGAAAGAGATAACAAGTACGACACTGGCACCATAAACCCAATGCACAGAAAACCCATTAAACGTACGATGATTTGCCTGAAACTGAAAGAGATAACAAGTACGACACTGGCACCAAACACCCAATGCACAGAAAACCCATTAAACGTACGATGATTTGCCTGAAACTGAAAGAGATAACAAGTATGACACTGGCACCAAACACCCAATGCACAGAAAACCCATTAAATGTACGATGATTTGCCTGAAACTGAAAGAGATAACAAGTACGACACTGGCACGATACACCCAATATGCCTCGTGGTGTAGAATGGAACCGTTTCACAGCTTCATAAACAAATTAACATGCACTGGTAAATTGGTGAAAACTTATTTGGAAGCTGCGGAGGTATGGTTTTATAAAAACGGAAACGATTAAATCTGACGGAAAATAGGTGTAGTAGCAGCTCTAGGTTTCTTTATAAAACCCCAAGTGAAATGGTCTGGCCACACAACACTGATTCCAGCCGATAGTATACCACACCAAACATTGATGTACAGACCAGACGGAAAGCGAAGAAGAGGCCGACAACGTAAATATTGGACATAGGGAATAACAGAGTCCATGTAAATCCCTTTCTAAAAAGCGCTCAATCGGGCACGTTCTTGTAAATTATACTTTACCACGGACACAGCAAAGTACCAGAGGATCAAGATGAGATGAGATGACTGGCACTGAGTAAGAGAATTCTCGAAAGTCATTTGAAACATATCCTGATATACGGAAGTGAATCATGGACAGCCGACGATTAGAAAAGCCTTGATTTATAAGTGTTGAAGCTGTGATTTTACAGACGAATCATAAAAATATCTTGGGCATATAAAAAGGAGTAAAAGAAAGATTAGACTACTTCCCGTCCTTTTAAGGATGAAATTTTTCCTTTTTTGAAGCCTTACTCTGGCTTTTGCCAGGGACCGCAATATAGCTTGGTCATAAATATGGTCTAAGGGCTGAACGCGGTTTCTGGGACCTCTCCACGGTGATCCTCATCCACATGGTGGCGCATTGTGTCATCGGGTGTTTATCGCTTGTGTTAAGTCCTGGGGGGGGGGGGGTAGAAAGTCAGTCAGTCAGTCAGTCAGATGTCTTGAAAGAAACTGGCTTACTAAGAGAACTGACTGCCTGCACCAGAAAGAGAGAATCAATATTCTTTAGTCATGTCATACATAGGAGAACACAGGAGTAGATCGTGACGATGGGACAGTCAGAGTAGAAAAGAGATAAAAGGAGTCTAAAAGAGAAGATGGACAGTATGACACCATGACGCAGAAAATCATCTGTGTCCGAACTGATTGAAAGTGCACGAGACAGAAGGGTGTGGGTGGGTATAACTACTAAGGCCATATCTAAATGCAACGTATTCATCTGTTTGGGGTGGCACAATTGTGGGACGGCAAAATTCTAAGAGCAGCAATATATATCAAGTAGCTTAAAAAATGTTACTATCTCTTTTGCTTTTATCATTGTGAAGGTTTCATCTTGTATTGCGCATCACTTTGTTTCGTCTGTTATGTATTTATTTAGGTTTAAATATTGCAATACAGGTTAAAACTGAATTAAATCATTTCACAACTTATTGTTGGTAACTTGTAACGGAATAGGATTGTTAAAGCAAGATTATGGTGCTGTTTCCTTGACCACAAGTAGTCTCACTATAGAGGTCATGACAATGATCGAAGCAAAAACCATGGCTAAAGACACATACCTTTTTCCCACGCATGCTTTCACAGTGACTCAATTCATTTGCTCAGGAAGATAGACATGGGCTGGGTCAGAAGACTAGCTGAAGTCTCACATGTCAGTTTCATATCTGTGCCAGGGCACACAGGGGTGCAAGGAAATGAGCAAGTCGATAGTCTTGCAGGTGAAGCTTCTGTGGAAGGCGGAAGCACTACGAGAAGTACAACTTTTGTGAGAACCAAGTGATGACTGTGAGTCTACAGCCATAACCAAACTGCAAGAACATGTTAAAAGGGATGTGGTCAGGCAGGAACACTAGGCAGGAAGATAAAAAAAAAAAAAGAATAAGATACCAAAGCCGAATTGGTGTCGTCAGCCGCTCCACGCTGCAGGGGTTACTAAGGTGGGGGATCCGAGCACTTATGGACTGAATGGTTCGATGTGCCATGAGGATAATCTGTCGACTAACTAAGGGAAGAATGAGCATAAATAAATTACCACACCGAGGCGTCATACACCCTTAATACGGCCCTTTTAGTAAACATAAACATCGTAAGCTATAGGGACCATACGAGGACTGAGCCTGTTGCCTCATAAGGGATGACGGCGCCTCGATGCAGAATCAAGTGTATTTCTAATTATGACGAACCCGGCATCCCTAAAAAAAGGGTTGTCACACCAAGCCAGCTCTATCACACACTTAATCCAACTCGTTTAATCGTGTGTGTGTGCATGTGTGTATGTGTGTGTGTGTGTGTGTGTGTGTGTGTGTGTGTGTGTTAAACTGTCGTGACAATGCATGTTTCTCTTTGTGTCCCCCAAAAATGATTTATTAATTTCAGATTATTGTAATGTTATGATTATTTGTGTTGTAAATATATTTTGCGGGTTACAAGATGTCATTTGAATTTGAACTATGAAACAGGAGAGACAGGGCCACTCATAGAGGAAGATATGAGGGGAAAACAAGAGATGTGGGCATATGGGAGTAAGAAAGAAAAGTGAGAAGGCTAAGGAGAGAGAAGTGGCTGAGAGGTAAGTTGTCACAGCAATACAGGAGAAACAAAAGTTTGTAAGCGAGTGAGTGAGTGGGTGAGTGAGTGAGTGAGTGAGTGAGTGAGTGAGTGAGTGAGTGAGTGAGTGAGTGAGTGAGTGAGTGAGTGAGTGAGTGAGTGAGTGAGTGAGTGAGTGAGTGAGTGAGTGAGTGAGTGAGTGAGTGAGTGAGTGACAGAGAGAAGAAGTTAGTGAGTGAGTGAATGAGTGAAGGAGAGAGAGCGAGAGAGAGACACACAGAGGTAAGGCAATGATTGGGAAATATATTTAAAAAATAGGTAAAGATCAGATGACAATGAATGACAGGGTGATAGATAGAGTGAGTGGGAAAGATATAGTAAAATATAGAGACAAATAATGTGAGAGAGAAAGAGGGGAAAAAAGCAGTTCAGCATAGGTCCGTGTCATTATACTCCATGGATTCTGATTGAATTAAAATTAAATGAACAATGTATGCACTTTTTGTTCACTTATTATTTAAAAATAAATGCTTGATTTAATTCACTGAACAACGTCATATCACCATCTGTCAAACTACCAAATTACATGTTATAAATTTTCGTTTTGTAATCCATGTCGTGTGACACTGGTAGTCCTTCTGTCTTATGTACTCTCAATGAGTTCTGACACTGAGGGTCGTCCATGACATAATGTCAGACTGTTCAGCATCTTATTTCTCGGTCTCCCTATACCTCTTTCCACATTCAACTTCCCCATCGTCACGATGTAAACCAGTTTTTTTCCTTCTTTTTTATGACATGACCAAAGAATGTAAATTGTTGCTTCCGATGTTCTTTTCATGAGTCACTTTTTTTCAAGACATCTTAATTACTCTTGTTATCTGCCCAGGGTATTCTCATCATTCGTCAACAAAACTACATCTCCGTCACTTCCAAATAATTTTTAACTAACCGATCATTTCCGTATATCAGGATGTTTTTTATTTAGTTTTTGAGAATGATATTTCTTGTCTCAGCCAACAAAGACAAATTGTATAGAATATTATGCACACGTTAGAAATCAGAGGAAACTCATTCTTTGTCTACTCTTCACACGCTAGAAATCAGAGGAAACTCATTCTTTTTCTAATCTAAACACGTTAGAAATCAGAGGAAACTCATTCTTTTTTTTTAAACTCTAAACACGTTAGAAATAAGAGGAAACTCATTCTTTTTCTACTCTAAACGCGTTAGAAATGAGAGGAAACTCATTCTTTGTCTATTCTCCACACGTTTGAAATCAGAGGAAACTCATTCTTTTTCTATTCTAAACACGTTAGAAATCCGAGGAAACTCATTCTTTGTCTGCTCTCCACACGTTGGAAATAAGAGGAAACTCATTCTTCGTCTATTCTCCACACTTTAGAAATCAGAGGCAACTCATTCTTTTTCTACTTCAAACACGTTAGAAATCAGAGGAAACTCATTCTTTTTCTACTCTAAACACGCTAGAAATCAGAGTAAACTCATTCTTTGTCTATTCTCCACACGATAGAAAAAAAGAGGAAACTCATTCTTTTTCTACTTCAAACACGTTAGAAATAAGAGGAAACTCATTCGTTTTTCTACTCTAAACTCGTTAGAAATCAAAGGAAACTCATTCTTTTTCTACTCTAAACTCGTTAGAAATCAAAGGAAACTCATTCTTTGTCTATTTTCCCCACGTTAGAAATCAGAGGACACTCATTCTTTTTTCTACTCTAAACACGTTAGAAATCAGAGGATACTAATTCTTTGTCTACTCTAAACACGTTAGAAATCAGAGGAAACTCATTTTTTACTCTAAACACGTTAGAAATCAGAGGAAACTAATTCTTTGTCTACTCTAAACGTGTTAGAAATCAGAGGAATCTCATTCTTTTTCTACTCTAATTTAGAGTCTAAAGACTATATAAATCAGAGGAAACTTATTCTTTGTCTTCTCTCCACACGTTGGAAATCAGAGGAAACTCATTCTTTGTCTTCTCTCCACACGTTAGAAATCAGAGGAAACTCATTCTTTGTCTGCTCTTCACACGTTAGAAATCAGAGGAAACTCATTCTTTGTCTACTCTCCACATGTTAGAAATCAGAGGAAACTCATTCTTTGTCTTCTCTCCACACGTTAGAAATCAGAGGAAACTCATTCTTTGTCTGCTCTTCACACGTTAGAAATCAGAGGAAACTCATTCTTTGTCTACTCTCCACATGTTAGAAATCAGAGGAAACTATATCTTTGTCTGCTATTAACACGTTAGAAATCAGAGGAAACTCATTCTTTTTCTACTCTAAACACGTTAGAAATTAGAGGAAACTCATTCTTTGTCTACTAAGAACATCCAAGTCAGCTCTTTAAAAGCACATTGCAATTTATGTCTGTTTAATCAAGCCATGGCTGCGTTCTGAAGGTTTTGAGGTCAAATCCATGTCGAGTAGTAGTAGTAGTAGTACTAGTAGTAGCAGTATTAGTAATAGTAGTAGGTAGTAGTAGTAAGTAATCGTAGTAGTAGGTAGTAGTAGTAGTATTAGTGGTATGAAGGGTTCCAGGACAGACAGGAAACTATGGCGGTAGGACTGGATTTTGAGGATGCTTATAACAGAGTGAGATACGTCATCTTAATGACTGCACTGAGGGAGAAAGAGGTCAATCCATGGCTGGTGAACTGGGTTGCAGCTGTTCTGTATTCACGTCGGGTTGCTCTCCGACTGGGCTCATGTACCTCTGAACCATGCACGTTGGCCCCAGGACTGCCACAGGGATCCGCCATCTCGCCTGTGCTCTTCAACGTGTATACGAGCAAGATTGCAAGCCTAGAAGCACTAGGAGTTGGAAGGATATTGACGTTTGCGGATGATATACTTGCATATAGGCAGGTGGAAGAGAGGGAACAAACAGCTCAGGAGCTACAAGCGACAGTAGACAAAGTGACTGATTGGTGTACAGAAATGAAGGCTGTCGTCCACCCGGAAAAGGCGTCTGTTTTATGGTGTTCTCTGGATGACAGAATCGTAAAACTAATGTCCCAAGTCTCACTATAGATGGTAGAGACGTCAACAGATCTGGAAAAGGCGTCTGTTTTATGGTGTTCTCTGGATGACAGAATCGTAAAACTAATGTCCCAAGTCTCACTATAGATGGTAGAGACGTCAACAGATAGAGCAAACTGAAGTATCTGAGAATTACATTTGGCAGGAGCCTGTAATTTAAGGACTAAGTGGAGAGTGTTGTGACGAGATGCCAAAAAGGACTTAGTGAACTTAAGACTATGGCTGCAATTGACATAGAGCAGAGAATTCAATTCTCTTTCGTTGACCACTTTCAGCTAGGTCCGCTCACAATTCTGTTCACTTTCCTTTCAGCTATATAAGTGGTGACGTTTTCTGGTCTCGATCTCATTTGGTTTTGGATTGTGTTCAATATTTGTCGCTTTTTATTTGTTGTGGTTTCCGCTCTTGCTGTTGCTTTTGTAATTTGGCTGGCCCTGTGCTGCGCTCCAGATGATTGGGTGTTAGAGCAGAGAATGCTTTTCACACTATATCAGCACCTGATCCTGTCAGTGGTGGATTATGGCCTGGGACTGCTTACCGTCTCAAAGAGTCAGATGGACAAACTAGAGCGCATACAGAACGCGGCTATGCGGGTCATTCTGGGTTGCACCAGAGACACCCCAGTGGTGTGTATGCGATACATCCTTGGTTTGCCGACGGTTGCAGGTAGGCACAAGGTGATGCAGGCGAAGTCATATCTCAGGGTAGCTGCAGACACAGACCACCCTCTGCATGAAGCTCTGGGTGCAGTTAAGGGTCAGCGGCTGATAAGAGGGAGGTCATGGGTGGCTCAGGCAGAAGACACAATCAGACAGGTTTGCATCCTTGAGAACATTAGGCGAGGAGAGGAGTGGGTCAAAGTGCCACCTGAGCAGTCAGACTTGTGTAGAGTCATAATCACGCTGAGCCGGAAATGCAGAGACTGGCCAGCACGTGCCACAGAGGTGGAAATTCAGCAATTAATTCAAGATAATGCTCGCTCAGAGGATTTGATCATTCACACAGACGGTTCAGTGTCAAGAGGCTAAAGAAGTGCCTGGGGCTTCTTAGCAAAAGCTAATGGTCCACGTGTGGTGCAGGAGAGCCTAGTATATGATACCACAACATTCAGCTTACGAATGGAGGTGGAGGCGGTCACTGCAGCGTTCCGCTGGCTAGAGAACACGACACACTCATACATCGTGATTGTAACTGATTCAGAAAGCATGCTGAGGAAGATCAGAACAGGTATGCTTCGTGCAGAGTGGCATGCTTCGCTGCGCAGGACACGGGTGAGGAGTATTGTCTGGATTTTTTTTACTGGTTACGCCGGTGTGTTGGGAAATGAACACGCGGACAGACTGGCTGGCTCTGCATAACTTGGTGGAATACTGATACATAATAAGGCAGCCGTGGTTAGTGCCTTGTGGGAGAGCGTGTACAGGTCGGAGGAGCAGATGGATCATCACAGTCTGGTGAGATTGATGCAGCGGGGAGTGACGAGAGGTTCTGGCAGATGCTCGAGGCTCAGAAAAAAGGCAAGACGGACATTTAATCAGAAAGCTACTGGCACTATTAGTATCGAAACTTTTCGCTGGCTGCTGAAGATGGAGACGGAGCGCTTATGGGAATGCCCCGAGCGCTGTGATGTCGGTTCTTGAATCAAATCAAATCAATCAAATCAAATCAGAGCCTTAGGGGGAGAGGGGGGGGGGGGGGGGCGAGTGAACAGTGCGGAAACACAGATGGATCATCATGGTCTGAAGAGAATGGTACTGCGATGAGTGCCCATAGAATCTGACCGACGATCAGCACTCAAGGGAAAGGTAAGACGGATATACAATCAGACTGCTATCAGACCAAGTGGAATTGAAGTTCTGCGCTTTGCTGCTGAAAATGGGGACAGGGCTCTTATGGGAATGTCCCGAGTGCTGAGATGTTGACTAATTGGGGACTTCCTTAGAAGAAAGAGTAAATCTGCCCTAGCGGCAAGGAACAACCAGTTGCACACAAATAAGCAAGTAAAACGGATATACACGCAAAACTCAAGTCCTGGAATAATGACAAAGTCCAAGTTGAGGAACAATCAGGATTCTCTACTGGAGCTTACAATCGATGGACAAAGAAGAAGGAGAAGAAGAAAATATCGGTATGATGTAAATTCTGTTTATGCTCGTGGTGTATTAGACATTGATTGTCTGCGCAAAGCTGTTCATTCACTTGGAATCAGCTTCTATAAATGAGCTTAACGTTTTGTGGAGTGTCGTGGATATGGAACCACAGCCAGTATGCAACACCCTGCTACCGTTGATTTTCAAAAAATTTAACGAGAAATCGTAACACTAACCAAAAATCAATGTCACTCTGAAAACCTACAATTGTAATTTCTTTAATATACGCAATTTTGATTGATATATAATTTATTCCTCTTTTATGACCACTTCTTTGTTGTTGTTTTTGTTGTTTTGTTTTCATTTTTTTTTCAATGAGAATTCTCGACGTTTAATCATATAACCGTAGCTTCGATGTTGAAAGTAGTGAAATCAGTAAAAGAGCGTTAGCTGCATACTGAGTACGCTACCGTATAACAGTAGTCGGTACCGCCCACACAACACATTGTGTCAACAGCTTCGGGCATAGAAGTGTATTTGGTGGGGGGTGTGATATACCCAAGGGGCGCCACCTGGCATTGTGTGAGATACTGATGTATCTACGTTCGCATCTGTACTTTGTTAGTTGTCAGCAGGACCGCGAAATAAGTTCCTCTGTTCTGGTGGGCCACGGATGTAAAAAGTCTGTCACATGATCTGTCACATGATTTTAAGAGTTGTTTAATTGTCCGCCAGCTAATAACGCTTGTCCCCCCCCCCTTTTTCCCCCAACTAGCGTATAGAATTGTATGACAGATGCATGAATGTTGTAAAAGTGTTTTTTTTTTTTTTAATTTTGTTAAACTACAGCATGACGTAAAAGGAAACAACAAACTTAATAAATTAAAACGGCTCTCCTGTGAATCAACACTCAAAATGGCGGCATGCCACAATCTGGCCATAAAATATCCAAAAATATCCGAACGACGGTTTTCGCTTATATCTAAAATACGGACTTTCTGCCAAGGAACAAATCGCGGCCAAACTAGGATTACTTGACAATCAATATCAACATTTGCACACGGTAGTAGCAGACGATAAATACCGACCGTTGACAACAATTTCGAGCGTTTCTGCAGACGATACTAGCAAACGATATTAGCGACCGTTGACCAATTTCGAGACATTACAGACGATGAAAACCGATTAGCAATACTGTGTTCTTCCGATGGGAGGATTTACCAGCGGTAGATGTCAGACTTGTCTGCATGCGCCAAACGCGTTTAAACTCATTGCCGAGCGTATCCCTAGGTGCCTGGGACTCACGAGTACAGTAATTGGAGGAAGTTGCAGGAGATGCGGTAGCTGCCGCTCGTGAGTCCCAGCCATCTAGTTTAGTCCACATCCGTGCCGCGAGTAGCGGCGCGGGGGCTACGCTCGGCGGTGAGGCACAATCGCAGAAGCAGGTCTGCAAGTAACGTATCGCCGAGACCCTGTCAGAGCATTTGTTTCGTTATCCGGAGCCGGCACATATATTTTTAATAGAACTGACCCGCATTCGGATATTTTTGGATATTTTATGGCAACAAATTTGCCAATTTAGCTCTCTTTCGAACGCCATCATATTAAAGCCGCCATTTTGGGGGTTGATTTAAAGAAGAGCCATTAAAACTAACATCACAATGAACAAGCGGTACCTTCCATTTTCCAGCAAAGACCAATAATAAAGAGAAGCCTTATGTCTCACTACTGTTTAAATAACATTTTTAAATAACAGTTAGTTTGTTCATTAAACTCGATTATCTCCAGGATGCATGGCTGCTACGTATATTTTTATCTTTTCTTTCTTTCTCCTTTCTTTCTTTATACAATGATTTTAATTTGTAAAATTGTTGACAGTGGCAATAATTAAGCTACTTTCAATTCACCACCTCCCCAATAATAAGAGAGAGGACAGACGACAACAAAACCTCTAACTTTTCAAACTGACAACAAAAGAAGGCGCCCCCAGACGCTTGACAATTGGACGTGCATGGTGTAATCTTGAAGATACTAGATGCACACCTGCGATGCGGGTTGACTATCTGCCCAGTATCTTTCTACTTCACCCGTGCCGTTGTTTCATGATATCAATTATTGATTACATTGCTTGTGTGCTCAGGCAGAAGTTAGTTTCGCCTATTCTGAGATCGATTCTGATCTTGCCGTTCTCTGCTAGCGCGGGTTTGTCAATGGTTACTGGCTAACGGTAGGCCCCATTGAAGTCAGGAGAGCGTGGCCTGTAGTCTTCGTGTTTAACAGACCAAGAGTTAATTGAGCACAACTAGAAACAGGCATACAAGGATGCAAATTGCTAACGTGTTCAGGACAACTGTAATGTTTCCACTAGCTAGGCAGATGCCAGTGAAGATACTTTAGGCCCGTGTTCTTCAACATGTGGGTTTACTAGTGGGTCGCCCAACACTTCTGCCTAAACATGTTATGTGGTAGGGTGTATAGTGTTTCTCTCTAGAATTAGGAGCCCCGTTAGCGATAGGAGACTCGCTTTCAAACCCAGCTGCCACTAGCTGCAGCCCATTACCAGTGTTCGAAACCGGACTGTTTATGGGGTTCACCCAACTCTAGGAAATGGGTACCAGAGTTAAAACTCTGGTGTAAATGGAGGAACGTCGCTGTAGCTACGGAGTTGCGTGCGGACAGGGACAACAGTGGACAGTTTTTTTAAATCAAATTTCCGTACTGGTGGCAGAGCACTTGTGGCAGAGCACTTGTGGTTTATAACCGTGTCAATGTAGCTGGTTAACCTCTCCCGATTTTACCCAACCTTTACTGTACTTATCGCTTCAGAACTGCAGTTTATAGTATAAACATCTCAAGGGTACAAATAAAACATACAAATCCGGTAAACGAGCGTTTTCAAAATGGCGGATAGCAGCGGTGTTTATTTTCACTGGCTGTCAATTCTCTCGGATTGTTCTGATTCCTAATCACGGACTGCTATTCTGTGCGCATTTCCAACGCATGATACTATGTGCTTTTCAGGAAAGCGGCGTGTATAGTGGTTGTGCTGTGGCGGGGCGGGATAATGACCGATAGTTTTAGCAGCCCCGACAACGCTGTCCTCGCAATGTTCTGAACGCGGCGGTCCACTCGCAAAAACAGAATCTCGTCAGCAGGTAACTGCAACTGCCTAGAGAGCAAACTCGATAAAAGCTGTCCCCAGAAACGGAATGTGTCAACCATGTATTTGGTGGGGTGGAATCGACACATACGATTAACCCAATGGTCATGGCCAAATCCGGGAAACCCCGCTTAACGGCTTAGATTTTCTGAGAGCAGCAGATGCCGCATTAACCGAAAACTGTAATTATTTTTTTCATCAAATTTATCAAAATTACTGCTCTCTCTAGATTAGTTTTTGCATCTATACTTGGTTAGTTGTAATCTGGGCCTCGAAATCAGTTTCTCTGTTTTAGCGGGCCACGGATGTAAAAATTTGAGGAACATTGCTTCCGATGCATAGTAGGAACTCTCAAAATGATTTCAGGTATATATATATATATATATATATATATATATATATATATATATATATATATATATATATATATATATTAACGGCATACGAGCAACCCACAAATTCTTAATTGGATTACCAACATCGTCATCATTTTTTATTTTCAACAAAATCGTTTTATATTGATCATTATTATCATGATTATGATTATAATAATCATCATCTGCAGCAACAATAACAACGTCATTATCAGTAGTAACGTCATCATCATCAACACCGTCATTATCTTTAGTATCATCATAAGCCACGTCATTATCAGTAGTAACATCATCAACTTCATCATTAACACCGTCATTATCAGTAGTAACATCATCATCATCATTAACACCGTTATTATCTGTAGTATCGTCATCAGCGACGTCATTATCAGTAGTAACATCATCAACTTCATCATTAACACCGTCATTATCAGTAGTAACATCATCATCATCATCAACACCGTTATTATCTGTAGTATCGTCATCAGCGACGTCATTATCAGTAGTAACATCATCAACTCCATCATTAACACCGTCATTATCAGTAGTAACAGCATCATCATCAAAACCGTCATTTTCAGTAGTAGCATCAATATCATTATCAGCAACGTCATTATCAGTAGTAAGATCATCATCAACAACGTCATTATCAGTAGTAACATCATCAACATCATCATCAAAACCTTCATTTTCAGTAGTAGCATCAATATCATCATCAGCAACGTCATTATCAGTAGTAAAATCATCATCAACAACGTCATTATCAGTAGTAAAATCATCATCAACAACTTCATTATCAGTAGTAACATCACCAACATCATCATCATCAACACCGTCATTATCAGTAGTAACATCATCAACATCATCATCAACAACTTTTCCTTTACAACCTTTACTACTGATGTCTCTACCATTGCATATACATTGAGGTTTGAGATTTGAACAACGGATCAACATCATGGCACACGTTTAGTAACCCATTAGTGCTCCGTTCTTCTTCTAACTCAAGTCTGAGTCCGAAGAAGCTCAGTACAGTGCAGAGGCTCTGTAGCACCGGCGAGGATCCTGAAATACTTTAGGTAGATTTTATACTCAAAATGTAGCCCGGGCAGCGCCGTTAGGCTACTCTTTTCGATTTCCAACTGCCAAAGGATTTGTTACATGCGCAATAATGCACACGGGCGTCCGATCTCACTACTCAGAGACCAGGGAATATTACTAGAAGTCCAAGTCCACGTAAACAAATTTCTAGCCCTTACTGGGGATTCAACCCGGAACCTCTAGCACTCGAGGCGGACACCATGCCTCGAGACCACGCAGCCCCCCGAATTATGCATTGGGCATCATAACACTCAGCAACACACAGATGAACAGACTGGACAAAATAGATGTTCGAAGAAGAAAAATAGTTATTGTTAGCCACTGAGTCAGCACTCGAACTACTTTCTAGGAAACGAACAAGAGAGAGAGAGAGAGAGAGAGAGAGAGAGAGAGAGAGAGAGAGAGAGAGAGAGAGAGAGAGAGAGAGAGAGAGAGAGAGAGAAGAAAAACAGTAATACCTACACTGTTGGCCAAAGTTATTATGGAATGGGACTCTCTTTAGAAGGAGTTGTCTTCCCCCTCTTCTACCATCTACCTGGGCCAGCAACGATTAACATCAAAGGTAAAGTTATGCTGTATATTTTATGTTATATATTTTTGTAAAACACATAAATTTAAAAAAAAAAAAAAAAATTACTTATGGGGCTGGTAGACGGATTTATTGGATTTGCATTGATTTCAATGGAAAAAAAATCTCTCTTCTGGAGAACATTTCGGTTCGCGAACGGAATCAAAGAACGAACTGAGTTCTTGACTCAAGGCACCACTGTGTGTGTATGTAATCATATTTCCCACTATTTCAAATATGTTATATCTATTTGCAATGAGCACGCTGTTGTTGTTGTTGCTGTTGTTGTTGTTCTTGCTGTTGTTGTTGCTGCTGCTGTTGTTGCTGTTGTTGTTTATCATCATTATCATTATTCAGGATACTGTTCCGGATATTCCCGGCAATTTTCACTGAACTATAGGATTTCGCTCACAGTGTGAGACTTTCCACTGTCGAGGAGATTCCCTTGAGAAGAGCGGCCGAGTCACTGGGAAAACAACCCAGGTCAACCAAATCATGCTCTTCCCTTTAAACACGTTTTAAACCTTCTGGGTATAACCACAATACATGGTGTTTCTCTTGAGATTCATTTCATCATCATCATCATCATCATCATCATTATCATCATCATCATCACCATTATCATCATCATCATCATCTAAACCATCATCATCATTATCATCATAATAATAATAATCATCATCATTATCATCATCATCGTCATCATAATCATCATCATCACCATCATCATCATTATCAGTATCATCATCATCATCATCATTATCATCATCATCATCATAATCATCATCATCATTATTATCATAATCATCACCATCATCATCATCATCATCATCATCATCATCATCATCATTATCATTATCATCATCATCATCATCATAATTATCATCATCATCATCATAATTAACATAATCATCACCATCATCAGCAAACATTTTATTATCATATAATATTATTTATAACTTTGTACTTCAAGCTTTTAAAATCATCCTGCAGTATACCTTTGATTTTCCTTTACTTATAAATTAAAACATTACCAACAACAAAACAACAACAAAACAAAACAAAAATGCTGCAAAAGATACAATTACGCCGCAGTTGGTGAAAGGGAGGCTGGAATTGGCTTATTTCAGGGATAAGAGGTGTCACAATCCCGATATACTGAGAATGCTAAAGAAGAAGATGACTATTCTGTGCTACTTTATGTGAAGTAAAAGTTCAGCGTACATTTGACATTATAAATGTTTTTTTTTTTTAAGATATAGTTTATTCACTATTCGTATTCGTATTCTTCCGAATAATTGGTCCCGTTATTTGTATTCGGCCGAAAAGGGAAAATCACTATTCGGTACAGCCCTAATTATATACACAATGTTTTCATCGTGAACCTCATCACATGCCCTGCCGACTAGCGTAGACGTGCAGGCATCTCCACAGATCTCGGCTCCCTTGTCCTCTGGATCATTTCCACCGTTGATATGTCACCGTGCCACCATCGCAGTCCATCTGTTAATCTCTCTCGGTCTGCCTCTCTATCTTCTACCGTTTGGTGTTTCCAATCTTTGCCCCCTCCCCCACCGCCAACCCTCCCCTATTACATGACAAAAGAACAGTGCTTTTTTTTTTTTTTTATTAGCTGCATACATAATTTTTTTTTTTTTTTTAGAGTTTCCCATCTGTTTATTTCTGTTAAAAACAGTTACATCGACAAAAGTTTATGTCTCTCGCCATTGGAACCAACAAGTAAAAGAAACTGAGACAAAAAAAAAAAGCATAAATAAACCTACTTAATCTAATACTACAATCCAGTTATATGAGGAAACGAAGAAAAAAAAAGTTATTATTCCCGCCCAAACAGAAACATAGAACAAGCCACCTGAATATTGGATTTATGTAAGCGGAAATAATTTTGCTATATAATTAGCAAATATTGATAATATTTTGTTCTAATATGGACAAAATAGAATAAGATAAACCATCAAGCAGTATAGGTTGATGTGTATCTCTTCCGAATTAGTTGATAGAAAATGTACTAGTTGGCGAAATTATTGTTGAATTCAATAAATATTGAAAGATAACAAATGCCTAATGAAAGGAAGACGGCATCTTCCTAATTAACTGCGTACACACCTACTGTTATTACCGGGAGTGTCACAAAACTGATAGGAGAACTGAGATTGGCATTCTGTCACGACTATGAGGAAGGTATTGCACCGATGACTAATGTGTTTTGCGCTATCAGTGAATCACAGGATATGTCGCTGACAGAAGCACCTGGTCAGGTGTATCAGTAAATTAACAGTACATTTGTTTTGCCATTGGCGCATCTGAACCACATAATATGTCGCTCACAGTGCACCAGCTCAGGTGTATGAGTTAAAGTGAAAACACCTTTCCAATGTAGCTAGTGAATCGCAGAATATATCGCTCACAGGCGTACCAGCTCAGGTGTATGAGTTAAGGTAAAAACACCTTTCCAATGTAGCTAGTGAATAACAGAATATATAGCTCACAGGCGTACCAGCTCAGGTGTATCAGGTAAAGTATAAGCACATTTCACTTGTCTACGGCGCAACCGGCAAAGGAGGTTTAATTTATGACCAGCATTCGATGTCTAATGAGGCCGACATCACTCCCGCCGCCTTTACTCATCATGATAGTTTCTGGTATCAAGAAGTGACTCAGAACAAAGTTTTACTTGAAAGTAGTTATCCATATGGGGGAGGGCGGGGGGGGGGGGGGCATTGCAGACAACAACCGAACGTTTTGACCGGTTTTTGTCAGCGATTCTGATAATCAAGTATGTACGCACATTTACACATTACATACACACACACACACACACACATATATATATATGGGCAGGCTCGTGCCTATGTGTGTGTGTGTGTGTGTGTGGAGACTGGGTGGGAGAGACGGGCTAGACAGACTAAAAAACATACCCCCCCCCCCCTCCCCCACACACACACGCAATATACAGAAGTATGCAAACACAAGACAATCAGAATTAGCTCGAACCATTAGCAGCAATGTATGCCGGACTTTGTTTTTGTTTCGGCAGTTCTAAGAAAACAACAGCAGGTCACGCTCGACATTAACATTATTGCCTTCTCAGTAGGTGATGTTTTAAGATTTAGTTACACTTGTATGCTAGGGCGTCAGGGCAATTTGTTCATTAGGAATTCAAACTGTGGTGTAATCATATTATGCGGATTAACAGAGTACTGGCTACAATTTCAGATAATGAAAGGCTAGAAATTTGAAGAAGTCTTCGAAAATAATTCGTGAAACAGACTTAATAAATAGCGCATGTGTCGGTAAAAACTCTGCAACAGAAATTGCAAAGAAAGAAATCAACTCACTGAGTCTCAGTATAGAGTAAAAACATTCTTGGTTTTTTTTTTTTTTTCCTTACTAATCCTTACCATGTTAATTCTGTTCTGTTTTAACCTAGCTTCCAAGATAGTGTTAACTGTTGTTATTGTGTCGAGTAACATAATATAATTGGAAGAAACGAGACCGTTAAGACAACTCAAACACATCTGCATAAACATTCCCTCTAATTGTAAACGTTTAGTGGCTAACGCTAGTCCAATGACACCAATGTTTTAGGTAACAATCTGTATTGATTTGGATTTTGTCCTTCAAAAAAAAAAAAAAAATGGGGGGGGGGCGGGGGGGGGGGGTGGGGAAGCTGCGTAGTGACGAGGCATGGGTCCGCCCCGAGTGATAGAGGTTTCGGGTTCAATCCCCGGTAAGGGCTGGGATTTTTTCCCGTGGACTTGGACTTCTAGTAATTCCCACTGGTAAAATCGGACGCCCGTGTGCATTGTTGCGCACGTAAAATCCCTTGTCAATTGGAAATCAAAAAGAGTTGCTTAACGGCACTGCCCGGCGTAAAAATTTGAGTTTGAAATCTACCCAAGTATTTTTCAGGATCCTCGCCGTAGCTACAGAGCCTGTGCACTGTGCTGAGCTTCTTTGAACTCAGATTTGAGTTAGAAGAAGAACGGAGCACTTATGGGCTATTACCCTTGTGCTGTGATGTTGATACGTTGTTCAAACCTCAAACCTCTATGTCTAACAACACTATGAATTCCGATTCTATTCTTGCATTACTCAAACCGACCGTTGCTATCTTTAAACCCTTCACCGATTTATTTGTTACTTGTAGTGGATAGCAAGTTCTGAGATGAGTCGGAAAAATAAAGGACCCTCTTCCATGCCATAAAGTGCATTGGGTATATAGGGATAGATCTACATTTATTAGACCAATCGGAACTTGGTGAGTGCTGTAGTCAACATCACGCCGACCGCCTTTACTTCACAGGACTGCACCTGGTACCCACTCAAGGCTGGGTCGACATAAGAAGTTCTGCGATAGATCTCTGTAAATAGCGTGGGCTTTTACACAGATCATATTTTGAGATACATCATCTGCTTTCAGTTGAATGTTTTTAATCCAGACTGCCCATGTGGCTTCCGGGGCTTCTTTATGGGGAAAACAAGAACAGACCCACTGCCTGACCAACAAACATGTCGTAAGAGTCGATTAATTGGTAGCTTCCTTCGAAGTCAGAGTACATCTATTTGCCTGAGAGACAATGAACCAACGGTATGCATGCTAATGATTCAGACCTGTGAAACTGATGTGCACGCAACACGTAGTTTCTGGAGCAGGACTAGAGTCCAGAAGTGAACGAACAACCAGAACTTTCCGCCGTAGTGTACAGTCAATGAACGTAAAGAAGAAGATTATTCCAGACGAGAATTGGTTTCCATTTCTTCCATGACCTCATTTATTCGAGATGACAGGCTACTCTTCTGGTCGCATCCAGTTGCTGAATAAAATCTGCTTTCTTGAGAATTGTGGCTATGGTGGACTTGGACAAGTTATAACGCTTGCACAAATCAGTTTGCCAGACTCCTTTCTCCTATTTTTCGACAATCTCTTTCTTAATTTCTGTTGTGATTTTTCTTCTTCTCTTCTTCTTCTTTTTTTAAAATACTTTTTTTGTGTGTGTGGCCCTTTGTTGGAAATAATATGCGATTTGTAAATAACAATGTGAATTGTGTGTCTGTAATGCCTCCTGCAAATATATAAACTAATTGTATTGTTTGATTACATAAATACCGAAATAGATACACACAAACAAGCAAATGTGTACGTGCAGTATGCGTGGCACACACCACTCGATGTCGTATTCCAGATCAATGCATCATCATCAAGTGCCAGGCGTTTATGCGTTGCCACAGATCTCGGTCTTTGGTGTTCTAGATCAATTTTACCGATCAAATTCCTCTATGCCACTGTCTTAAGCCACCCACCGTTACTTCTCTTGGTTTGCCCCTGCCTCTTCTACTAGTGATCTTTCCAGTCGTTACGATATTCTCCAGTGCTCCTTTTCTTATCACATGACCAAAAAACTTTGTTTCCTTCTCATTGTTGTATATGATGTTCTACTTTCACTAGACATTCCCAGGCATTCAGTGTTGGTTATTCTGGCAGTTCAACGTATTCTCAACATTCTTCTCAAGAACCACATCTCAGATAAATGCACAGTAACAAACGCGTACAGACGCAGTGCATCACAGTTCCTATCTCGAATCTAATTCATATGTAGTGGTGAACATGCGATAAAACACAAGCTTCTATCTCAGAAAAATCGTATGTAGAGCGGTTCGTAAGTCAAAGTACCACTGTATAGAAGTTCTTTTTTTTTAAAGTATTTGCTCTACATTTCGTATCATCCTCTGCTTATACATTGAGTCTCATGTGAAGGACAAACTGGTAGTTCAAAGGTCATTGTGCTGTTTGTGGGTTGAATCGATTCGTATGACTACACAGTATCTTTAACTTTAATGTCGTCAGTATATGTTTTTTTTTTGGGGCGTCCTCTCCTTTCGTGTCAGCTCTTCTTACAAGTAGGACCTGTGATGTCAGATGCTGCTGTGGCAAAATCATTTTATCAAAATAAAGGCCTGATTCTGGTCGTAGAAATCTCACTGAAATAAAATACATCCAAGGATGTTAATTAAAAAAAAAAAAGAACCCAAGTGAAAATGAAAAGGCAAGCCAGAAGAGAGAAACCTAGCGATGCCAGAGGGGAAAAAAGACAATTTGAAACGTTAACCAGAACGGAAAAGGATCAAAAAGGTGCAAGCGAGACTGGCTTTAAGGACTGGTACTTGTCCGGAAAGCCTAAACGCCGACAGAAAACACAGAAGCAGGTGGTGACAGAGCCGTCTTAACAACACTAGGACCTCTAGGCAAACTGTTGCTGGGGCCCTTCACGACAACTACCCACAGGAATGTAATATAAATGGTCGATAATATTAAACATAAACACAGATTAGCTTGGGGCCCATGTACTCGTGGCGCCCCAGGAAGGTGGCCAGCGGGACTATAAAATAAGACGGCCCTAGGTTTAACCAAAGACTAGCTTTTCTCAAGATCACAAGCCTTAGACACTAGACCGTAGGGAACACAGTCGACAGTAAACATATTACCAAACTTCTGACTGACTGACTTTCTACCCCACTAGGACATCACACAAGCGATAAACACCCGATGACACAATGTGCCACCATCTGGATGAGGATCACCGTGGAGAGATCCCAGAAACTGCGTTCAGCCTTTAGGCCATACTTATTACCTGGCTATATTGAGGCCCCTGAGAAGAGCCAGGGTAGGGCTTTAAATAACGAAACATGTCATCCTAAATAGGATGGAAAGTAATGAATGCTATTATTACCAAACTTCCCAATTATAATATTATATCAAAGAGGGTTAAAAAAGATGACCATATATATATATATATATATATATTATATATATATATATATATATATATATAATATATATATATATATATATATATATAAAACCAGCATTTGTCGTGGAATGATAAGCCATTACGCATCAGCCGTAAGACTGGTAACTTGACCTACCTGTAATCGGCACAAAATTCAAACTTGGACTCGTCCGGAAAGATATAGTCCCTTATATCTATATATATATATATGCCTTTATTGGACAACATTATTATGTCTACATTTTCTAGTTACTTTGACTAAACTCCACTTTTAAATGTATATATATATTGGATATATATTAGAGGAGTTATTTGAGGTTTCTTAGAAACCGATTTACTCCTTGCCCATGTATACTAGGAACTCCTTTTTTACCAACGCCTGAAAGGCCTAATTGGCGGGATTCTCTCTTGCCGGCTTCCTAGCGCCCAGACGTGTCAATCGATGCCTGTATACTTGATTTGAAATAGGCGATCTGGAATGTCTCGGACTTTTCATATGCTTGGGATGAATCCTTTGTGAGGAGCTGGCAGAAGTTTCACAGTCCAACCAACACCCACCAACCATAAACCAACCCTAAACCAACTATCAACCAACTACCCACCAGCTAATACCTGTGAAGGTTCCTGACATCATCACTATGTGGGGGCATATAACCCAAACAGCCTACCAGTGCTAGAGCTTGGTGTAGCTCAAAGACAGTGGTGTGACCTAACTGGTGGGAGAGACTTGCTGAGTACCGGTACAGTTGCTGTGTCCTCTATGGTGAGGTACTC
Organism: Candidula unifasciata; assembly: GCA_905116865.2. NCBI lineage: Eukaryota > Metazoa > Mollusca > Gastropoda > Stylommatophora > Geomitridae > Candidula > Candidula unifasciata. The sequence goes on from CAJHNH020007246.1 coordinate 121,005, forward strand.
TTTCACTACCTGATCCAGTTGAGCAGAATTACCAGAGTCAAAGACAGTCGAATCATCAGGAGCTGAGGGAAGCATCATCGACGGAAAGAGGAGAAGCTAAGTGTTGATGCCTTATGTGCTTTATTCCTCACAGCTCCTATGTTTCCCAAGGATGATATAGTGTCATCTCCAAGACCTGATGTCTGTGTAGTATCTTTGTGATTTGGACAACATATCCTGAGATCTATCCACGGAGATCTGGCATCTGTTTCACTATTATATGTATATGTCATCTTGATTACATGCATTCATTTTCATGGCTGACTTAGGTGTCTCTATTTCACCTTTTTAAGTGTTTAGCAGTTGTGTGTGTATGTATCTTCATTATATGTGTTAACATGGTTATGATAATGAACTATCATAACCTGGGGGCTTTCTTTAGTAAGTAGTGGGGGTGTCCAGCCAAGTGTGCCTAGGAATATTGTATTCATATACTGAGATATTTTGTAGTGCCAATACTTGAGTTGCCCTACTCCAGAAATAAGTTGAGCGTATATTGGCCACGGGGAATCCCTTAGACCAATACGAGCCAAACGACTCAACATAATTATTTCTGAGTGCTGTTGGTTCTGAAGGAGAAATCCTTACATTAGGCACGCGACAGGAGTGATATGTGACAGCAGTAATCTTGAGGAATAATAAAGCATAAGAGACTGAGAAGCAGAAAAATATCTGAAGGCAAAAAAGCTGACTCCCCGTGTAGGTTCCAGGGCCGCATTTTTTTGGTGGAAAAGAAAGAAAATACAATTTGCTCCCTTAACAAGCATGTCACAGAAGTCGACTTATGTGTGCTTTCTTCAAGGTCGGAGTGCATCTGCCTGAGAGGCGAGTAACGCTCCCAGAATACATCCAAACTCAAGTGACACAAAGTGACTCAATGAGTCACTATTGGGGAGGGGGTGAATCTGATGAAATCCCAGAAACGCCTTTCAACTATACACACTAATTTTGCAAGAGGGTCTACGTTTATTTAAAAAAAAAAACCTGCAGTCCAACGTGGATAGGTTATTTCTTTATGAAAAGGAGGTAGCCCGTACAATACAGGGGAACATTTGCAAAGGGGTGGGTGGGGGGGGGGGGGGAGAGACGATTAATGCCTCACACATAAACCACATAAAAACGTTTCCCTTTTTAAAAAGTATATTCACTTCATTTTGCTTCAAATGTATTTTTATATTTATTACTATTCAGCACGTTATTATTATTATTATTATTATTATTATTATTATTCCGCACTTAAACAAGGCTTTTCATGCTAGTAAATAATGGAGCGACCACACACATGTCTAGTCATTCTAATGGCCAGACAAAAATAATTCATCGATGCGCCAGTGAAGTGATTTTGTGTATTCTTATTCGATCTTGTATTGCAGACCTATGTGTGTGCTGATGAAGGATCTGTAGTCGCAACGTTCACTTGTCATTTGTGTTTGGGATATTGTGATATTGACTGGTTATACTTTTCATTTGGTTTGATATCTTTTCATAATATTAAACAAGGCAAAAGCCCCTTGACGAACTCTGCTCCCCCCCCCCCCCACCTTTTTTTTCCCACTAAAAAATTATAAGGAAGCCTAGGTTCCAATCCAACGATTTCTTAATGGCTGCTCCCTATCTACCGACAACATCCCAACTCCCTACGCCAACACCTTCAAAACCTCAGCTCACGCACGACCTCCTGTATGGGAACCAGGCCGTAGCCCACACAACTACTCAACAACAGCTCCCTCTCCCACATCTGTCTCGTGCTATATTCCCTGTGGACACACCACAATCGCCACATGAAGGCCTTCAGTTGAGTATGTATAAATGATAGTTTTCTGGCAGTTTCAGGCCAACAGGGCAGGAGCTGACTCGATTTTCCAAGCCTGGAGTATCCAGAAGGTGTTCACTGATCTATCTTAACATCGACTGACTGCCACCCTAGGTCCCCCCTGTGATTTCTAAACAATTTATAAATTCTCTTTAAACTAATTGCTTGCCGGAGAATGGTGTACTGTTGGGACAATACTGTAACTTATAGTCAGTTACAAGCGCCAAAGCTCAATAGGCTTTCACTTTAACTAAATTAAGCCTGATTAATATTTCATGAGATCTGATTTTGTTGGGACTCTGATAACGTTTCCGCTATCACAAGGGAATGTATCGGTTGATGAAGAGTAATTGACAGAACAGCGTGAGCAGACGCTGGAGCAGCACAGTGCCGCCATTGATTGGCCTTGTTGTTTTAGTTTAATGAAAAGGATCGGCAGCTTAGGTGTCAAGATGTCTGCCTCTCAAATCGTACAACAATCCCCGTAAGGCTCGTGATATGAGAACATTTTAGTGTGTATGGAAAAAGAGGAGGGGAGGGAGAAAATATAAATAAAACATTGGGTATGGGCTTTTCAGGGGTGTCTCGTGAAGGTGGGCGGGGGGGGGGGGGGGGAACTCTCTCGGTTTGTTAACAAATGTTCCGTGGTTCTATTATTATTATTATTATTATTATTATTATTATTATTATTATTATTATTATTATTATTATTGTTCTACTTTTAACAATGTGCTGAATGGAGGAAAATATATGAAATAATATGTAATGTATAAAACAAATACCTTTAAAAAAGTTTCTATATTTTTCAAGAGAAGAGCGGCACTCGTCAACATTACACATTTCTCCAAGGAAAGTTCAGACCTACTCTACACACACTCCCATACCCCAAGCGTACAACTTAAATGACAACCCTCGGTTAAAAGTTAGTGGGGCGAAGAAAACATTGTGTTGCTGAGACTCAACCTTTGACCTAGAGATTGACCCGCAGCACAGACGAGTAACATCTCCTGTGGGTGGCGTCTCGCAGCAATTTCTACCTATGTACATTCTCTGGCAACCCTCAGTGTCGTCGCCAGTGCGCTGAGATAAACCAAGACAGCAACCATCCATCGGCTGGTTAAGCCCAAATGTTTGATAAGAATAGATCCTACGGCACACGAGCAAGCTCAAAATCCGACCATCACAAATCGTATTGATTAGGAAAAAGTCCAAATGTCCACATCCCGAGACCCCACTCGCCCGAGTGTTGAAACCAAACAGATAAAGACATGCCTGATGCAGGATTCTCCATTCTGTCGTGCCAACAGCATGCTAAAGATGACAAACGTGCGATGAAAAAAAACTCTACCTGTTCGTGTTGTCACAAAAGTCCAGAACCCACAGGCTGCTCCCCGCTGATCTCCAGAGGGCGCAGCCCGTATCGAGCGGGAAGCCTAAAACGGTTGTGAGGTTAAGCAGTCATGTGCATCATGTGACGTTTCCTTGGATGAGCCCAGAACCAGAGCATTATGTGTCGCCTCTGCATTTATGGATGGCAGGAAATCCCCATGATCTGCCCCTGCCTTCCCTTGAGGGCTAACCGTTCCACACAGGGCTCCCCCAAAGGGGGTACTCCGGGGGCAACACCTGTGGAAAAAAGGACAAAGAGGACACCACACAAATAAGGTAACATCTCGACCCACACAAAACAATGGCCACAGTCATCCTAGAAATAGGACTGACGTCTTCCCTCGAAGTCGTACATCTGCCCGCGAGGCAGGGAACGGCAAAAGCCAGTAAAACGGTTGTACACCCTCAAAACTCAGGTCCAGATAAAAGACAAAAGTTCAAGCGGACGATCAACCGGGACCTTCCGCTGGAATTCACAGCCGGTGAACAAAAAGAAGAAGATTTCGCATATATTGCTAGACCTATGTTTTATAGACCAACCAGCACTTGGTTAGTAATGTGGTCAAATATCAAGCCGGTCGCCCTTTGCTTCTCATGACTTTACCTAGTACCTATTTAAGACTAGGTCGATCTGCGAGCCAAGGTCATTTTGTAAGAAAGTTCAACTTTATTCGGATTCTAGTGCAGTCACTACAAAATGTCTGCCCCGTCTGCGCATTATCGCCTACTGCAGAATTGGTCCTCGACTAAATCTGTTGTTTTGAGTTTAGTGAAATAGTTTTACAATGCAGTCTTCCATGTTTACCTGGGTAGACTTCCACAGCGGAATGTTGGGGGGGGGGGAGGGGGCGTTCTCAGGGCTTTCAACACTGACATGAGAGTCGCACGGTATCAGATATTATTATGGCCTTACCACGTAATAGTTCCATAGTTAGCAGTAGATACCTTTCAGTCGTCTTACATTGTGGATACAACAGAGTTACTTACGACACAGTGCTATCTCTCTCATTTCACCCAGAGCAATTAGTTTAACTTCTCAAGACGGCTGGCTAAAGTGATCTATAGGAAGAGGTATTCAGTCTCACAATAACCTAATTTGTAGCATCTTACGACATGCGTAAGTGTAAAATGTTGTTAGTCTCTGCTTCCCTGATGGATTTAGATAACACACGGGCCAGGTAAACCAGTATGGAGCCATCCATTTATCTTTTTCTGATACCAGGAAACGGAAGTCGTACCTGCAATGGAGTGGTTAAACTGATGAAGCAATCGTGTCTCCCTCGTTATTAGTTTGTGGTACAGAAGCAGTCTTTCCAACAACAACAAAAAGGATTGGGAAAAGGGGAAGTGTGGGGGTCTTAAACAAAGGTATGTTCCATATTCCATGCTGACATGAAATTATCGATTTGCAGCAAGCGGCAAAATTCAGCATTCACACATGAAATGTGACTGCATGCAAATTGCAGATGGCACGTCCTGGGTAACATCCTCCACGCATGAACAACCAAGTGAGCGGCGCGGAACACTGGTTCCAAAGAAAGATATTTCTGGAGGGAAAGGAAAGGTGGGGGGGGGGGGGAGAGCCTTTCTGTTCCCGGTGATCCTGTACAGAAAATATGCTGGTGGAAAGATCTCTCAGCAGGCAGTCTATTTTGTTTCTCTCTAAACACAGACCAGCTTATCCACACATAGAAATGATGTCAAGCGAAAACTGCAAAGCGAAAATACAAAAAGAAAATAAGATTATGGTGTCCGTTGATTATATACCATTTGTTCTATTACAGTCCATTGTTAGAAATAAATTATAGGCAACATCAAAACCTTGTATGCCGATCGTACGCAGATGTAAAGTACGTGTGGAGGGAGGGGAGGGAGGAGTTCCACCGAGGAATGAGAAAATGTAGCCTCGTTTCCATTTAGGCTACCGGATGATTCCCAGCCAAACATGGACATCAGAAAATTCCTAGGAAAGGGAAAGTTGCCAATGGGATACTGACCGCATCAGCCATTGAAAGCACACCCTACTTGACTACATACTTAGCCGTAGAGGTCCCTGGTGATTTGACCTCATTTGATACTCAGGTGTTAACCTAAGCTATTCGGTAGTTAACAACTTTAAAAATACGTTGTCCGTGATATTTTCTAAAATATTCAGTTTACATATTATATATGTTTTGAAAATGACATGGAACAGAAAAGGCTACAAAGACTCAATCAGAAATGGAATATTTCGATGATGGAGCATGATTGGGGATAGGTAACATTATCTAATAACCAAATTGGGAAATAGGAAACATAAAAAAAAAATTAAGATATGTCGGTAGTCCTGCAATGTACAAGAGACATCCCGATTGTGTGCATGCGATACATCCTTGCACTGCCGACTATTGCAGATAGGCTGAAGGTGCCACAGGCTGACTATTGCAAAGAGGCTAAAGGTGCTGTATGCTGTCATACCTCAGAGTATCTACAGATAAAGAACTCCATCCGTATGAAGCGTTGGATGCAGTTGAGGGTCAGAGGCTGAAAAGGGAAATTCGTGGATGTCTCAAGCAAAAGTCACAATAAGACAAGTATCCGTGCGGAAGAAAGGTGGGAGCGGTCACTGCAGTTTCCAGTGGCTAGAGAACAAGATGCATTCACATGTCGTAATTAAAACATACTTTGATAGCATGGTGAGAAAAGTAAAGACAGGGACGTTTCGAGTGGCAATCTTCACTGGGAAGGTCAAGGATAGTGAGCTTACTTTAGATCTTTTTGTGTGTGTGTGCAGGTAAAGCCGGCGTGGTGGGGAATGAACAGGCAGACAGATTGGCTGGATCTGCACACTGGGTGGTGAATCGATACATAACAAGGCAGATGTGGGCAAGGCCCTTTGGGAACAAGTAACGAAGTCAGAAGAGAAGCTAGATTATGGTCTGGAGAGAACTATGCACCTGGGTCGGGTCAGGCTCACTATATTCAGAGTAAAGGCAGGACAGGTACAATTAGCAATGGAACTATGCGCTGGCTGCTGAAAATGGGGACGGAGCGCATATAGTAATGCCCCGAGTGCTATGATGTCAACTCTTGACTCAGCTCAACCCAACTTATGGATATACAGAAGAATATGGCGCCGCTAGCGTTTTTTCAAAGTGGTCAAACCATTTTATTTATGCAATTTAATGCTGGTTCTGTGCCGACGCTTTCTGTTAAGGCTTGTCCCTTATTTTATCTTTCTTGGTCACTCCTGTAGCATTTCCAAGACATCTCATTTCCATGGTTAATAATTCATTCAAATGTCAATTCACAAAGTTTTCATTTTACCCCATTTTTCAGATGCAGATGATTTGTCAACAGACATCATTGCGTTGATCACCGTTCAGAGGAGCGACAGCAGCTAATCTATCAGCCTGCTTGATTCCATGCACTCCTCAAATACTTCTATGCTCCTGTACTTATCAAGTGATACAAGCCACTGTGCGCAGGACGCCAGTTTCAATTTCCCGTAGCATGCTGAGTCCGTTACTTTAACAACATCAACCACAACTCCCTTGTTTGGTACTATTTGTCAACTTTCGTGGCATCGTTTCATACCTTGTTGACAGACTGTTCAATCAGTATCTATCTGTGTTTCTTGTACATCCATCTCATCTCTCTCCGGGAGTCCCCTTGGCGAAGTGGATAGACGCTCGCCGCGGATCGGAAGGTTGTGGTTCCCTCCCTCGCGAAGCCAGACTTTTTTCAAAAATGACCTTGGCTCCCCGGTTGACCTAGCATTGAGTGGGTACCGGGTGCAGTCCCGGAAAGTAAAGGCGGGCGGCGCGATTCTGACCTCATCATCCATCTTGTGCCGATTGGTCTATAAAAATATAGATATAGCCCTATATGCCCTATACGCCTAAAGGCGTGGAAATGGGTCCCTTACTTTTTTTTTTTCATCCCTCTCCCTCCCTTATGCTCTTTCGCGCAATCTCGCTCACTACGGTCTCTTTTCTATAAATAATACTAGTTGTTAAAAATAGTTTCCGCGTCTTACCTTTCTTAGATTAGTAATTAGTGATTAGAAAGGATTATCATCACAGCACTCTGAACAGATCCATAGGTGCTCCGATCTCCTCTTCAGAAGCTCTACAAGTGTAAAACGACTGATGACGTCTGTTCTGTGTTGGTTAATGTAACGTCTTGTCCCTTAGTGAAATTCGAGGCTGCACCCCATGTCCATCAGTCTAGACAGGGATATGGAGTCATGTCCTTCGGCGTGCTCCTGGGTACGGTAAGTGCAGCGCATGGCATTGATAACATCACTTATGTCCAATACTGGGCCAGCCATAGCAACTGCAGTGTCAGCAAGATAGTCTACACGCTAGGTCCCCTGAACACCCGCATAACCTGGCACAAAGATGAAGTTTAGGGCAGACATTCGTAAGATGCTTAGTGTTTCAATCCATTCTTGTCTGATAAATCCAGCTTGGATTTATAAGATGTTGCCAAAAATAAATTATTATTGAAAGCAGCTTCATTACCACGCTATGCTGGCAGCGACAAATAAAGTCACAACAATAGAAAATAAAATAATTAACCCTGGCAATGAGACGTTTGTGAAAGGCTGCAGCGGTGACCAGAAGAGATACAATCAGGAATACAATCTTAAGAGAAAAAAAGTCGGCACAGAACCAATACCAAATTATATTTATTACCATTCAGCACGTAAATTCTGCTGTACATGCAAAGAAAGCCAATAAAATGGGTTTCCCACTTTCTTGTTTGTTTGTTTGTTTGTTTTAGTATCCAGAAGCCATGAGTTGTTAACCCTTAGGCTCAGTATTATGGATATCGCAACCTTTCGGCTTAGATTCCATTGTAGATACCGTAAATCTAGGAGAAATGTGGCTTTCCTAACTACCCCCCCCCCCCGGATTGAACCCGGACCACAATTAGTTCGTCACCCGGTCTCCGCGCATTCCGGTTTAGCCAACTACGCTAGAGAGCCGGGTTCCCACTTTGAAAAAAAAAACGCTTGTTACGCCATAGTATAGGAGCAATACACCAAAATAAGAGGGGGACGTACATAACGAGGCAGACTGAGAGGAGGGGGGGGGGGGGGCATAAAATGATAACATAAGAGAAACCCTTCAACAGTACGATGCGTCTATGATCGATGTAGGCAGAGAAGCAGGAAGCAGAACCTTATGACCTTATGGACCCTCTTTACCCGAAGCAGTAAAAGAGGAAGAGAAGGAAAGGTGAAAAAAAGGGGGTGGGGTGTGGGGGGGGGGGGTAAAGGTCCCTTTTCCACGTCTTTAAATATGTTGGGCTAGACCTAAATTTTTAAAGACCAATCGGCACAAGATGGGTAGTGTGGTCAACATCACGCTGGTCGCCTTTACTTCCCGGGACTGCACACGGTCTTGGTGGGTCGACCTGGGAGTTGAGGTCATTATTTGAAAAAGTGTGGCTCCTGAAGAAGAGGAGACAGATGTATACTTCGTCTTATCTTATTGCTTGCAATGAAACTGCTTCTGTTAAACGGCAATTGCTTGGATTAAACCATGTTTGTTTTCGAAAACCTTCAACTGTATGTTAAACGTAATTTACATAACCCATTAAGATTTCTCTTTCTAACTTAAAATTACAAAATGGAATCTTGTGCAGATTTCGGGAACTCAACAATTTGACACAGACCCGTAAATGATTGCATAGTTTGTGCGTTAAAAACAAGAAACGAAAGAGAATAAATACATCAAGGGAAACGGAACAAGGAATGACAAGATAAAGAAATAAGACGAGGGCGCCGTCTGAGTTTAGACGTTGCCAAGCGCAAGGAAAAGATGCGCATGAGCAAGAGTGAATGACAACCGCTGGGCTGGAGAAGTCACCTGGAGAATATAAATGAATACTTTCAAGATTAACATCGCCAGCGTCTACTTCACTTTTGACATGTCGGTGATTTCAAGCACGTTTGTGTATGTAGAAAAGCGGCAAGACAAGGGTATTACTATTGTGAAGCTGACTGCCGAAACATTTTGGCCGGATAAATTAATGAGTGTAAAACAGCTTCGAATCTGCTTTTATACTTTGGTTGAAAATTATACACACGCCTGAGCAACACTGAGATCAGTGAATATGATGCGCACTGGCAGGCTAGAAATACATTCTGTGTCGTTTCTCTCGACAAACATCGAGCAGCTGATGTGTACCTTTGTCTCTCAAAGTGGCCAGCGGTTCTGTAATACGTCTCTGTATCTCGGCGTCTCAATATTAAAGAATTTGATTCATACGAGTTGCAAGTAAGGAAATCTGAGTGAAATCTATGAAATAAATTGAATCTGGCCAACCATGCATGAGTGTGTATACTGTCGGAGGTAAATACAATGTTATCAGATGTTTGAAATGCTGCCGGTGTATTTACCGAAGGAGATGAAAATAACATGTGAACAGATGACAATGGAACAGATAATCGCGGTCACCATTATCGCCATGACGAATCTGGACTGGCCTTACGGTGGTGATCGGCGACGTCTGCGTTCCTGAGACTAGTTCGGCGATGTTACTTCCCTTGCTTTCAACCGTCAAGTTAGCTTTTTATGGGTCACAGTTTTTTTTTTTTTTTAAGTTGTTCTTAGACTTGTCGAGCTAAACAAGCTAAAGGGAAGCAAATGAAGTCCCCGTGTGGGTTTCGAGACCCCGTTTGGGTAGGGGTAAGGGGTAGAAGAAACCCACTACCATTGGTAAGCATGCCGTGAAAGGAGAATAATTTTTGCTTAACATTTACTTACATCGAATGTATTTGGCCGAAAGATGCAGGTATCACAGCCTAGTTTTAAACAATAACCCAATTAAATGAATGAAGTTCATCCCCACTAGGACCACGCAACCAGCGATTAACACTCGGCGACACGAAGTGCTACCATTCGGATGAGAATCACCTGGGGCACAAGTCACAGAAACCGCTTTTAACCATTAGGTTATACTTGTGCTCCCACAACAGCCGGAGTGGGGTTTTAAGATAACGAAAGATTGCGTCCCATTTTGGATAGTAACAGTTTTATGACACAATTTGCCAACCTACCTTTTATTAGCAAACTTACTAGCAAACCAAGAAGTAGACGGATTACCAGAAGAAAAATAACACACACACAAAATAAAAAATAAATCTTTAGAAAGCGCAGCAGTGTGACAGAAAAAGACACACACAAATACAACGATGTTATTATTATTAGTAGACCTTGAGCTGTGTTTAAACGTGAATTTGTTTGTCTGTTGATAAAGACTCGGGTAGAAACGTTTGTTTATTTGAGCGGGTTTTTGCCTGTGTTGAATTCTTTAGTGATTTTGCGCATTTCTTTTTGGCAGCTAGACTGCAGTAAATAATATTATCGTATAGAAGATATTAGCACTTACACAACAGATTTGCTGTTGTCTGTTGAGTGCTAGACCTTACATATAGCAGACTTTCTCATCACGAGGCAGCGTGAAGTAACAGGTATTATTCACATAAAACAGACCTCCGCACTATGAATCGGAGGAAAGTCATTGATGTCCACATATAAAGACTGCAACATCATGAGTCCCCGGGAAGTGATAAAGCTTCCCATACAGTAAGTCAAACATCATGAGTCGGCGTTTAGGTATGGAGCTCCACATGCAACAACAAAGCATCATGAGTCGGCGTTTAGGGATAGAGCTCCACATGCAACAACAAAGCATCATGAGTCGGCGTTTAGGGATAGAGCTCCACATGCAACAAACAAAGCATCATGAGTCGGCGTTTAGGTATAGAGCTCCACATGCAACAAACAAAACTTCCGAGTCCGCGTGAAACGACAGAGCTCCACAAACAAACAAAAAATGAAGCACCATGAGTCAGCTGAAGCAATAGAGCTCCATGTACAACAGATGTCAGAACTCTACACATAATACTTCATCATCATGTGCCGGTTTGGTTGCCAGCAAATGTGCCCCCCCCCCCACCCTACCCCCCCTCCCACCCCACCCCCTTTTTTTAAACAAAATAAATGGTGAACTTCAACATTTTGATTTTCACGACTTGTTCAGTACAGTTTTACTGAGATGGAAGCAGATGTTTTCAAATGTCCTCATTTCTTTAAAATAAAATCCAAAAATTTTATATATTTGTTTGCACTTAGTTACCAGAGAATGCTTACACAAAACTGACATACTGACTGCCAGTTTTAAACGGAGATAGGACAAATGCCATCCGTTTGTCCTTGATGACATCTATGAGATAGAGAAACTACCATGGACTGTGCGAATTCAACAATGGCTTGATATTTATCAGTTTTCTAATTGAATCTCTGTATAAAACAGATCCATGACCGATAACTGTGTGTGGAAGTTTGTGGCTATTCAGAGTTCCTGACTGAGTGAATAACCACATCATTAAGCAGACGGCGTGTGGTGTCTTTCCCGCCTTGCAGTACGGTGATGTGTGTGTGTGTTTCTGTGTATCGTGGCTGCGTCTGTTGTGTGCTAGTAGTCGTGCGCTGATGTGTGCGTGTGATATATATTTATATATATATATATATATATATATATACATACATATGTGTGTGTGTGTTTTAAGGTAAGACTACGGTGACAACTATATTATTTTGTCATCAGAAACGAAGATGTTTTCATCATTTTTGCTTTAATCTACAGAATCTAAATGTGGATGGCCAGCCAACAGAGCAAACCCAGATACCCTGTTCTTCCTGTGTGGGTTCCGTGGTAGTCCTGTGGGTGTGCCCACATTGCAGTGTTCTGAATGTGTGGCCATATTGCAGTGTTTTGAGCGTGTGGCCATATTGCAGTGTTATGAGCGTGTGGCCATATTGCAGTGTTATGAGCGTGTGGCCATATTGCAGTGTTTTGAGCGTGTGGCCATATTGCAGTGTTTTTAGCGTGTGGCCATATTGCAGTGTTGTGAGCGTGTGGCCATATTGCAGTGTTCTGAAACCTATGGCAAGCTACCGTTAAATACTGCTCATTTTTACATAGCAGTTTGTTTGTTAAATCCGATATGACAAAATTACAATTTTCAGCTGATTGAATATCTTTTGATTCTCATCCTCAAGACGATCATCCTACAGACTGCAATCCTGGAAGAGAAAAACTACTTACCGTTTTCTGAGCTCTTGAGGTTCAATGCTGCAGATATCAACCGCCTCCATTGGTTTCTAATTGGTCCTATCTTCCAGTTGTTAAACTCCAAGTTTTTGTAAGTCTGCTTCGATATTATCTCGCAACATCTTCTTGGCCTAATTCAGTTCAAGGCCATTAAACTCTACTGTGTACACAGTTTTTACCTCTCTGTAATTTGAAGTATGTATGTGATAAATAGCAGACCGATGTAACAAATCTTTTAGGGATTCCGGACAGTAAATGGGACAGTTTTGTTGTTGTGACATTTGATCCCAGAATAATTTGGCTGTTAAAAAAATACATTTATAAATGTTTTCTAGACGCTGATAAACTCCAGAGGCCTTCAGTTGTCTCCCACAGTTGTTGACGACTGTCCCCGTGGACGCTTCTCTGTCTATGCATGCTTACAACATCATGAGGGGTTATGTAACTAACTGCTCAAATAATCTGAAGCCCGACTTTCTAGCGTAGTTGGTTAAACCGGATTGCGCGGTGACCGGGTGACGAACTCCTTGTGGTCCGGGTTCACTCCCCGGGGTAGGCAGAAAAGCCACATTTCTCCCAGATTTACGGTATTTACAATGGAATCAAGGCCGAAAGGTTGCGATATCCATAATACCGAGCCTAAGGGTTAACAACTCATGGCTTCTGAATACTAAAACAAATAATCTAACACATATCAAGGAAATCACGATAAAATGTAGTATTGGGCAGCTGAAAATTATCGCAATATGTAATTGAAACCGGCTTGATGTTGATGACATAACTTAACAAAAATGCTTCCTGTCACAGTGTGGTACACAATTGTTCGTTATTTGAAACCACAACCCAGCCTGCAGTCAAGGGCGCTAATATATCCTGACGGTTGAACGGGGTTTCTGGGATTGTGCCCGGGTGATCCTCATCTGAATGGTGGGGTTTGTGTCACCGGATATTGGTCGTTCGTTGTACATTACTGCTGGAGTTGAACGACACACATATAACCCAGCAAGTGCCGAATGACATATGAAATTGTCAGGCTAGAACCACCTCCCGGATTCCTCTTATCGAACTCCATTTTTTACTTCTCTTACATTATACGCTCGAAACACTTTTCGTTTGAAATCGAACGCTATTTCCTCTTCTCCCTCGGTTCGGTTAAAAAAAAAAAAAAACTTTCCACGCTTTTAATTGCCTGGTGGCCTGTCCTTCCATCACTGACGTATTTAATTTAAGGCTTCTAACTGCACCAGTCTAATACCGCTTCCTTGGTTTGTTCCAAAGCCCCCTTTCTCCAAATTTGAACAAATACAACCCTTGATTGTGTAACAGGACCAGGGATCGTACTGGTCAATATATTTCTACACATCTTTGAGGTCATCCCAGAAACAGGTTCCCAAATGAGCGCCTGGTCAGTTTAGGTGTCAAAATGAATCTGCGTAAAAGGCCAGGTAAGTCGCAATGCATCTGCGTAAAAGGCAAGGAATCAACAGTATGCACAAATATAAGTCAAATTTTTAAAATAGGATGTAGTTAAATCTTTAAAAAAATGGATGTAGTCAAATCTTTAAAGAAGGATGTAGTGAAATCTTTAAAAAAAAGGATTTAGTCAAATCTTTAAAGAAGGATTTAGTCAAATCTTTAAAAAAAAAGGATGTAGTCAAATCTTTAAAGAAAAGGATTTAGTCAAATCTTTAAAAAAAAAGGATGTAGTCAAATCTTTAAAAAAAAATGGATGTAGTAAAATTTAAAAAAAAAGGATGTAGTCAAATCTTTGTCGGCTCTGTGGCTAAGTCGATGCGAACGCTTCGTAATGCCGGGCTGCCAGGTTTGATCAAAGCTGCGGGCCATGCGCCCGCGTTGGTTTCGACAGTGGTATCAGGGGGCCGACCGTCCAGAGAGCAATGCCAAACTAATGGACGTAGATTTGCCTAGAGAAACCACACAACAGCCAGGGGCTGCTGTGGTTGGTTCTGTAACATCCTGTAAAGGATACGTAACTAACCTTTTTAGTAAAATCCTTAAATAAAAAGGGTGTAGTCAAATCTTTAAATAAAAGGATGTCAAATCTTTAAAAAAAAAAAAGGATGTAGTCAAATAAAAAAAAAGGAAGTCAAATCTTTGAAAAAAGGATGTGCACGCAACACTCAAGTCCTGCAACCAAACCAACGTCCAGAAGTGGACAAAAACTACCAGGACTTTCCACCAGAGTTTACTGATGGCAAACGAGAAGAAGAAACGCCTGTCTTCACAGGCTTTTCAACTGGGGCAGAACAGTGTAGCAGCGACCCAAGCATATTAAACAGCGAAAACAATCCCATCTTTGGGCGACTGTGCTTATCCATGTAAATCGTGACTGAAATAGAAGGAGTGATAATTTAGATAATTACTTGTTTGCCGAAACAACTGTCTTTGTATGATTTCTTGCGCGTCTGAACGTAAACTATGTGGTTTAAATGATAAAAATCTTATACAAAAGCAGATAAGTGCGCGTTAGGTCCCAAGCTATTACCGAAGTATAATAGAAATCTCAAACTTTCGAACTAAATGAAGTCTTCAAAAACGTTTAGAGCTGAGATGAATATCCAGCGAGCACTGAAGAGCTGCCTATCTCCAAGTGCCCCAGCAGTCAGTCTTAGATGACGCCCAGTCGGGGTACAACTTGAGGCCAACTTCACGAAGCATTCTCATTACAAGCCGGTTATTTCGTAAGTAGTTTATGGCTTAACGTATTTAACAATGGAACTTCCTAGTTCTCCTCTCCAGCTGAATGTAATCCTTCTTTGGGTTACGCCTGGGTGGATTTTGTCTACATAAAACAAGTAGTCGCCACAGTTTGACAAATACATATATTAGATTATTGTTAACTTGTGCAGCGCATGGAGGCGCATATTGTTTTGTTTGTTGGCATATGAGAATCTGCTGCAGTGTTTGAAAAAGAAAACAGACGGGCATCTGCTGTATATTCATTTCAGCTAAGGTTTTTCTGTTCAGTATATGAACAGCAGAATATACTTGTATTTTATATGTTTACTTCAGCTATGAGTGTTTCTGTTCAGTAAATGTATATCAGAACGGACTTGTATGTTATATGTTTACTTCAGCTATGGGTGTTTCTGTTCAGTAAATGTATAGCAGAACGGACTTGTATGTTATTTGCTTACTTCAGCTATGGGTGTTTCTGTTCAGTAAATGTATATCTGAACGGACTTGTATGTTGTTTGCTTACTACAGCTATGGGTGTTTCTGTTCAGTAAATGTATAGTAATACGGACTTGTATGTTATTTGCTTACTACAGCTATGGGTGTTTCTGTTCAGTAAATGTATAGCAGAACGGGCTTGTATGTTATTTGCTTACTACAGCTATGGGTGTTTCTGTTCATTAAATGTATAGCAGAACGGACTTGTATGTTATTTGCTTACTACAGCTATGGGTGTTTCTGTTCAGTAAATGTATAGTAATACGGACTTGTATGTTATTTGCTTACTACAGCTATGGGTGTTTCTGTTCAGTAAATGTATAGAAATACGGACTTGTATGTTATTTGCTTACTACAGCTATGGGTGTTTCTGTTCAGTAAATGTATAGCAGAACGGGCTTGTATGTTATTTGCTTACTACAGCTATGGGTGTTTCTGTTCATTAAATGTATAGCAGAACGGACTTGTATGTTATTTGCTTACTACAGCTATGGGTGTTTCTGTTCAGTAAATGTATAGTAATACGGACTTGTATGTTATTTGCTTACTACAGCTATGGGTGTTTCTGTTCAGTAAATGTATAGTAATACGGACTTGTATGTTATTTGCTTACTACAGCTATGGGTGTTTCTGTTCACTAAATGTAAAGCAGAACGGGCTTGTATGTTATTTGCTTACTACAGCTATGAGTGTTTCTGTTCAGTAAATGTATAGCAGAACGGGCTTGTATGTTATTTGCTTACTACAGCTATGGGTGTCTCTGTTCAGTAAATGTATAGCAGAACGGGCTTGTATGTTATTTGCTTACTACAGCTATGGGTGTTTCTGTTCAGTAAATGTATAGCAGAACGGACTTGTATGTTATTTGCTTACTACAGCTATGGGTGTTTCTGTTCAGTAAATGTATAGTAATACGGACTTGTATGTTATTTGCTTACTACAGCTATGGGTGTTTCTGTTCAGTAAATGTATAGCAGAACGGACTTGTATGTTATTTGCTTACTACAGCTATGGGTGTTTCTGTTCAGTAAATGTATAGTAATACGGACTTGTATGTTATTTGCTTACTACAGCTATGGGTGTTTCTGTTCAGTAAATGTAAAGCAGAACGGGCTTGTATGTTGTTTGCTTACTTCAACTATTGGCGTTTCTGTTCAGTAAATGTATAGCAGAACAGGCTTGTCTGTTATTTGCTTACTACAGCTTTGGGTGTTTCTGACCAGATAGACCTGAAAACAGTTGGTGTCACCAACTGGAAAGAGAAGGCCAACCAGAGAAATGAATGGAGGCGGGTGATATTTGCAGCAATAAACGTCAAGGGCTCGGAATGCTGAAGAAGAGTAAAAAGAAGTTGGTGCTTCTGTTCAGTATATAAATAGAAGAACAGACTTGTATTTTATATGTTTATTTCAGCTATGGGTGTTTCTGTTCAATACCTAAATAGAAGAATAGACGTGTGTGTTATATCTTTACTTCACCTATGGGTGTTTCTGTTCAATATTTGAAAAGAAAAGACTTGTATGTTGTATCTATGGTTGTTTCTGTTTAGTATTTCAAGAATACGACAGACTTGCATCTTCAATTGGTTAAGACGCTAGATCTCATTATGGACACCCGGGTTCGAATCCTTTGCATAGTAAATTGTATTCTGTCAGAAAAGGGGCATGCGGGGCAAATACTGGCGGTAAAAACAGGTCTTCACCCGCCCCCCTCCCCCATACACACACAAACATATTTTAATACAGAGGCTAAACAAGATGTAGAACCTATAGCGAAACACCTGCAACAGAGTTAAAGTAACAGTTCTGAGATCACGCATCTTTCCCGTAGCGGAGTTAAAGTAACAGTTCTGAGATCACGCATCTTTCCCGTAGCGGAGTTAAAGTAACAGTTCTGAGATCACGCATCTTTCCCGTAGCGGAGTTAAAGTAACAGTTCTGAGATCACGCATCTTTCCCGTAGCGGAGTTAAAGTAACAGTTCTGAGATCACGCATCTTTCTCGTAGCGGAGTTAAAGTAACAGTTCTGAGATCACGCATCTTTCCCGTAGCGGAGTTAAAGTAACAGTTCTGAGATCACGCATCTTTCCCGTAGCAACTTAAAGATGTGAGCCATAGACTCTTGACTATTGCCGAAGAAAATAGTCAGAGATTTTGAACTGAATGCTACAGAAAAATGACCAGAACATCCTAGACCAAGAAGACGAAAAACATTGACATCCTACATGATCTAAACATCAACAACAACAACAACAACAACAACAACAAAAATTGATTCACAAATAGCATCCTGTCCCGAAAGTTGAGGCTGCTTGGTCATGTTAAGAACCATGGTGGCCTGGAACAAAGCACGATGGAGGGTGCCGTTTCTTGGAAAACGAGGCAGGGGCCGACCTCCGCGAAGGTGGATAGAAGATATTGAAAATGCATTGGCTATGAAAGAACATACAGCTAAAGAACTGGTTGGATAAAGGGAGACTTTCGAGCGCGCTGTTGCAAGAGCGACGTCCTGAACAGGACCTGCAATTGTTGGTGGTTGTGTCGACTCAGTCTCGTAAAAATGGGTGCCATACAATTTTCAGAAACTTCTTAAAAGAAATATGGGAGGGTAAGGCGACGAAAATGGAAACTAGTAATGCCCCATCAAATGTTTCTTAGCCAATGTGTGAAGACTGGACATCTCACATTTCAGAGCAGTATCTACCGTGGTACTACCTTTGTCTACAGTAGTGTTTCCTAAACTTGTGCGTGTTGTCGTTGTTGTTGATGTTGTTGTTGTTGTAGGTGGTGGTGGTGATGATCACAGCCCCCTTTTCAATAAACAAAATCTGTCCCCTTCCCCTCCTTCCTTATGTACAATTATGTTCCCGGTGATAAGCTTAGACAGTAAGGATCTCCTATCGCATACGATCAGCAGTTTCACGAATTTCGAAAATTAAGTAACCTCCTCGAGTTTAATGTTACAGAACAGCTAAATAAAATTTTTTTTTTTTAAATAGCTTTTTCTTTTCCTCGCATCACTGACTTATTTTATTTAATGCAGTGCTTCTAAGTGTATAAGTCTCCTACTCCCACCCCACCTCTCTTTTGAGCTGTTATAAATTTGACTAAGACAGCTACTACCCTTGAACCGTTCCTGCGCTACCAGAGGGTGGTAGCGCCCACTTTGAGAAACATTGATCTATATCACCTTCCTCAGCAATAGTATCATTCCTCCACTCACACTAGACTGCAAGTTATTTCCTAACCGTGCTGTGTTCCGAAAATAACTATGTTAAATTATTAAATGTGGTTTCTGGAATTTGCTACCTTTGGATTATTATTCGAATAGTGGCTTTTTGGGTCACTGTGTGTGCCAATTTTTTTTAGGGGGAGGGGCGGAAGGGGGGGGGGGGTAATCTTTCAGAATTCAGTCCTGGGGAGGGGGGGAGGGTTGATCTGTCAGAATGTAATCCTGGAAAGGATGGGGGTGGGGGTGGGGGTTAAATAGCCTCTGTTAAGTAGAGTAAACAACCCCTTTACAGGCGTTCAGGCATGTTGGGCATATCAAGCTAGACCTGTATTTTATACCATAAGTCAGCAGTCAGTGAGGGATGTGGTCAACATCCTGTTGGTCACCTTTACTTCATAGGCCTTTACCTGGCTTCCAGTTTAAGGCTAGGTCGAGCTGGGAGCCAATGCAATATTTTTTTAGAAGAGAAATAAAGTCCAGCTTCTTTCGGAATTGAGCCCACGATGTTCTGAATGTCATGCGAGCGTCTAGTCCGCTACATTACGGCGGCTCCTAGTACATTCTAATAGCTGCCCTATTGCCAACGCTATGATGATCTAGCGCAATTGGTGGCATTATACTTTAAATAGTACGTTATACTTTAAAAGCCGTAACACATACTGTAAAGTAAAGGACCCTTTTCCACGCGTTAAGGCGTATAGGGCATATAGGGCTAGACCTATATTTTTATAGACCAATCGGCACAAGATGGGTGATGTGGTTAGTATCACGCCGACCGCCTTCACTTTCCCGGGACTGCACCCAGTACCCACTCAAGGCTGGGTCGACCTGGGAGCCAAGGTCATTTTTGAAAAAAAGTCCTACCGATCTGCGGCGTGCGTCTAGCCGCTTCGGCCACGGCGACTCCCATAACATACTGTATTTGGAGACAAATAACACTGTATCTCCTAATACCCTATCTCATGCTTACACAACAATACACAACTTTTCCTTTCCTCTAGTTGCTGAACTGAACTGCCATTGACTTTCACGATTCTCTGGCTTCCTCTTCCGGTTGTCTTTTCTATTTTTTTTTTTTTTTTTGAGTGTTTATTGTTTCCAACATATGTTAGAAATCTCTTTACAAAACAAAAGCAAAATCAATAAAATTATGTGAAGAAAGTGTTGATGGGTTCGTACCGTTTCTCACTAACATTTAACAGGAAGTAGAGACACGGGGAGTCAGAGAGGACCGGGGGTTTGGAGGAAAGCTGGGGCTGTTGGGTCGGTCAGCGGAAACGGTACGTTTCGATGGTAATGTTCAGAGGTTTATTTTTCAGTTACGTGTTGAAATGGGAGTCGCCGTGGCAGAGCGGCTAGACGCGCGCCGCGGATCGGAAGGTCGTGGGTTCGCTCCCTGGCGGAGACGGACTTTTCTTCAAAAATGACCTTGGCTCCCAGGTCGACCCAGCCTTGAGTGGGTACCGGGTGCAATCCCGGGAAGTAGAGGCGGCCGGCGTGATGCTGACCACATCACCCATCTTGTGCCGTTGGTCTATAAAAATATAGGTCTAGCCCTATATGCCCTATACGCCTAAAGGCGTGGAAAGGGTCCTTTACTTACTTTTTACTTACGTGTTGAAATACACCACATACTTGTTTATATGTCTTTTTGTGATTAACTTTCCTCGAATGTATCTTTCCTTTTCGTACTAAATGATTGGACGCTTTAAAAATAAAATCGACCTAATCTTTGGCAAATCGCATGACACTTGTACAAAATACCTTCAATATACTTATAAAATATACCTTCAATAGGCAATCCGATTAGCAGCTTGTCAGTTTCGCCTCGCTCTCTCGACGCTCAAGGATCACTTGTATCGTCTGCTGGCTGCTAGCAATAGCCGCAGGACGAAAACGTAAATTGTGTCCCTTTTATCAGCATGCCCGCCCCTCTTTTTCCCCCAGTTCTTTAGGATGAAAAAGGGATTTGGGGGGGGGGGGGGAGACTCAGGTGAAGCGAGACTTTAGCGAAAACACTGGACAATTCATATCTGTCATGTGATCAAAAAAGAAAAATCTTTGAATAACAAAACCCTTTCAATTAACTCTGACTGGAAGCTCCAAGCGTTTAGATGCAAACCTGAACAGATAAACAGCGCGATATTGTGGCAACCGCTCGCTGGATAAGGTGGTGGCATTGAGGTGTCATAGCGGTCTGTCATTTGGGGACACGGTTACAAGTGCCACTCGGGGACCCTCATCAGCAGTCTCGTTTTACAGCACAGAACAGAAGCAGCGAGAAGGTGAAGTAATATGGCCAGGTAAGCGGACAAAATGTAGACCACCGTATCGCCACGGAATAATACGCAAGCAGGATATGACGCGTTGGAGAGAATTGCCGCGGATCGTTTCAATCGGACATATGAAACTTTGGTGAATGGTGCCGTTTTTGCTGCTGCCAACGATTATCTCAGCAAGAAAGAGGTTCTCCTTGAAAATTCCATTATAGCACTTCAGCGGGGGAAAAAAAGTGTATACATAGAAATAAAATTTAGCAAACATAGAAGTAGTCCTCTTAATTTTAGAACTGCACTTTTTCTATGAAATTGTTGCGTGAGATAGAAACAGATAGCGTTTTCAATAAAGCACTTCATATCTCTCGAATTAACATCAACTGTAGTTATCTCAAGTATGGGCACATGATGCATAGGCCTGTACAATGAACAAACTATGTGAGAGCAACAACAAAAAAAATGGATTCTCTAATTGTGTAATTATATTGACGATAAAAGTGGATCTCATAGCAAATGGAGAGAACAAAGAAGCTAAATTTGTATGCCTCTCGCGAAAACAAGTCTGTGAAATGGGGAGCAGATAATATGTACATTTCCTACAAATAAAGAGTCGAGCATAGCTCCTATTCTTGCTCGTGTGCCACTGTTAACTAAATGAGATCAAGTGTGGAATATGAAGACAATATTACACACAGATTGGCAACATTGACATTAGGACTGGGAAAACAACCTTACGTGTTGATTAAAAACTTTAAGTGATAAATGAATTGGGAGACGACGTTACATGTTGGATAAGAAAACAGCAAACATTGACTGGAAAACTGTGTTACGTTAAATGGAGCAATAAAAAGAAATAACTGTAAAACCTTACGTTAAATTTGAAAAAAAAAAGACATTACACCATGATGAGTTAGCTAAGAGACAGACTGCAAGACAATGTTAGATTGAGGAAACAAGATTAGGAGATCGAAAGGAAGACAGTTGTTAGATTGCAATAAACAATATCAAGAGATAAAAAGGAAAACAGTGTTAGACTGAGGCAAATAATATCAGTAGACCAAGAGGAAGACAAATTTAGATTGAGGTAAGCAATATATGGAGATGGGAAGGAAGCAATGTTATACTGAGATGAACAATATCAGGAGATAGAAGGGAAAAGGATTTTAGACAGAGGTAAACAATATCAGGAGATCAGAGGAAACGGCATTTTAGACAGAATTAAACAATATCAGGAGATCAAAGGAAAAAGCATTTTAGACAGAAGTAAACAATATCAGGAGATCAAAGGGAAAAGGAATTTAGACAGAGGTAAACATTATCAGGAGATCAGAGAAAAAAGCAGTTTAGACAGAAGTAAACAATATAAGGAGATCAAAGGAGATAGCATTTTAGACAGAAGTAAACAATTTCATGAGATCAAAGGAGAAAGCATTTTAGACAGAAGTAAACAATATCAGGAGATCAAAGGAGAAAGCATTTTAGACAGAAGTAAACAATATCAGGAGATCAGAGGAAAAAGCATTTTAGACAGAAGTAAACAATATCAGGAGATCAAATGAGAAAGCATTTTAGACAGAAGTAAACAACATCAGCAGTTTAGAGGAAAACGGATTTTAGACAGAAGTAAACAATATCAGAAGATCAAAGGAAAAAGCATTTTAGACAGAAGTAACCAACATCAGGTGATCTAAAGGAAAAAGCGTTTTAGACAGAAGTAAACAATATCAGGAGATCGAAAGGAAGACAACGTTACCACAAGGTGAACACCAGCCAAAGAGGGACAGGGCCAGGTCTTTGACTTGTACCCGAGGAAAACATAAAGGACGGTTTTTACAGATTGCGCGTTGGTGGCTTAGGCGTTGCGAGATCGACTCGTAATTCCAACGTACCGCGATCGAAATCCACTGCTGGCTGAGTGATTTTTGTCATGGTATGGGGCGTCGCAGGTCGCCCCAGCCTAAAATGGGTACCAGGATGGCTGTCCTTGGAAAGTAAAGACGGTCAGCGTAATGCTGACCACATTACCCACTAAGTGCCGATGGTCTGTAAAAATATGGGAGCTCTTCCCATATACCCGATTCGCCTAAAGGCGTGAAAAGGGATCATTACTTACTCTATTACAGATTACCACCCAAAGACACAATAATATCGGAGTACATTAAATTATACGATTATCATTTTTTGGACAGACCAGAGCAAGTTATTATTCTACGCCTTAGAACAAGACACAATCGACTTCGCAGCCACATGTTCACAAAATTCAAAATCGGCCAATCAGCCATTTGTACATGTGGACTGGCACCTGAGACAACAGATCATGTCCTCCAAGACTGTCCCAAATACAACATATCAAGGCAAAACTTTTGGCCAAGAGAAACATCGGTGCAAGTCAAACTTTACGGCTCGCTGAGTGAATTACAAAAGACAGTGAAGTTCATACTAGAGACAACATTGCAGATATAGATAATTTATTTCAATCGAAAGAAAGCAAGAAGAAGAAGATTATATTACGGTTATAGCTAAAATAATGAATAGGAAGAAAATAGCAAGACAGTTTCAGTAAAAAGAAAAGAAAATGGTGACTATCGGTCATCATCATCATCATCAGGTGCCTTGCCGACTGGCGTGGGCGATCATGCCTCTCCATAATCTGCGATCTCTTGCAGCATGTACCAGTTCGTGTGCCGACACACCTCCATGCCATGCAACAAGACTGTCAAGCATCTTCTCTCGTTGTCTTCCTCTATCTCTCCTTCCACATATCTTTCCAGTGGTCACAACATGTTCTATTTTCCCTCTTCTCATAATCTGGCCGAAAAATGATGACTGTCTCCTTCTGATGTCTGTGATAAGTTGTCTCCGGGCTCCCGCCTCTTTCAAAACCTCTTGGTTGACTATTGGTACAAAAACAAAATAATAATTATGACTCGATACACACATACACCTATTTTTGTATAAACATACACGAATATACACAGATATAAACATCTACACACACATCCATATACATACTGCATACATACGCACATACGCACAAGCATGTATTTATGTGTATGTGTGTTTGTATGTGTGTGTGACATGATTATTTCTGGTATAGATTTTGATTTACTTTTAATATCAGTTTTTCAATGCCAATCGAACATCTGCTCCTCTCCTTTCTCCCAAGAAGCAAAGCTAAGCTTGGCTGAGCATGAAGTTTTCAAATATTTGTTCTGGTTTGTTTTTTTACAGCTGTTGCCTCGCAGATCGATTTTTTTTTTTTCAGTACTGATTTCTTTGCACCAAAGTTTTGCAAGTCCTGATGAGTTAGGAAAAAGGGGGTGGGGGGGGGGTGGGGGGTTCTGACGGTACGCGACGGTATGCGGTTATAGAACCTTTTTTTAGGCACAATCTTGTCAGGGCTATTATATAATACACTTTGTAGTGCGTTCTGGTGCCTCAGTTTATGGTGTGTCCATGGCAACATTTTTCTTTCTTTAAAAAAAAAGTCCTGGTATTATCTACCAGAAATATTAACATCAAGTGCCTTGCCGACTGGCGTGGGCGATCATGCCTCTCCATCATCAGCGATCTGCAACTGCATGAATCAGTTCATGTGTTTACACCGCTCCGTGCTATGACAGAAGCTGTCAAGAATCTTTTCGTGCTGTCTTCCCTGTCTCTCTTTCCACATTTCTTTCCAGGGGTCACGATATGTCCCGGTTGCCGTCTTCTCATAACGTAAACAAAAAATGATGACTGTCTCATTCTGATGTTTGTAATAAGTTATCTCGCTTCATTCACAACACCTGGATTGCTATTTTTTTTTTTTAAGCTGTCCAAGGAATTCTAAGGATTCTTCTGTAATTTATCTATATCAAAGGTATTATCTATAAAAAAGGTATTATCAAAATAAAAGTATTATCTAAATAAATGGTATTATTTATATATAAAGGGTTTTATCTATAAAAGGAGTATTATCTATATAAAAAGGAAATTTTTCGCTGGTTGTCTAACGTTTGAGTCTAAAAATATTCTGGTATTTGCCACGAAGTGTCCATTACAGTAACACTGAAGAAAAAAAAAACTACTCCTTTTAAAGAGTTGCCAGTACTCAGCACCATACAATTAATCAATCAGATGGCCATCTCCACTGTGAATGTTGGCTGCAGTGGATGTCCAACATGATCTGTTTCTTGTTTGGCTTGAACACTCTGTCAGACTGCTGTTCGTCCTTCTCTTGATGTTGTCCTCCCACGTGTAACGTTGTCCACCTCTTGCTCTCTCGCCCTTGACCTTTTCGTCCAGTTTGGCTTTTTAAAGCGTAATATGTTTTTTAATGTGGCCAATTGTGTCTCTCTCACTTGGGGTGTGGGGGTGGGGAGGGGGGTTTAAATTTTTTTAATAATTCTCTTTCATTCGCAGTCTTCCAGAACCTCTGTATTTGACTGTTCTTGTCTCCATGAAATACGACCTATTCTTCTGTGTATCAATATTTCCAGAGACTCAGTTCTATTTTGTGGTAGCTTATTCGTTGTTCATGTTTCTGCACTTACAGCATTTTGAGAATTTAACAGTTCTCAGTTTTTATGTCTCGTTTATATCTTCATCTGTCAATAATTTGCTTATCTTTTTTAAAGATAATTTTAGCCATTCCTACCCTTTTTTATTTCTGTTTCACTTCTGCCATTATATGTTACGACATGCCCGAGATAGAAGAAAATGGCGCGAAAACTTCAGATTGCCCCTCACCCCCTCCCCCCCCCCCCCCAAAAAAAAAAAAAAAAAACACTCACATAGTGTGATACCGGTGTTTTGAAGTCCTCGGTGGGTGATTAGGGCCAAGATCACACCGGCAACCTTTTCTTCCCAGTAACGATTTAAGGCTGTGTCGACCCGGAAGCCAATGTCATTTTTTTTTTAAAGTCCGTACCTCTTCGGATTCAAACCCGCCACCTTCAAGTGCGCAGGCTAGCCCCTAACCGCTGCACCACAGTGACTAAGTGATATTACTTATTTATTTATGGTAGTGAATGTGTGTATGCGTTCGAATAGTTTTCTGTGTGTTAAAAACTATTTAGCCGTTTTATTTTGTACATTAAAAATTATCAAAAATTCCTGGAGGAAACATTATCAGTATAAACCTAATCCTGATCAATGAGTCCATAATGTCATGCTGAAATTACCTTGCCGCGCTCAGATATCCCTCTCTGCAAATGTGAAGCTTATGTGATTGTCTGGCACAGTCTGCTTTCTTCTGGAAAATAATCCTCTGCACTACGAATCCTTACCTGAAAAACTACAAATATCATCAGTTATGTAGCAAGCCTGCGCCTCGAAAGTCGTGGGTTCAAATCGGAACGGATCCAGATTTTTTTTTTTTTCAAAAATGATATTGGCTCCAAGATCAACCCAGATTATATTTGTTATGAAGGTTCACCGGGGTTCCTGTTAGATTTCGATTGTGTAATCTCAATGTGATCAAACCATGATGTAGCAGTGTAGGCGTGAAAAACTGACGAAAAGAAGAAAACGTCTGCAACATTCTACGTGAAAACACGATGGGGGTTTAGACAGTAATGCCCCTCATATTGTTTTCTTCTCGCGGGTTGTGTAAATTGTATTAAATTCACTCACACTTGTATTTATTGTTTTATTTACACACCCTAATTGTGTTTATAATCTGCGTCCACTTCTATGTTTGAAGTCAAAGTTTGAACAACGGATCAACATCATGGCACACGGGTAGTAACTCATAAGTGCTCCGTTCTTTCTTCTAACTCGAGTCTGAGTCCGAAGAAGCTCAGCACAGTGCAGCGGCTCTGTAGCACCGGCGAGGATCCTGAATGTCCTTACGCCAATGCGAAACAGGGGCATATAATCCCTGCATGCACCAGGTTTTGCCCTGCTTACGTAGCCATTTCTTCACATAAGGAAAACATCGTGATCCTTGTCAAACCTTGTACATGAAGGACATTCTTAAGTGGACCAATGAGATTAAAGTTAGTGGAGCAAGATCGGAGCTATAAGGTTGATGACCGAGCACAGTCCAACCTAATCTGCGATAGCTTCACACGTTTCAGACTTGTGTGAGGTCGTGCCTTGTCGTATTGGAGAAAACGTCCTGTTGCAAATTATGTTGCAAGGCTAACTGGGAGTTGCAAGGCTAACTGGAAGTTGCAAGGCTAACTGTTGACCTGTAATATGCATATTCTCACCAATGGTGGCAATAGTTCTGGACTGGTAGCCGTGGCAGGGGGTCCAAAGCGTGGCAAATCAAACGTCTGTCTTTCCACTTGCTGAAGTTTTAACTCTCTAAAGCCAGCTGCGTAGCAAGACAGGTGGTGTTGGGTACGGAAAATGTCCTGTCCACCCCTTCCCATATATATATATATATATATATATATATATATATATATATATATATATATATATATATATATATATATATATATATATATATATATATATATAAAATTTTACGACACTCTCTCACAGATGACACGCGGGTCATCTCGCACCTCCTCCCTACGCCACTAGTTGACCGGATATTAAAATGACTTTGGGGTTAAAATAATTGTCAGACGAAGTAATTGTACTCATGTTTAAAATCCCCCCCCCCCCCCCCCCCCCCCCGCGCAATCGCCCAAGTGCTGCTGCTGAATCCAACGACTAACGGCGCTCTTATCGAATGCACAGCTTCCACACACAGTACATAAATGTTTGCCAATATGCACGTTTCGTTTTCCGTCAATACAAATTCTATAACAATCCGTTGTTTGTAACGCACTTTGTGTTAGTTAGCGATTTTAAAGAATTAGTAAGGCTTTTATTAAAAATCCAAATGCGTTGTCATTTCGTGTATACATTACAAGCCTGAAAAATGTAAAACTCAACCTTCCAGGAGATTCAAAGACAACCTTTCTGTGTGCTTGTCCTGTCTGATTGCAGCCCTGTCGTTCCATATAATTGTACACTGTACTAGTTGCTCCCGCTTCAACATATTACAGAACCTAAACAAGCCAGGCAAAAGAAAATGACACAGCATCACCCAGAAGAGGTCAACAATAAATACCATTATCATTACAGACAAAGAAAAGCCAGTCAATGTCCTAAAATAAAATAAACGCTTATTTTCACTAGTCCGAAAAGATGAATCCCTGGCGACAAATATCGTGTTGCTAAATAAAGCAATCAACCTTCCAGGGGCGTAGCTGTGTTAACAATTACAGAGTCCCTTGGCGCTTGCAAATTAGAGAAGCTATTGGGATATCGGAAACAATTAATCCCCAGGCAGAGTTCGACCTTTGTAGAGAGGCCAGCAATTATCAGTTCTAAATGAGCAGAAGCTAGTGAGAGTAATAGTAGCAGCCACTGATTTCGTCGAGTTTTTTCCTCGTTAAAAAAATATAGCCAACAGTTTCACATTCGACAAGGCTGTTTTTGGTCTGTTCCAACACAAGCAGAGGTGGTGGTGGCACTTCAGCTACATCTGCTTGAAGTGCCACAGCCTGTAGAAACAGGAAAGAGAATAATTTGAATTCGAAATTTGTGTCTGTATTTATACTGGCTGCATTGAATATGCAAAAGAACTTTGCGTCATATAGAATTGGAAAACAATAGAGCTACTCTGGTTAGCATCACAGCATCACGTCCCTTCCCGTTTTCTAATACGTGTCATCTTCGTTGTTGACTTCAGTGTTTCTTTTTTTTTTTTTCCATATCTTAACAACAAATTACCGCCGGGACGTACCCCGAGAAAAGGATCCCACCAAAGATACTTGCACACCCACCCCCCCCCCCCACCGCCCCCCCCCCTTTTCAGACCCTTAACCTAACATCCTTGCGAAACACTTCGCTGAGGTAGGTTTAAAAAAAAAGATTTTTTTTTTATTGCACACCATGATTTTATTAATCACTAGCTGTACCCGGCCACGCGTTGCTGTGGCATAGTTTGGCTAAATGGGAATGAAAGAAAATAGAAATCGCACGTGTCTAATACATCATTGTCTGCTCAGATATAGAGATAGTCTTTGATCCCCACACCCACCACCCCCCCCCCCCCCAACTAAATCACACCACTACTACTACCCTCCCCTTATCAAATTTATGTCATTACCCCCCCCCTCCCCTCCCCTCTTCACCGACTACTGCTTTCTCCTCTTCGAAATATTTGAAAATCATTACCTGGCGATATTTTTTTTTGTTGCTGTAACTGACATTGACATCCCTGTCCATCTGGACTAAAATGGGGAGCAGGAATTGTAATAGGTAGTGAATGGGGCTAGTGTAATATTTACCACATCATACTTCAAGTACCAGTAAAACTACTAAAATATATGTCACTGCTATCTGTGTTACCATCGGAGTAGACAGAGAGTCGTGAGCCAGAAGATTTGGTTCCGCATGGCTAGTGCTGTCGCCACAGACTGGTCAGGTTAGGATGTATAATTTCACTTGCCGACAGAAGAACGCCATAACCTTACCGGCGGTCTTCACATGAGAGCACTATGGTGTAACAGCCCAGCCACAACTATTACTACTGCTGCTACTTTAAGTGGGTAAAGCAGTTACTGTGACTTAAAGCTCTCTCAGTAAATAGTTTGCCCCCCACCCCCCAAATGCACCAACTCTTTCCCTCATTGAAGTAGTTGGGAGAAAAAAAAAACCACTTGAAAAGCAAATGAACACAGCCCAAAAAAAAAAAAAAAAAAAAAAAAAAAAAAAAAAAAAAAACCATAATTAGGAAATGAACGCCATGGTAAACAGCACAGCTTAAAATTCCAACCCAGATGAAATAACTAAATCTAAATGAAAATAAATGAAAATCTATAAAAATTTCAGCGTAACCATACAATCGGAAAGTTTAATAATGCAATCATAAGTATGCGAAATGGTCAAATTTAATTATCAAATGGTTTACCCATTTACTTGTCTTTTTTTTTTTTTTAAGGCAACATGGCTAGTGCTGTCACCACGACAGAGCAGATGAGGATATTATTTTAGTCCGGGGTTAAAAAAAAATTAACTACCGCGGATTCGAACCCAGGTCTCCCGCACAGGAACCCAGTGTTCTAACCATTCGACTAAGCAGCCATTTAATCGGATAAATGAAAAGAGAACTTAACAGTTATAGATGTGTGTCCCTACTTCTGTGTCCTGATTAAAACACAATTCAAAACCGCAGGCAATTGTTTTCTTGTAGACAGATACACCAGATATATTAATGAAACGGCACAACAATAGAAATCGCACGTGTCTAAAAAAAAAAAAATTGCATCCCATAAAGGAATAAGCAAGAGTCTGCAAAATAGGGATTTCCTTCGAAGCCGTAGTGTATCTGCCTGACAGGCGAAGAACCAACACTCTGCATACACATAAGCCAGATCTGTAAATCTGATTGTACCCGCAAATTTCAAGTACTGGCAAAAGCTTAAAATCTAGAAGTGGACGAACAAACACAACCTTTTGCTGAAGATACATCATGTGAACGCGAGAGAAACATACGAAAAATGAAAAAAAAATGAAAAAAAAAAAAAAAAATAGCTTTGAACAAAGAAGACACAAACAATAGACTGCACAATTTATTGCCTGGCATATTTCGCTGTATCTCGTCAGGTGCATACTACAGTAACAAGTGAATAAATGAAGCAAATAGCTGAATCCTAAAAACTGAAACACAAATTCGAGTACATTCTACACTGTCTGTTTCACCAAGGTAACCTTAAGGAAACTACCATTTCTTTCTGCCTACAGAGATCCGGTTTTAACCGGTGGATCGCGGACGCTTCCGCGTATCTGAGTAATCTACGGTTGGCCGATGTGTAAATAATTCGAAATGCATCATCCCTGTTAATGATGTGCCCGGAATTTAGAATGTGGCACGCAATTGCTGATGATGGATTTTGTCGACCAGTCACCTGATTCGTTGTTGTTGAGGTGTTAGTGTTTTGCATTGCTTTTACCAACCATAGTGGAATATGTTCAGCAACCCGTTTCTCCAGTCGTCGATCGGTTCTGCCCACATATGCAGCGTTACAGGTGCATTTAAATTGGTATAAACAGTACGTACGCCAGATCTAACTGTTTATACCAATTTAAATGCACCTGTAACGCTGCATATGTGGGCAGAACCGATCGACGACTGGAGAAACGGGTTGCTGAACATATTCCACTATGGTTGGTAAAAGCAATGCAAAACACTAACACCTCAACAACAACGAATCAGGTGACTGGTCGACAAAATCCATCATCAGCAATTGCGTGCCACATTCTAAATTCCGGGCACATCATTAACAGGGATGATGCATTTCGAATTATTTACACATCGGCCAACCGTAGATTACTCAGATACGCGGAAGCGTCCGCGATCCACCGGTTAAAACCGGATCTCTGTAGGCAGAAAGAAATGGTAGTTTCCTTAAGGTTACCTTGGTGAAACAGACAGTGTAGAATGTACTCGAATTTGTGTTTCAGTTTTTAGGATTCAGCTATTTGCTTCATTTATTCACTTGTTACTGTAGTATGCACCTGACGAGATACAGCGAAATATGCCAGGCAATAAATTGTGCAGTCTATTGTTTGTGTCTTCTTTGTTCAAATTCACATCGGGGAAACATTGCTTTAAAAATAGCTTTCCAGATTGAAAGGGAGAAAAATGATTAAAAGCGGTGAACAAGTTTTTAAAAAGCTATTTATGTCCCTTTATAAAATGCAGCGTCATATTTAGCAAGACGCTTTGAAAATCGCTTCTTCTACTGCTTTGTTTTACATGCTAAACACAGCCCTGTCTGATATCATATTATATTGCAAAAGATTTCTGAATAATGTCCGAAGTGAATCTGCATTTTCATATGGTGCTTCTTTAAAGCAATATTAATTATGAAATAATTTTAAATAACCAGGCATCCCCTTGTCAGATGCAATTTTTCTTATTTTGAAGCCTCTCCCTGGCTCTTGCTAGGGGCCGCAATATAGCCTGGTCGTAAATATGGTCTAATGGCTGAACGCGGTTTTCTGGACCTCTCCAAGGGTGATCCTCATCCACATGGTGGTACTGTGTGTCATCGGGTGTTTATCGTTGTGTGATGTCCTAATGGGGTAAAATGTACTACTACTACAAAGGAAATAATTTTGTCCCATCAATTTTTAGACTTCGGACTGGACACTGTGGTCTTCGAGCACACCTGTACAGGATAGGCATAAAAGAATCTGCTGCCTGTGATTGTGGAGCAGAAAGACAGACCCCGGAGCACATACTGCAGTACTGCCCTTACCTCTCCCAGCAAAGACTGTGGATCTGGCCCAGGGGATCCACATTGCGAGAGAAGCTATGGGACACCGGTGGCGACCTTAAACTCACAATCCTATTTTTGACCCAGACGGGACTCAATGTGTAGCATGACTGATGTCGAACGCAGAAGAAGAAGAACAGGCAGCGCTGTTAGGCTACTCTTTTTCCATTGCCAACAGCGCAACATTACATGCTTAACAATACACACGGGTGTCTGTTCTTTTACCAGAGACTGGGGAAATTACTAAAGTCCACGTGAAAAGTCCCGAACCCGGTTTCGAACCCAGGGACCTTCAGTATTTGAGGCGGATGCAATACCTCGAGACCACCCAGCCCCCCCCCCCTGTTTATATTATCATCAGCATCATCATTTTGACTGTCGTTGTCCGTCACAAAGGCTCGCAGTTTATTCTACCATTCCGTTGTGTCGTTCATATACCAATCACAGTTTAAAGCGAGGCTTTACAACGTCTGTCTTAAATAGAACTCACCATATGCTTGACAGACCCGTTGACAATACGGCTGAGTGAAGTCCAACTGATAACAAGAACTGAATTAACTAAATACACAATACGACGTGTAAATTTTCATCACGCTGAGAACCCTTGTTAAAGTCTGTTTTGTGAATACGTCTCAGGAAAGACATAAGACGGTCTTAACAATTCACACATCCGTTATAACCAACTTCACATGGGAACAGTCGACAGTGGTATGCTATGGTTGTTGTTGCATGGTATGGAAATGTCATTTTGCAGTGGCGTCGATTGTGATAACATAACAGGAGGAACTGAACGGTCACTACTATCTGTTTTGGTTCTTTCGTAATATCCTACCCCAGATGGCGTCACATGACAGTCCAGCATTTAAGAGGGTGGTAAGACTGGGTTTCCTGGCTTTCTGACGCTTTTAACGACCCCAAAACATCTAGAACTGGTCAAATCCCTACCCACCTACGTGCCTAAGGTCTCACGATTGCATGCAGCCTAGGTCCCACGACTGCATGCAGCCTAGGTCCCACGACTGCATGCAGCCTAGGTCCCACGACAGCATGCAGCCTATTTACCACCCCCTTAAATATTATACTGTCCACCCAGTATGCATGTCAAACAGGACCACAAACACGTGAGCACATTCTGCAGACGTGCCCACTCTATCTACAACTTCAAAAAGACACCTGGACTCGAGAGCAAACTGTACAGAGCAAGCTATGGGGAACTATGAAGGGCCTGCAACTGACATGCGAGTTCATAGAGGCAACCCACCTATTGGTATGATCCGAGCATACGAAACCGAACGCAAAAAAGAGGAAGAAGAAGAAGAAGAAGAAGAAGAAGAAGAAGAAGAAGAAGAAGAAGAAGAAGAAGAAGAAGAAGAAGAAGAAGAAGAAGAAGAAGAAGAAGAAGAAGAAGAAGAAGAAGAAGAAGAAGAAGAAGAAGAAGAAGAAGAAAAAGAAGAAGAAGAAGAAGAAGAAGAAGAAATCCTGGTCTCCAGCATGTCTTCAGTAAACCAGTGTCAAGGAGCCGCGATAGAACAGTAGCCAAAAGCTTGCCTCTCGGCCGAATTGTCCTGAGATCGTATTTGCATTATGACGTATTTTGAAAGAGGAAAAAAAAAACATTTGACTATGGCTTCCATGACCCAGGTCTTTTCAGACAGGCTTATTCAAGCACAAAGCGCTTAGAAACGCCAGCTGAGCGAGATCCAAACCGTTTACACATTTGTTTCGCAGTTGAGTAAGGACTGTCATATAACATTCCTAATATTCTTAGCACAGCAACTGCTTCTACAGTAACAAGTGAAAAGTTATCTTTTTCATTGTGGAATTTGGAATGTGTATTCATATTCACAGCTGGTCCTAATAACAACAGCCCGACACAGTTTGATGAGAAAGGGGCAGACATGCTCCGTGCAGTGTGGCAAGCATCGTTTCAAAGGTCCCTAGTGGTTAACGTCCTTTGGGTATCCCCCCCCCCCTCCCGACCAAGTATGCATGTGTGCTGGGAAACGAACAGTCAGGCATTCTGGTTGGTTCTGCACACGTCCGGCTGTATGTCTGGAGCTGGCCGTGGTTCTGCACTACTTGGTGGTAAACTGATGTAGGACAATCTAGCAGTTTTCAAAGCCCTTTGGGGCGAGCGAAAGTGAAAAGTGCAGTGTGGAAGCAGGTATAGATCATGTCAGTCCGGAGAAAATGGCGCAGCGGGGAGTGACCAGGAGATCCAGTCGACACTCAACATTCAGAGCTGATGAGTTGTAATTCTCGTTTAGGTTAATATTTTTTTTTTAACAAGCTGAGGAAAGGCATGGCATACATAAGATCAAACTGCGACTAGTTCCATCGGAACTGGAAATATGTACTGGTTGCTGAAGATGAGGGAAGGAGCGCTTATGGGAATATCCGTAGGGCTGTGTTGGGGGTTCCAAACCCAGCTTAACCCAATAGACTGTGTTAAGCCTATTAGCTTTTGGATGGGACGCTCATATACTTTTTCAAACGCTCTTAGTACAAGCCGACATGCTCTTTGTCAATCACACAGATAAATGGGACGGGTCGTATCTGCAGCTATAAAGCTCAAGGGCTCGGAATGCTGGGGGAGGAGGGGGGGGGGGAGGGGGGGTAGAACACGGTATACCGCCACATTCACCTCCTTTTGTGTGTGTGGGAAATGTTTTTCCCTATCTTGAACTTTTTTTCTCTTCTTTTAATATCAATTCACATCTAATCATCATCATCAATAATCATGTAGTAGGTCCTTTGCAGAACGTCGCTCTCATCTTCTTCTTTGTCGATGGCACTTTCATAATCTTTCTATAGTATTTCAGCTCAGAAGCCCTTATTTTCTGCCTTCAGGACTGGTATATAGACCATGACTCGCATTCATATGCTGCTACAGGGAAGATGCATGCTCTCACAATTTAAATTTTGATTTCTTTGCTGGTGTTTAACCATAGACCTTTAATGCGGGGTAATCCTTGTATCGCTATGATCATCCTCCTTTTGACTTTTGTTGAACAGTTTTCTATTGCTGTTTATAATGGAGCCTAGATATTTAAGGTTTCAGTCCACGTCTTTCAATGTACAAAACGTCATTTCATGTGACCCAGACAATTGCGCATGCGTCATAAATCATCTGCCTACATCCGATACATAATGTCTCCCAACAAGTAAAACAGTACTAAGTTTCAAGTCGTCATACCGCTCTACCTTGCTTGTAACAAGTATTTATTGGAATATTACCATGTCTGATTTTGAATCAAACCCTTTCGCTGATCCACGTAATCAGCAAAGTCCCTTTTCGGTAAGCATTTTTGTGTTAATGGTCGTTGACTGTTTACTTCTATTCCGATCGTTCTGACTAACGACGGTGGATTTCTCATCATCTGACTCGTCGGTTGTAAATGACACTTAGTGTCACACTAAATATAATTGTTGGGGTAGTCTTGCCGCTGCACAATCTCTCTTACTTCGAAGGCTGAAGTTCGTTATGTAGTCATATTATTTTAGATTTTTTTTTATTTTGGTTAAAAACTTTTACAGTTCACTATAATGAATCTTCTCTTGCAAAGCTAGCCTAAGACTAGTACTTACCATACACTGGGAGTGGTGGAGCAGGAACAGGAATAGAGCTGATGAACTTAGGTGAACCCTGGGTGATGGATGCCCATTGCCCAAACAGTGATAGCAAATCAGGCTCTCCTCCAAACTTCTACTCCCGCATTATGTTATGGCGGCCTGAAATATCCTTCCAGGGCTCAGTCCAATTACAAATGTGCAAACTTCCGGCGAGGAACGAATCGCGGCAAAACTAGGATCGGCTCTGTATAGTGAAACAAATGCTCTAACAGGGTCTCAGCGATTTGTTAATTGCGGACCTGTTTCATATTGTTTCTGATTACCTGACAAATGTTAAGAGACGCAACACTGCAGACGATAGTAGCAGACGATAATAGCGACCGTTGACACTTTCAGTGTTTCTGCAGACGATAAAAGCGACATGGCGGGGAGACCATGTGCGCTGATGCAGATTAGCGTCATTGTTGTCCTCAAACTTTTCGACATGCGCAAAACGCGGTTACACTTACCGCCGATAGTATCCCCCCCACGCCGCTACACGCGGCGTGGATGGGGGGCTAAACTAGATGCCTGGGATTCACGAGCAAAGTAATTGGAGGAAGTTGCAGGAGATGCGGTAGCTACTGCTCTTGAGTCCCAGCCATCTAGTTTAGCCCCCCATCTGTGCCGCGCGTAGTGGCGTGGGGGATAATGGTCGGCGGTGAGGCATAGTCACAGAAACAGGTCCGCAATTAACATATCCCTGAGACCCTGTTAGAGCATTTGTTTTGTTATACGGAGCCGATCCTAGTTTTGCCGCGATTCGTTCGTCGCCGGAAGTTCACATATTTTTAATAGCACTGAGCCCAGTACGGATATTTTTTGGCGCCTTAATGCGGGGGTAGAAGTTCAGAGGAGAGCCGCAAATCATATAACTTTTCCAAATTAAAATGAAACTTCGGTTGAACACCATCGACTAAAATTAAAAATTATGTCACTCCTTCGAATGCCACCCTAGGGGACACAATCTATTATAAGTTGACATTACTTTAAGTGCTGACCCTAGGGGACGTAATCTATTTTTGTGTAAGTTCCCATAATAATAACATTCTTTCATGTTTAATATAATTTGAGATTAGGGTTAGTGTTATGGCTAACCAGCTATCCTCCGAATAACTGTCCTAAATTATCGAGGCGGAAAATACACCTTAACAGGGCCTCAGTCACGTGTCAATTGCGCACTTCTATCGTCTTAAATTGCACGCTTCCGGCGACTTCCGCCACCGCTAAACTAGATGGCTGGGACTCACGAGCAGCAGCTATTGCATCTCCTGCAGCTTCTTTCATTTTATTTGCCCGTGAGTCCTAGCCATCTAGTTTAGCCTCAATCCACGCAGTGGTGGTGGAAGTTGGCAAGTCGGCGGTGGCGTTATAATCCCCGGAAGTGCGCAAATGACACGTGACTGAGGCCCTGTTAGGGTATATTTTCCCGATTCGATAATTTAGGACCGTTACAAACAGTAGATTTTGTCCCTTATAGTCACCGTAAACACACAATAGATTGCGTCCCCTGGGGTCACCATTCGAAGAATTGCTAAAATGATCCCCCATAGTACTTCATTCAAGTGTTTACATAGATTTTGAACATGAGTATAAAGTGTTCTGAGAGAAGCTTCCAAACAACACAGATTTATATTACTGTTATTAGAGATCCCAATGAATGAACGAAAGGCCGGGTAGATAAGTATATTAGTATACGACCTACACAAGTTTCGATTAGCTAAGACCATATTGATATTGTCTATGAAAAACACACACAGTATGGGGCACATCATTATCGATATTTGGAATAGACTTTTAATGCTGTTTAATCCTTGTTTCTCCATGACCGTCCTCCTTTTGACTTTTGTTGAACAGTTCTCCATTGCTGTGTATTATAGAGCCTAGATATTAAAGGTTTAGTCTCAGGTTTGATTAAAAAAAATTTTTTTTTCAGTTGATCTAGAAATATAATCCATTTAATTAAAATATTTGATAGAGAGGACAGGTAAGTGATTATTGTCTGCTTGAGACCAGGCATATGACAAAGATAAATGTTATTAATTAAGCAGAAAATGTTAACAGCACTAGCCTGCTTTCACATTTTCTCTGCTATAGATTTTATAAGGAAAGTCGCTGTTTCGGATCGGCAGGTCGTGTGTCCGCTTCCTGGCGGAGCCAGACTTTTTTCAAAAATGACCTTACCTCCCAGGTATACCCAGCCTCGAGTGCGTAGCAGGTGCAGTCTTGGGAAGTAAAGGCTGCTGGCGTGATGCTGACTACATCACATATCTTGTGCTATTGGTCTATAAAATATAGGTCTAGTCCTATACACCCTATATGCCTGAAAGGCTTGGAGAAGGATTTGTAACTCTTTTTTTTTTTTTTAATAGATTTTATAAGAGTGTTACGTCATTTAATGAAGCAGAAATGTTTTTTTCTCTTTATTTCAAATTGTGAGTCAAGTTTTTTTTAGGATAAAAGTTTTTATTATTCTTAAAGCAGTTTTTCAGAAATACTTTAGAGAATTTGCTAGAAGTAATTTAGAAGAGTAATCACTGGTACTCACATAAATGTATCCTGAAAAGATATCAAAGTAAACTAAAAGCTTCACATTATCACAGACACAAATGTCAAATAAACATCCAGCTAGAAAAAGTTTTCATCGGCACATGACAGTGTTACGTTTACAGACAGAGAATACAGGAAATCCCCTAGCTGATATCTCTCCAAGAAAAATCCCCATGTCTATACCTGAAATGAATACTAAACTGAGATGTGGAAGGCAAGGGCCATAAAAAAAATATTTGATAAAGCTGTGTTGGACATTAAGTCCCTTAGGTGAGGGACCCCATTAGATAGAAAAGGTGATTCTGTAGAGTGCAAGGAAATTCACCACATAAATATATGCTAGGAAATCCTAAGGATCATGTTTATGAAGAAGAAATAAAAAATTAGCTCATGAGTGAGTATGCAGCATACTGTTCTGTATGTTAACTCTTTCATTACCAGGGGTTGTTCTGTTTAAGCCAGTTTTTTTTAACCTAAGTAATCTGATTTGAGGTAAAAAAAGAAAATGGGTATTGAAATAGCTTGTTTCAGTTTAGCTGGTTGACTGTCTGGAAGCGTTGATGGCAAAAGAACAAGGGGCAAGGCAAAATGATAACTACCTCAGGTAGCTTGACCATATGGATGGAGCAAGACAAGGACACTGACCTGATCTATTTTTCTGGTGATGTGTGAGATAGCGAAACATGACCACCTATGCTTATCAGCAGGGCACATGATAATGATGATGATTGTCTAGTTAGCAAACTCCTGAGCATAGGATGATACTAATGAAGCCTGCAGTCTGTCGGTGATAATTCAGTTGCTGAGAGTTTACACAGTTATACATGTTAACTAGCAACTCAGTATATTATATTTGTGGACCAGAGCAAGTTATTATTCTATGCCTTAGAACAGGACACAATCGACTCCGCAGCAACATGCACACAAAATTTAAAATCAGCGAATCAGATATGTGCACATGTGGATTGGCACCTGAAACAACAGATACTGTCTTCCAAGACTGTCCCAAATACAACATATCAAGGCAAAACCTTTGGCCAAGAGAAACATCACTGCAAGTCCAAATTTACGGGTTGCTGAGTGAATTACAAAAGACAGTGAAGTTCATACTAGAGACAACGTTGCAGATATAGATAATTTATTTCAAGCGAATGAAAGAAGAAAAAGAAGAAGATATCATATTTATGACTAAGAAAATAAAGCACTAAAGTGATACATGGAACCTTGTATAATATTCTACTGTACATTATTAGAAAATAATGTAAGAACATTTCTTATACCAAGAAATAAAATTCCATTTAATCATGGTCAAAGGTTGACATTGCTGCTTTAAACAGGAGAGACCTCAGATATGTGATTTTTGTGTATTCTTTTTTTTGTAAATTTAACACTGTCTATTCACCTTGTGTGCTGAAAAAGGTTTTTGAATAGCCGATTACTCATAATGTCATATTTATGAATATTAGAAAATAGTGCACTAAACTAATACAGGAAAACTAGCATAATATTATTCTATTAATGATTACAAATTTAATGTGAGAAATCTGTTTAACTAAGAAATAAAAATCAATTAATCATGGGCAAGTGTTGTAATTTCTGCTGTAAACAGCTAGCACTCCTCTTATAGCATAAGACAGTCCCATTCCGCACAAAGAAGCATCTCATATGAAGCATATTCATTCCAACGTAATGCTACCAGGGCCAAACAAGGTCCCTCACAACAAACCAGAAAAGAAAATTATAACCATGGAAATGAGATGTCTAGGAAGGGCTGCAGGAATGACCAGAAGAGATAAAATCAGGAAAGAGGTCATAAGAGATCAAGTAGGCAAAGAACCAATACTAGATTACATACAAAGACAGCAAATCAAAGTTTGCCCACTTAGAAAGAACACCTTGTTATGCCATACTTTACAAGACATTCACCAAATGAGAAAGAAGGCATACATTACAAGGTAGACCAAGAACAATATGGAAAGATAACATCAGAGAAACTCTACAACAGCACACATTGTCTATGGTTGGGGCGGCCAAAAGAGCAAGAAGCAGAACTTTAGGACTCCCTCGAAACCTGAAGTGGTACAAGAGGAAGTGAAGAAGAAGGGTCATTTAGTGTGATTTCTTCAACCTTGTTTAACAGATAGCATGTTAAAGTACTATTTCTAGTAAATAATTTTTGAATATTATGATTTAATATAGTTTTAACTAGTATTGAAACATTTAGGTTGAAGTTATTAGAAGTGTTTGCAAAGTATGCTTATTCATCATCATGTAGCAGGTCCTTTGCAGAACGTTGCTCTCATCACGGTCTGCCTGAAAGAAACTCAGTCTCTCGCCAGCTTTCCCGCCTCATGCACTTTCATACTCAAGGAGTTACTTATATCCTGTGCCCATCTTTGTGTTGGTCGGCCCCTGCCCCTCCTTCCTGGTACCATGCCTTCTGCTATAATTTTTTCCAATCCGTGGTGGCACTTGATATGACCAAAATGTTTCAGCTTCTGAGACAGGATGCTGTTTATTAGCCAATCTTCCTGGATGTTCAGATCTTTCAAGATGCTTATTACACACTTATACTATTAATCTTGTCTCTCATTATTGAATTATCTTCACTGTGCAGGATTCTTCTGTGCAGCAAGCAGCTAGATCAGGAGGACAACAGGGAAATTTAGATGACTTCAATCCTTTTGCAGGTGGCACTCAGACTCAACCTGCTTACCAGGTATGAATTAGATTCATATATCCATTTCATTGTTATTGGAGTTATCATATTCACTTGTAGTTTTGTATAAATCTCAACCGCTAAATTTCAACTGATGAAGATAATCCAGTAGAGGACTCGGACACTGAAAAACTACAGTTCCATCAAGAACTATCCGACTACCAGTAGCTAATAAATAGTGGCTGACTACAGTGCACACTAATTTAATAATAAGTATCAGACAAAACACTGAAAGATCTTCTTCAATTCCTCTTAGCACTTCTGGTTTTGAGGGAGACACGAGATTCTGCTTCTTGCTTTTCTGACCTTTTTGACCCTAGACCCATTATACTTTTGTAGAGTTTCTCTGATGTTGTGTGTCCATCTTGTTACTCTGAGATCAGTGGTTCTTTTTGTTTGATTGCTAACCATCGCTAAAGATGACCATATTTTCATCTGTCATTGTCAGTCTGAGCATGTGCTTGTATAAGAGTGAGTAGGGCAGTTAAAGCCCACTTAATGTTCAGGTCTACATCAAGCAAAAAGCAAGTCTCATGGTTTCATATCTGATAAATGTTTTAATTAAACATGTAAGCTTTAATGGGGACATTGAGATATGGGGAGACCAGCCATGGATTTACCAAGTTGTCTTTAAACAAGGCCCTTGAAAAAAAAACCACTTACAGAAGCCATAAAGATGCAGCTGTAAATGTGTAAGCAGGTCCTCTAATTTAGTTTGCATAGTTGTTGCTACTGTGTTTCATTATCTTTACTTCTTGTGATAATGTGAGATCCGCAGCTTTGTATTGTACAAAGTTGAAGGGAGGGGAGGACATGTAGACAACATCTGAGGTTAAAAAACTAGGCTCATATAAAGCAATGAGCCTGAGTATGCTGTCCCTTTTGTACATACCACCCTAAATCCCACCCCCCCCCCCACACACACACGCACGCACTTGCCCGCGTACACGCACACTATATATATATATATATATATATATATATATATATATATATATATATATATACGCACACAAAACCTCCAAGCCAATATGTTGGATAGCCAGGCTTACTCTGACAGCGATTAGCCCCCCCCCCCCCTCCCTTTTCCCCCACCCAATATGTAAACTGAAAGTATATAGTTCTATTGCCTAGCTATTAAGATTAGTGTATGACAGGACAGTGTGAGCAGATTGCAGCGGCATTTTCCTGCAGGTAAATTGCATTAGTAAAATCATACAACAGCCTATACATTCTTTAGTTAGTTTTGGACATCCTGAAGAGGACGAGCAACCACTTTTTTTTTCAACATTCACATACATAATAGAATGTAGACATTGTTGTAAATGTGAACATGGGCTGGAATATGTATAGTTACTTAGCTTATGTTGTTTACATTTTGTGCATTTTGTTTGTTTGTAGGGTGCTGGGGGTGTTCCTCCTCCACGATCGGCCCAGGCTCAGCCTGCAATTATG
The DNA here is from genome assembly GCA_905116865.2 of Candidula unifasciata. Lineage (NCBI taxonomy): Eukaryota > Metazoa > Mollusca > Gastropoda > Stylommatophora > Geomitridae > Candidula > Candidula unifasciata. The sequence continues at coordinate 163,668 of CAJHNH020007246.1, forward strand.
ACTCCGTCTGATGCTCCCCCACCATACTCACAGACCGGTGCTCAGAAAGTGGACACAAGTGAACTGCAGAGAAGACAAGAGGTTAGAAGTTTTATATTTTCTCAACATTTGGGTATATCTGATCTTGTGTAAATCTGCATGTGTATAATTCCGTGTTGAGATTTTTCTAGAGAAACGTGTATGTTATTTATTGTTTAACATTCCTTATTTTTTTTATGACATAGTTGTTGTTTTTACTGTGGCATTCATTATTTTTTCTACATTAAAAGCACGCATTTGATAATGTGCTTTGTTGTAAGCTTTAATAGCAGTCAATATTTTGTTCACATTAATTATAGTATTTGTTGACATGCATGCAAATTTATTTTTAATAGTTATACAAATTACCACCATTTCTTACCATAAAATTATACAAATTATCCACAGATTCAGTATTTTTTTAACAGTTACGCCTGGAATAATTTATAAGTATTAGAATCACAGAACGGATTTTGTGAGTGTGTGTGTGTGTGTGTCTGCGTTTGTCTGCGTGCATGCATGTGTAAATATCACTGACCTGTGGACTCCTGGGAGTCAGCTGACCACCAGTTAGGAAAGACTTTATGCATATTGGCTTGGACACTAGACACTGTGTATCCAGTATGCCTCAAGGCATGAAAAAGAATCCTTTAACTACATATTTTGTGAGTCTGGGTTGACCAGGACAGGACCATGCTGTGATGAAATAATATTGTTTTATTTGAGACTTGAACTTGGGACCACCAGTCAGGTAGGCAAGTATGCTACCAAGGCAAACCTTTTTTTTTCAATCGTTTCTGTGACTGCTACCCATTGGGATCTCATTTGTTGTTAGGACATTCATAAATATTTTTTGTTGTTGCATTGTTTCAAGTGATTTTTACAAACAGTATGCTTCTTATTAGTCAGATAAGCTTGTGGATAAAGATAAGATTGTCTTCACAGACATTGGAGAGGTCAGTTGCAACATTCTTCTCATACCTTACCCTCTACACCTTTTCTTAAAGGCTTACCCTCCTGCCAAGTGTGCATTATGTCCCCTTGCTAGATGTTCTGACAGCAAATGCTTTCCCTATCCTGATCTTTCATTTTTGTCAATATTAACATTTCTTGTGAACCAAATTCCTACCAGTTTCAGTGATAAAGGTCACAGTTCCATGACATGAGTCGCCCAATATATATTGTTTTTGGATCTCTGTGAATGTATTCCATTTAATTCTTCACTCTGTTTATGTTTACCCATAACACCCATTATATTTTTGTGTATATTGTGAAGAAATTTAAATAAGTACATTTTTGGAAAATTTACTAGTGACGTGTAAAATGATGTCGTTGGAAGGAGCGGGGGTGTCACATACTCATGGCCCATTTATTGTATTATTCCTGTGGTGACATTGTGAACTATATATTAGAAATAAAGAGTTGAAGAATTAACTAATTTATAAGAATAGTAGAATTATTGGGTTGAAAAGGGCAGATTTGGCATCCTTGCTGAAAACCACAAAGCACCATACCAACCACCATTTTAAAGGAGCAGGCAGGAGAATAGGACATTGATCGGTATAATTAGGCTGTCCTGACTTTTGGACTTGCCTTGTATCATTCCTTGTTCCCAGATTTACTTTTAGCCTATCCCCGGCTTTTTGTGTTTATTGACATTAGGTAGCTAAAATGATAGATGTGGTTATTGTGTAATTTACTACAAGACCCTTTTTTTCATGGATTTTGTTATATTTTTAGCAGTACATAGATGTATGTGTTCCTATAGTTGTATGAACATCTTATTTAATTTATGCAATAATTTGTTTATTTTTAAGTGAATTTACATGAGAAAAGTTTGATTCTTGTTTTGTTATGTAATAAGGATACTTTCTGCCAACCACGTATATTATAGAATGAATCAGCAGTGAATTTTATTAAATAATAATATTTGTAATAGCATATTTTTTTTTGTAGCTATAATTGTGTTAATCGTAAACATATTTAATTCAGAATCAGTAGAACTGATTTCATAAGGTCTCTGGTCAGATAACCACTAACAAATTTATCTGCTTGAGAAAATAGTTTAAACTAAAATGAGGTCATTTTTGCTTGTTCCCAAAGGGCCTTGACCACATCTGCCTTGTCATGTATCAATTCACCACCCAGTGGTGCAGATCCAGCCAATATGTCTGCCTGTTCATTAACCGCAGAAGTGAGGAAATGAAAGAGCAGATTTGTTGGCTACAAAAGGGATATCTATAAGAACACTCGCACTAGACAAAGGAGGCATTCTGAAAACTTATTATGAATGATTCATCATCATTATCAGGTGCCTTGCCGACTGGCGTGGGCGATCATGCCTCTCCACAATCTGCGATCTCCTGCAGCATATATCAGTTCATGTGCCGACACACCTCCATGCCATGCAACAAGACTGTCAAGAATCTTCTCTGTTTGTCTTCCTCTATCCCTTCTTCCACAGATCTTTCCAGTGGTCACAACATGTTCTATTTTCCCTCTTCTCATAACATGGTCAAAAAATGATGACTGTCTCCTTCTGATGTCTGTGATAAGTTGTCTTCAGGCTACCGCCTCTTTCAAAACCTCTTGGTTGCTCTTTTTGACTGTCCAAGGTATTCTAAGCATTCTTCTGTAAAACCACATCTCTGAGGCCTGAAGAAATTGTTTGGCCTGCCTACCGATTGTCCAGAATTCACAGCCATGTGTTAAAACTGGATGTATGTAGCAAGCAAGAATTCTTGTTTCAACTCTCAATGACAAGGATCATGAATGATTAGTGATAGAAAACACAAAGTTAGATGAAATAATGTGTGTAAGAAAGGAATGATTAGTGATAGAAAACACAAGGTTAGATGAAATAATATGTGTAAGAAATGAATGATTAGTGATAGAAAAAACAAGGTTACATGAAATAATATGTGTAAGAAATGAATGATTAGTGATAGAAAACACAAGGTTACATGAAATAATATGTGTAAGAAATTTTCAGTATGTAGTAATTGGTAAGGAGTGACATATGAGAGGAAAAGAATCACATGTGTATAATCAGTCTGTTATGGAAACAGTTAGCATCAACACCTTAAGAAGACATGTGCTATGTGAGACAGAGAATTTATGGGTATGCCCGGTGTGCTATGTGAGACAGAGAATTTATGGGTATGCCCGGTGTGCTATGTGAGACAGAGAATTTATGGGTATGCCCGGTGTGCTATGTGAGACAGAGAATTTATGGGTATGCCCGTTGTGCTATGTGAGACAGAGAATTTCTGGGGATGCCCGGTGTGCTATGTGAGACAGAGAATTTATGGGGATGCCCGGTGTGCTATGTGAGACAGAGAATTTCTGGGTATGCCCGGTGTGCTATGTGAGACAGAGAATTTATGGGTATGCCCGGTGTGCTATGTGAGACAGAGAATTTATGGGTATGCCCGGTGTGCTATGTGAGACAGAGAATTTATGGGTATGCCCGGTGTGCTATGTGAGACAGAGAATTTATGGGTATGCCCGGTGTGCTATGTGAGACAGAGAATTTATGGGTATGCCCGGTGTGCTATGTGAGACAGAGAATTTATGGGTATGCCCGGTGTGCTATGTGAGACAGAGAATTTCTGGGTATGTCAGGTGTGCTATGTGGGACAGAGAATTTATGGGGATGCCCCGTGTGCTATGTGAGACAGAGAATTTATGGGGATGCCCGGTGTGCTATGTGAGACAGAGAATTTATGGGTATGCCTGGTGTGCTATGTGAGACAGAGAATTTATGGGTATGCCCGGTGTGCTATGATATTGATTCTGAAATTAGTAATCAAATAATTAACCCATTTGAAAAGATTATATGTTTCATAAAAATGATGGTAAGCCAAGCGTACACAAAATATGGAATATTCATAACTAAATAAAAGCTTACTACATGACAAGGTGATATTATCTGTTCATTTCTGGGAAGGCTAACCCAGGCAGCAGATGCCTGCAGAAGTCAGATGCGTCTACCGAAGGCATAAGTATTGCAGCTATTTTGTAAACAGTCACAGCATATTTACATTTTCGGATGTGCGAAGAAGAAGGAGAAAAAGTGTGTTCAATTTGTCAGTGGCTTAGGGGGGGGTCAGCGTAGGCTAGTACAATTGATACCAGAATTGTCTCAGGCAAGACTGTAGGCTGGACATCTCATCCTATAGAGCTGTGATATGAGAACCTGCTTCAACTGTATCTGACATGTAATTATGTTTTTTGTATGTCCACAGGAACTAGAGAGAAAAGCTGCAGAATTACAGCGGAAGGAACAAGAGATGAAAAGCGCACCATATGCAGGAAGTAGGTTACTTATTATGTGTAACTGACAATATAATTAACTTGTAGAAATAAGAGAACACAGCACAAAATATTACTAGGAGGCTGAATGTTGCTGTTGCAATAGAACTTACCACTTCTCAGTGTTAGTACTTTCTCTGCCTCTTTAGATTATCATTTGATGTTAATTAAAATCTCCCCCTGCCTTTGTTGTTTGTATTTACACCCTTTTTTTTAAATAGTGTTAATTATTAAATGCATGACTTTTCTTAACACAGGCAGGTCTTGCTAGTCACACTCTCCATCACCATAGTCTATGAGTCCCATGCCTCCTCATCACACAATATAACACTATCATCTATAAAGATGGAAAGGTGCTGGTCAGTCAGTCATCAGTATAATATGCATGTTAGACATGAACAATAAGCAGACAGGGAGCCCCATTGTCGATAGGAGACTCACTGTCAAACTCAGCTGCGCTTTGCTGCAGCCCATGACCAATGTTCAAAACCCAGCCTCTAGGTAATGGGTACCAGAGTTAACACTCTGGGGTAAACAGGAATGTCGCTGTAGCTACAGAGTTGCATGCGGACAGCGACACAGGTGGACAGTTTCTTATCAGCTATCCGTACTGGTGGCAGAGCACTTATGGTTTAAAACCGTGTTAGTGACGCTGGTTCACATCTCCCGACTTTACCTTTTAATAAGCAGACAAGCTGAAAAACCTTTTACTCGTGGCAGAGATGTGGGTTTTGAGAAGAAGGCAAAGAATATAATGGAGGGATAAAAAACAACCAAGAAGTCAGATGAAAGAAGTAAACTTGGAATAATTAGATATAGACTGTCAGTGTTTTTGGAGACATGTTATGAGAAGAAATGGACTTGAGAACTTGATAACAACTGGCAAGTTTGATGTACAGAGAGAAAGATGAAGGCAACAGTCTTCTTTATGGTAGTGAAACTTGATCAACTTAATCACAACAGGAGAAAGGGCTAAATAGCTTTTACATGTGATACCTGGGAAGCCTACTTTGCATTAAATGGCAAGATAAGTCACAGATACTGAGTGCACAAATTAACTATAGCCAAACCCCAGTTATGAAGATGGCACATTTTATTTTTTTGCTTTAAATGTACATTTACAATGACATAGTTTTTACTGTTTAAGTCATTAAAAAAGCCCCAGAGACTATTTTGTATGGAAGTAAATGATACATTCTTATTTCTGAATTCCAGAGCGTGAAAACAATTGGCCGCCATTGCCCAAGTGGTGTCCTGTGGGGTCTTGTTTTTATCAGGATTTTAGTGTGGATATACCTCTTGAATTCCAGCGCATCGTTAAGTTTGCATACATCTTGTGGGGATGTAAGTATAAGTTTGCAAACATCATGTGGTGGTGTAAGTATAAGGACACTTTTTTTAATGTGTTGTTGTTCTGGAGGAGCGGCTGGCCGAGTGGTTAGAGTGCAGGCTTTCATGTGGGAGACCCAGGTGTGATCTTCAGTAAGGGATGTCTATTTTTTTTCTGTTAGGGGCAGTAATAAAAATTCTAACCTGCATGGTTCATGATGACTGCACTAGCCATGCAACCTTTAATCCTCAGGCTCACTGCCTTCCTCTCCAATGCCATCCCGACAGTGGTCAATACAGGTAGGAAAGACAGTTGTTGTTCGTCAATCAGATGAGATAAAGACCATTATGATTCAGGGAGATTTAAAGATTTTAAAGCAGAGTTAGAGGTCAACCACGCAAGCCAAGTTTAGGGGGCTACTTGGTCTTGAGGTATGGTGTCCGTCTCGAGTGCTAGAGGTCCCGTGTTCAGGCCCCGGTGAAGGCTTGGATTTTTTTCAAGTGGGCTTCTAGTAATTTCCCCTGGTCTCTGGGTAGTGAGGTCGGGCGCCCGTGTGTGTTGTTGCGCGCGTAAAAGATCACTGGGGCAATTGGAAATAGAAAATAATAGCCTAACGGCGCTGCCCAGGCAAAATTTGAAGTTAAAAATTTACCCAAAATATTTCAGGATCCTCGGCGGTGCTACAGAGCCCGTGCACTGCGCTAAGCTACTTCAGACTCAGACTTGAGTTAGAAGTAGAACAGAGCACTTATGGGTTACTACCATTGTGCCATGATGTTGATCTGTTGTTCAAACCTCAAACGTCATACGTGGAATGTCCCAGGCTGTAAATACCAGCATCTACATAGTATTTACCAATGCTCGCACCCATTGCTTTTTCAAAACCTGATGCTGAAAAAGGCAGAACAGGACTAGAGAAAAAGGAGAGCAGTATGAAGATGACATAAGGCTGATGTGGACCTGAAATTTTGTTGGGCAGTGTTGACAGCAGATTGTAGACATGCTATATGAGCTGTTAGCAGCATTAAACTTTCTAGCTTGTCTTTGTTGCTTTGTTGGTGAGATCTCTGTTGCCTTACTGGTCCTTCAACATGATGAAGACGTGGGCAATCTATATGAATTCTCAGCAGCGGTTTCTTAAGTATGCGTGCATTTTGTGTTTATTCATCATATTCATTTTGCACTAAATGTAAAAAAAAAAATCATGCTGTTTATTTATCAATTACACTTCATATCATTTGCTTAAGCCTTGCGTTTCTTTTTGTGGAAATTTAACAGGATAAGTTTTCAGAATCTTCTCTGGCTGTGTTCTTATCTCTTTTTTTTTCCTGTTAATTTTACCAGTTCTTTTGATTTGCTTTTTTCTTGTGTGGTTAGAAATGTTGACAGCATCCTGTATTAAAAAAAATACTTTACATTACAGTATTATAAACAAATTTAAGGCGTCCATGATATGAAATTTTTTTTTAAACCTGAACTTTAGAATGCAATCCTTTCCATGAAACTAATATTTAAAAATCATAAGTTCTGTGACTATTAAAAAAGTATCGGTTCTTTGGCAGACCTTGAGAAAAAGAAGGACACCTGATTTGTTAATAAAATATTTTTCATGTATCCTGAGGTTTTCAAATTTACTAAGTACAGACTGATTTATTTGTTTATTGTGCAATGTATACAGATATGTTCTGTTGTCTGTTTTTGTGTGTGACCTTTTTTTGTATTACTGCTTATGCCCTAAAACATTTCTGAGAGAAGTTATATGAAGTTTCTTGTCTTTTGCTAGTTGCGTAGCTTGTACTAATGTCATATTTTTATTACTGTAGTATCTCTTTTACTCCCTCCACCTATCTCTTTCTTAGTTGGCCTCTTGACTTGTAGCCTGCTGTTCTCTTATAGAATGATCTAGCTGCTGGCTGATTTTGTTCCATTCTGACCAGATGGCCAAACCATTTGATTCTTTAATTCACCGGTACTGTACCAATTATTATTCTTAGTTCTTCATTGGTGGCTCTGTCTCTTCTTGTTCTCTTCTTGTTGTCTCTTGTCTCTTCCCACTGCATATCTTATACATCTCATCTCACATGTTGCAATTTTGAGTTTGTTTTTCTAGGGCTATCCAGGTCTGGCATTGATAGCACAAAGTTAGTTCAGATATGCTAACGAATAATAAATGCAAGGCCATTGAAGAAGTAAACAATATTTAGAAATAATACTTATCTGTTCATAAAGTTTCAGAATAACGTAATGCTAGAATAAAAATATTTCTTATACTTGTATTGGTTTTATACCATTACATTTACCATAAATATATATATATGTATGTACATACGCACACAGTCTCCTCAATTTACGACCACATACACACGCACACACACATATAAACACACACACAAAAGTAAAGAAAAAAAGATTACTAAACTGGTAGTGACAAAATTTTCCTGCAACTAATGCAGGCGAGAACATATCATGTATGTTTTACATTATGTATAATAATTGTGAGTCCTTAGATTGAATTTCAGTGTTTTATATACAGTTTTTATAACCCATTCAAATGAAAATAGTTTGTGTGTGTGCATGTGTGTGTGTGTGTGTGTATTATATATTATACATATGTGTCTATACTTACATGAACACCATATCTGAATAGCTTTTTGCAGGTTTGGTAATTCACATACATATATTTATTATATCTTTCCTGCCATTGACATATTTCCCATTCATGTATTGTATTGATTTTTATGCCACTGTGGTCATACTTTCCATCCAAGTATGTTTTCTTTTTGTCTTTTATACCAGTTCATGTTCTAGTCCTGTTTCTCAATTTGATTGGGAGTTTGGCTTACTTCATTGTTGAAAGTGGTGGAGGAACTACATTTGGGCTGTCAATTCTGTGGTTTGTTTTGTTCTCACCATGCTCTTTTCTGTGCTGGTATCGCCCACTGTACAAAGCATTCAGGTTAGTACAGTTGATTTGTCTTCTTCATTTTTATTTTCAATTTGTTTTATTAAAATGTTTTTTTTTTTTTTTTTAATTTGTAGCAGTAGATCAGAGACTTAGAGGTTGATAAGTCATTAACTTGAAAAAAAAAATTTGAGTTTGAATCAGTTTGTTGACAGTAAATTGAAACCTAAAAAATGGTTCCCTGACGTCAGATGCATCGGTCACAGATCACAAATATGGCTTAGATGTTATTTGGAGAGAATTAAATTAATTCCATTGTATCAAGAGATGAAGAAAAGATGCTGGCATTGATAAAGAAATAAAAAAAAAAAAACTGATAATAATATAGCTAGAAATATCCTGCACTAGAACCCATAGATTAACAGAAAAAAAATAAAGGTATTCCTAAAAGACATTGAGAAGGGAATTAGAGAATACAGTGAAATGTAGTAGAAAAGAACAGTTGGGCACATGTTGGTCAAAAGGCTATGCTCCATTGTGAAATAAAGGGCGGAGGTCGAAGCTATAATGTGACACATCAGAATGTCTTTATCAAAATTAAGAAGTATGAAGAATATTTGGGGACAACCAAACATTTGCATATATCATTGTCTTAATATTCGGTGCACAATTTTTGCAAAGAACCATACAGTCTTCTCTTGCCTTTCATCTCCCATTAGAGCATAGCCTCTAGGTTGATATTCATTTTGCCTTTTATAGGCTTAGCCATGAATAACGGCAGACCAAAAATCGCATGGGGAAGGGAACTAGGGAGAAGTTAAAAGGATGGAGAGGACATGAGGTGAGCTACATGTGATAGGAGAAGATAGGGCAGCTACTTGGCGTGAGTTGTTTGAGGGCCTCTGCTTCAGTGGTAGATAAAGGGCTGAAGAGATGAGAAGAAATGTGTTTACGTTTGGTTAGATTTTGCAATTAACATTGTTTTTTGTTTCTTCTAAATGAGGTAGCCAGTCTCATGCCAACTCTCCTTAGTTGTCTCTTATGACATGCCTGATAGAATACTGTGTTACTATTGTTTGCTTACATCATGGGCCCTGGTAACACATAGATAAGAACCATTCATTAATCACACTGCTGTATCATCAGGATAAGAATATATGTTGATATCTTTCTTCAACTTTTGGCCTTTCAGTTTTTAGTGAACCAACAATTTCAATGTAGCCATTCTGTTATTTACTATCTCTTAAGGTTCTATCCATGTCCTTCTTCTGTAATTACAGTTCATTTAGAATTCAGTATTACTGAAATGAGCAAGAATGATGATTCCTTGGGTAAACCCAGTACCAGAGCAGCATGTGTTTGCTCTGCATTTATGGAAGCCTCCTTTTGGTGGGGAATGCTCGTGTTCTGCCCCTGCCTTCTCTTGAGGACTGACCAGCATTACATGGCTTCTCTAGAGGGCCTGATTTGGGGTACCACCTGTGACCTAGAAAGCAAAAGATGACCGCACAACAATGAGACTGCATTGTCCCACTAAAATTTGAAGGCTAACCCAGTCAACAAATGCCTGCAGAAATCAGATTTGTCAGCTGAAAGACGCAAATATTGCTGTAAACGGGCACAGTGCAGTTACATCTTCGGATGAGCGCTGAAGAAGATTTTAAAAAGTTTTTGCAGAATATTTCTTTTGTGTAGGCCGCATGTAGGACATGCTTGTTTTAGAGTGCAATTGATTTATGTATCCCACCAGACTTCCTGCCACTCTAACATGTGCCGTTTACATGCTTAAAGTAGGAACATCTCATTTAGTGCAGGGGATTTGGTACTACTCACAAAAGTCACCCCATCTCATCGGTCCCGAGATTTGGTAGCAGTTCCCATGGGCTATACTATGTTCCAGGCGTGTTGTGAGATGTCTTCCTTCACCGCCTATGCACAGCATGCAGAGAAGTGGCTCTGGTTTGTTTGATGTGGTCTACACACTGTCTCCCAGATAAAAGGGCTCAGCTTTCTTTTCGCAATTCTCTTTTCTGTGAATGGCCTTTGGTTCTGGAATGTGTTGTTGTAAGTAGGTCTCAGGTGCCTCAAGTACCTGTGTGCAAGAAAGAAGGACTGCAGGGGGAAGAACCAAAGGTGCGATGGTTCATGAGTATCAGGTCATTGATGTTTTTGTTTTTTAATGCTAATTAAAATGGCTGTCATCGGTAGTGGATGTGCTTAAAACATTCCGAACAAGCAACACATGACACTCCTGGACTATAGGAGGGTCCTGGAAAATCCCCTACGAAATCTTGCGGCCAAGAGGTGGGGTGACTTTTGTGAGTTGTACCGGGGATTTCCATGGCAAAGTGGTTAAGCCATTAGCCTAATTCTTAGTAGGTTAAGGCTTAGATTTCGATCCACGCTCTTTGAATCCCTAGTGCAGGTGTTTTGGATTTCCCTGGATGATGAAGCTTTAGCATGCACACATACACCTGCATATACACACATACACCCCCCCCCTCTTCTGCCCTTTTAACCCCCAACGGAGCATAGGCCCCCAACCAACTCACACCAAGTAGTTCTATCCTTTGCTGTGGCATGCAGCTCTCTCCATCTCCTCCCCATCTTTTTAACTTCACTCTGTAGCTCCCTCCATGTATTTTTTTGGTCTTAGTTTTTTTCTATGCCCCTTTGGGCTCCAGTGCAAAGACATTCTAGTTAAATTGTTCTCAGGTTTTTGCAACATGAATCCTATACAACGCCAGAGACTTTTCTTTACTTCTTGGTCCACAGGAACATATTTAGTTGTCTCCCAAAGCTCAACATTAGTGATTCTATCGTACAATTTAATTCCCTCCGTTCTGAGCTGGCACTAGTTATTGGAAATTTGTAGTTTATTGGTAATTGCCTTTGTTGTTCGCCATGTTACCGCTCCATACTGATTTGTCATTAGAATTGAACCATTTTAAGCTTGGTATTAATTTTAATTTCTTTTGACCTCAAATTCCCTAGTGCTATGAAAGCTGCTCTTGCCTTGTATATTTGTATTTTAGTACATATGCTGCTCTTGCCTTGTATATTTGTATTTTAGTACATATATCAGTTTCCCCCATCTTTATCTACATCACTGCCCAAATAGGTGTACGACTCCATGTCTTGGAGTGGGATACCATTAAGAGAAACTACATTGCTATTGCCTGCTTTATTCTCATAATCTTTATCTTTTCTTTATAGATTTTCAGATCTAGCTGTTATGATCTCGCGTCAGGTATGTTTAATTTATCTTGCATCTGATTCAGTGAGTTTGACAGAAGAGACATTTCATTAGCAAAGTCTAGATCATCAAGCTATTTTGCAGGGGTCCATTGAATTCCATTGTATTGCCAGTAAAATTTGTAGGCTACAAAAGACAAAATTATCGCACACCTGTTTTTATTCAGTTCTCTTCAGTCTCCTGGTATTTCTTCGGTCTCCCAGATTTTACTAAATAATCTATGCAGTAATTTTGTTGATATGTTTATATTGGCCTTAATAGCATCTGCTGGATACCATCTGGACCAGCCCTTTTCTTCCATAATATTTACTTGTCTTTTCTTCGACTATTTTAATTGTTTATGGTGTTATCCATGCCTTATTTTTCTTGCAAAGTTTTACACAGGATTCATTCCAGATTTTCTTGATCTGATTCCAGCAGACGTCAGTGCTTACTTTTTCAGCTAAATGCTGCAACACCTGGTACTTGATAGAGAGTGTAACTGAAAATTGTTCCTTAACTTTTTTATCCCTGAGATAACCTACATTTTACTGGTTTCAGTTATAAGATATTATATATCTTTAAAGTTTCGTTGTGATTTTACTTACCAACAGAAAATGATCATTAAATACATTGGCACTTCTGAAAGCCCTAACATCATAAAGGGATGATCTAAATGTGTTGTTTATACATATGTGATCAATTAGATTGTTTGCCTTCTGGTCTGGTGATTTTGTCACCCCCCCCCCCCCCCACACACACACATAAACACACACACACACACATGCAATCACACACACACACACACACTCTCTCTCTCTCTCTTTTTCTCTCTCTCTCTCTCTCTCTCTCTCTCTCTCTCTCTCTCTCTCTCTCTCTCTCTCTCTCTCTCTCTCTCATACAATATGTATATAGTATAGCTGGGGCCAGAAAGTTAATATTTTAAACACTTTTTTCTTTTGAAATGGTACAAATGATATCATTTTTTCCCATGCACTCTCTCCCCTCATCTGTCTCTCTCTCTCTCTTGCTATCCCCTCCCCTTTTTTCTTTTGTTCCCTCTCTTGTGACCCCTTCCCCCACCTTTTTAGTTCCTTTCCCTACTGACACCAGTATTTCTATAACATTTTTGAAAACTTGACATCTGTTTAACAGTTATCCCATTATTGTTTCATTTCAGGAGTGACAGTTCATTCAATTTCTTTGTGTTTTTCTTCATATTTTTCTTCCAATTCTGTGTCTATGTGGTCCAGAGCCTAGGATTCACTGGCTTTACAGTGTAAGTATGTGTATGATATACACACGTTTAGCATTAGATTATAACTAACACAGTAAATTCAGTGGATTGGAAATGTAGTTGAAAGTTTATTAACAGCTGGCAAACTTGTTGGGGGAAAAAAGAGCATGAGGCACACACATTGATAAATTCCAGGATGGTTTATTCCAGTACATGGAATACACAAGTAGATGTGATTCAGAAGGAATGAGTTGGTAAACAATGATCACATGTTTGTCAGAATAGCAAAGGATGCTGATTATGATCAAGAAAGTGTTAGCAACAGATTCACAGAGCATATGACTTCCTTATAATATTTATTCTTTCAGAGGGTAAAGACATAAATCATACCCAAAAAATGTGCTGTCATTAACTCAGTTAACTGACTGAAAACTCTTTACACTGCTTATTTATTCACTGTGATAACTTTAGATGTACATTCACGTGTCTCTTATTCTGGATATCTAATGGACATAATGACCTATCTTAAAAAATTGTCACCTAATTGTCTTCCTTTGTGTGTGTTTTAAAAAAAAAATAAATCTCAAAATTATTTTTATCAGCATTGTGTACCAGCACCAAACGTGGACATTAACAACAAAAGAAAACTTTGAAAAACAGATGAAATTTGTATGAAGAATCTAAGTGTAACTAGAAGAAACAGAATCAGACATGACGATGTCAGGAAAGAAATTATAACAGAACCAGCACTAAACTGTATCAATAGGCAACAGATCAAATGGTTCAGACATGTGTCAAGACTACCACCAGATAGTGCACCACCAATAGCACTGTCACTTAGACATAATGGAACTAGAGGCTGACCATGCAAGCGATGGGTAGATTGAACACCCGAGGCTGTAATTATCTGCATCTGCATGGCATATACCAAGACTTGCGACCCATGCCTCTTTGAAATCTGATGCTGAAAGGCAACCTAGAAATAGAGAATAAGAAGACAGAATCTCAAAGTAAAAAATAAATTTTTCAGTCAAGGGGATCAGCCAGGTTTTATACCTTATAATTCAGTCTCACTTTGCCAAACATCTAGCAGCTTGCCGAGAGTGCCAGACAGGGCACAAACTCTGCAGCTCCAGAAGCATTCCCAACGGATTTCAAGAAAAATTGCACCCATGAACCGAACAACACAGTCTGTGAAATTAACCTCTCTGTCCCGAGACCTTCAGAGCGCAAGGCAGATAGTTTAACCACATCACCACAAGTATAAGTATTCTCAACCATCACATTTAGTGTGACACTGTTTAAACTGCCATGTTTCTTCTGATAGTCCATGTGGTTTCTTCGGTAGTCATCTTTATCCACAATCCTCTGTCTCATGTTGTATCAGACAGTTCTGACACAGGTGGTTTTCCATGCAATGATGTCAAACTGTTCAGCATCTTCCCTATGCCTCTTTTCTTCTTAAACTTTACTACCACCAATTATGTACTGCAGTTTTCTCCTTCTCATGACATTACCAAAGAATGTAGATTGTAACCTTCTGATGGGGGCAGACAGGTCTTCTCATGAGTCAGTTTCTTTAAGACATCTTCTTTACTCTTTTTTTATCTGTGCAGGGTATTCTCATCATTCGCTCATAAAACATAACTGCTTCCAAACAATTTTTCACTATCGTCCAACTGCCCATAATTCACTTCTGTAAATCGGGGTAGGATTTATATCACTTTTTGTAATTCTCTTTTTCGTCTCAGTTGAAAAAAAAAAGATTGCATGGAATATTAAAGTGCCATGCAACAAACATAAATTATGCATCTTCATTTCAGGTTTTTTGGAGTAGAAAAGAAAATAATCTTTTGGCTCTTCGTGATATTTGTAGACATCTTCTTTCTTGTGCTGGCTGTAGTTTCTTTTGCTTAGCGTCTAGTAGCTTGCCCAGAGTGTCACATTATGCACAAACTCTGTAGCCCCAGCAAGTATACACAGAGATCTTAGACAATACACTCGTAAACTGAACAGTGCAGTCTGTGAAATGGACCCCCATGACCTTCATAGCATGAGCCAAGTGGTTTAACCACAATTTGAAGTATTTTCAACAATTGCATTTAGTTTGACAATGTTTTATACTGCCGTGCAATAAACATTCATTGCACACCTTCTTCAGTGGAATCATCTCAGGTTTATCGGTGGTAGGAAAGAATATACCCGTTGGGCTCATCATGATATTCGTGGGCATATTCTTTGGCGTGCTGGCTGTAGTCTCTTTTGCCATCCTTATCAAGGTAGAATGTTGAAATATCTGTTGTGGGTGAAGCCATTGCATGGTTGTTGTGTTTTTTTCCCTGAGTAGATGGTGTAACCTTTTTGGCTAGTTTATTTTGCATTTCAGTTTGGTTTTTCTGTGTCTTTTTTACTTTTGTGTTCTGGTGCACGGTTTTTTTCTGGCATGCTTGTTTGCTAGTTTGTTGTTGTTGTTGGAAGGTTGCTTTGGTTTCTTTTATTTTTATGCTAGTAGCATTTATGGTTTAAAAAAAAAATTCAGTTCTGTTGATCCTCAGATGAATACAGATGGGATCACATCTTTAAAATTAGGTCATTAGAAATTGCATGATTGCAAGGCATATACACATATTATTTTCTACATGGATTTTGAAAACAAAAAATTGTTTTAACTTCTAATTTTCAACAGCCATTAAAGAAAGAGAAAGTAATCGTATGGACCTTTCCCCCTCTGCTGTTTATCTGCAGGTGAAGTTAGGCCCTCAGTCAGTTCATTCCAGGTCTTCTAATCTTTTCTCATTACTCTGTATCCTCCCCATATTATTAACCTCTGACTTGTAGGTATTCCTTTGTATCTGTTGCCCTGTGAGTTTCTGAAAAAGAACCTTCTAATTATACTATTAACAGGCTTCCTCAGTGTGTGACCTGTCCAGTTCCTTTATCTTTAACTAACTTTAGATTTTCTGGAGTGCAATTGCATCTTACGTTAGATTTATCTGTCATACCATTTTAGTTCTTCTGTACCAGTTAGCCAATGCCTATAGCTTATTACTAATTATTTTAGTAGATCTCCAGGTTTTTAATCCCTGTAACAGTGCTGATTTAACATTCTTCTTATTCTTGTAGTCCATGCCATGTAGCGTTGGTAGTCGTGTCTGTCCACAACCTTTTGTCTCATGTACTGTCTGTCAGTTCTGACACAGATGATCTCCCATGCCATGATGTCAGACTATGCAGCATTTTCTGTCTCGGTCTCCCTCCGCCAATTTTCCCTTTCAACTTTTCTATCGTTAGATATACTTCAGTTTTCTCCATCTCCTGGCATAACCAAATAATATCGATTGTCTTTTTCTGATGTGTAATCGGTTCTCTTGGTGAGTCAGTTTCTTTCAAGACATCTTCATTACTCACTCTTTTTATCTGTCCAGGGTATTCTCATTGTTTGTCTATAAAAAGAACATCTCTGCTGCTTTAAAATATTTTTTTGTTTTTGGTGTTTTGTTACTCATCGTCTGACTGTCTATGATTTTACATTAGAGGTACATATTTTGAATTTGGTACTAGATTTTATTTTTCTGATTTTCACAAAATTCCTAGTGTTTTGAAAACTCTTCTTGACTTTATTATTCATTATGAATATGCTGATTACAGTGTGTTTCTTAGTCATCATACCTTCTTTTGGATATCCTAATATTGTTGTCATTTAGTATATAATTGCACTGACCCTTTGTTACCTTGTTTCTAATTCTGAATCTGTTCTTTTTATTGCAGTGTATATGTGTAGTATGTGCTTTTGTAAAATGTTTACATATCATGTATATTGCTTTGGGCGTTGTGGTATTTAATTTCTGCTACGTGGATATGTTTTTTAAATTGTTCTATGTATGCAGAGGTTGGATTAACGGGATCAAGACAGTGACAGATAATCCATCTGCAGGAGCTGTCATGCTTATAGTAGCTTTTTTCTTCTCTGTGGAGGCTGCTTTCTCGTTTTTTTTGCTGGTTAAGGTAGGCCAGTTTATTTCTGTTGACACTAATAAACTGTCTTATTTTTTTTTTCACTCAGCATGTAAAATTGTAACTGGAAGAAAAATGTAACATCATAATTCTGATAAAAGTATAAAATATTAATGATTAACATATTTTGAATTAACATCCTAATTATGAGAATATATTTAGGAAATTATTGACATGAATTTGTTACAGTAACTAATATTTTTTAATGTTTAATATTTGACCCTGTTATGAACATTAGCAGCATAAAGATTAAATGACAAGAATAAATCGTCACAATTAAGATCATGATTATTAATAACGGGACATTTCTGTTAGACTTAACATTATAATTGTTGATAGTTAATAATACTAATGTGTTCAGGTACTTACAGTAAAACCTAGTTTACATAAATTTCAAGTGATCGAAAAATCAAGAGTTGTGTTAAAAGATTCATGCTAACCAGTGATTTATAGAAGTTTGGTGAATAGTATATCCCTTCTGGGGACAAACAGATTTCTTGTTGACTGACTGTTCATTTGAAGCAAGTTTGTGTTAGCAAGATTTTATTGTATATTTTCATATTGTATCTTAAGATGTAGTGTTGTAATATTTTAATACAGCTAACTAATGCAAATTTAGTTGCTTTCTACGTTTGTGTGTTTAAAATGTGTTTACATAGTCTGTCATTTATTCAGTCATTATAATTATTAAATGTAACACAGGACCTGTGTTCATCTCTGTTAATTATTTAAGGTAATAAACTTGCATTTATGAGTGGTTGAGCTGGTCACTTCTCTTGTCACTAATTGCTGATCTACTGTGAAGAACTGCTAAGTTAATTCTAGTAATCTGTCCATGTTACAGTTATAAAACATTTAGTTTTATGAACAATAATAGTGTACATTTGAACAAAGAAGACACAATCAATAGATTGCACAATTTATTGCCTGCTATAGTTTGCTGGATCTGCTCATGGATAATTTTCACTTGGAACCCTTGGATGTTATAATCCCCCTGATATATTTCTGGATCTGCTTTGGAATAATTTTAACATGGAGCCCTTGGATGTTTTAATCCTCTTGATATATTTATGGATCTGCTTATGGGTGACCTTCGCATGGAACTTTTAAATGTCATAATCCTCCTTTGTTTGAAGTTAGTGAATCGGATGCCTAGTTTTCTCAAATAATAGTGGAATCAATAGCAAGTTCTTCTTTGTGTGGTTTCCGGGGCCCTAATATAGGGGAAAACAAAAAAAGACCCACTGCCTACCCAAAAGCATATCGTATGAGTCGACTAATTGGAGCTTTTTTCAAAGTCGGAGTGCATCTGCCTGAGAGGCAAGGAACCAGCAGTCTGTATACAAATGAATCAGATCTGTAAAACCGAGACACGCTCAACACTCAGGTTTTGGAACAGGACTGCAGTCCAAAAGTGGATGAACAAACATAACTTTCCGCCAGTTTACAGCTGGTGAACGCAAAGAGGAAGAAGAAGAAAGCAAGTTCTATGTTTGTGTGTCTGTGTGCCCCATCTGTAAAAGATCACTTAACTGTCATTTGGTTAGTTTGTTGCATATCCTTTACAGGACATAGCGGAACCAAGCCAAAAATTGTTTTGACTGTTTGATTTTACTAGACAGTTTTATGTCAGTAGTTTGCCATTGCTTACTGAAAGATCGGCTCTCGATGTTGTTGTTGAATTCAGCGCGAAGCAGTCAGCTACTAAATTTCTCAAAATGTACTCAGATTGAGTGTTTCAAAGTTACGAAATGCTTTCCCAGTGCCGAAGCCTCAGACACTGACCAGTAAGAAATAAGCATAGGTATCTTTAGATATGCACTTGCCTGCTGGCCTGAAGATCTTTGGTTCGAATTCACGTTGAGATAAATAAAGATGGAGTAAATAGCAATTATTTTTTTTTCCATTTCTCAAAGAAGTCCTTGACCCTATTGTTTGAAGATAAGAAAAATTGCCTAAAATAGAATATTTATATTTTTAAAGGTAATACCTTTTGTCCATGCCTGTTGAGTATATAGTGCTAATCCCATAGTTTTATAGACCAGTCGGTACTTAATGATTGATATGGATAGACCATTCAGTACTTCATGATTGATATGGATAGACTAGTCAGTAGTTAATGATTAATATGGATAGACTAGTCGGTACTTAATGATTGATATAGATAGACCAGTCAGTACTTCATGATTGATATGGATAGACTAGTCAGTAGTTAATGATTGATATGGATAGACTAGTCGGTACTTAATGATTGATATGGATAGACCAGTTGGTACTTAATGATTGATATGGATAGACTAGTCGGTACTTAATGATTGATATGGATAGACTAGTCGGTACTTAATGATTGATATGGATAGACTAGTCGGTACTTAATGATTGATATGGATAGACTAGTCGGTACTTAATGATTGATATGGATAGACTAGTCGGTACTTAATGATTGATATGGATAGACTAGTCGGTACTTAATGATTGATATGGATAGACCAGTTGGTACTTAATGATTGATATGGATAGACCAGTTGGTACTTAATGATTGATATGGATAGACCAGTTGGTACTTAATGATTGATATGGATAGACCAGTTGGTACTTAATGATTGATATGGAAAGACTAGTTGGTAGTTAATGATTGATATGGATAGACCAGTCGGTAGTTAATGATTGATATATATAGACCAGTCAGTAGTTAATGGTTGATATGGATAGACCAGTCGGTACTTAATGATTGATACGGATAGACCAGTCAGTACTTAATGATTGATATGGATAGACCAGTTGGTACTTATTGATTGATATGGATAGACTAGTCGGTAGTTAATGATTGATATGGATAGACCAGTCGGTGCTTAATAATTGATATGGATAGACTGGTCGGTAGTTAATGATTGAAATGGATAGACCAGTCGGTACTTAATGATTGATATGGATAGACCAGTCAGTACTTAATTATTGATATGGATAGACCAGTCAGTACTTAATGATTGATATGGATAGACCAGTCAGTACT
Organism: Candidula unifasciata; assembly: GCA_905116865.2. NCBI lineage: Eukaryota > Metazoa > Mollusca > Gastropoda > Stylommatophora > Geomitridae > Candidula > Candidula unifasciata. Next base: position 183,731 of record CAJHNH020007246.1, read on the forward strand.
TAATGATTGATATGGATAGACCAGTCAGTACTTAATGATTGATATGGATAGACCAGTCAGTACTTAATGATTAATGATTGATATGGATAGACTAGTCAGTACTTAATGATTGATATGGATAGACCAGTTGGTACTTAATGATTGATATAGATAGACCAATTGGTACTTAATGATTGATATGGATAGACCAGTCAGTACTTAATGATTGATATGGATACACCAGTCAGTAATTAATGAGTGATTTGGATAGACCAGTCAGTACTTAATGAGTGATATGGATAGACCAGTCGGTAGTTAGTGATTTGAATAGACCAGTCAGTACTTAATGAGTGATATGGATAGACCAGTCAGTACTTAATGAGTGATTTGGATAGACCAGTCTGTACTTAATGAGTGATATGGATATACCAGTCTGTACTTACTGATTTGAATAGACCAGTCAGTACTTAATGAGTGATTTGGATAGACCAGTCTGTACTTAATGAGTGATATGGATATACCAGTCTGTACTTAGTGATTTGAATAGACCAGTCAGTACTTAATGAGTGATATGGATAGACCAATGGGTATTAAACGAGTGATGTGGATAGACCAGTCAGTACTTAATGAGGGATGGGGATAGACCAGCTGGTACTTAATAAGTGATGAGAATAGACCAGTCCATACTTAATGAGTGATGTGGATAGTATGTTGCCAACCAGCTTTACTTTTAGAACATTTCCTGGTGTCCATTTCCAGCTAAGCCAACCTTCAAGACCACGTTGGTTTGAAAATCTGCATTTATGAGTGTTTGAACTTATGGCCGCCACCATCCTAGTAGACAAACATGCTAACTACTGGCCTTCATTGCTCTCTGTAAACATAAAAAAAAATCAGTAATCAGTTATATTCAATCTCGCCAGATGGTATCATCTGATGAGCGCTGATGTTTGGCTTAGAGTTTAGTAAATTTGGTTAACAATTTCATGATCCTCATGTACTAGGGTTCACTCCCTGAGGTAAACAATATTAAAAAAAAATTAAACTGTTTTCCGGATTTCTAGAAAATGATACGAGAGTCATGCCAAGGAAGAGGTTGGCACCTCCCCAAATAATATTCCCAAAGACAACAGTGGTAAACTGTAGCCAGCCTTCATTGTGGAGACAGCACAGCATTTATTATTATCATCATCTGATAACAGATGCCACACAGAGATGAAAATCATTTCTATATTCCAAGATTACCCTTTACATGTAATAGAAATTCCGTGGAGGAGCAAGCTCAAAAGTAGTTAACATGGTTAAATATTGTCATATGTTAAGTTCTTGAATTATAATACAGTTTTATTAATTAAAATTTCAAAAGATTATATGTACACATATCTCACTGAATACTATTTGAGAATGCATTATGAGTAGGATTTTCTTTACCTCATGAAATGTTACTTGTGATTTCCCTCCGGCAGGTGCATCGTATCTACCGCAGCACAGGGGCTAGCTTCCAGAAGGCACAGGCTGAATTTGCCTCCGGCGTGATGAAGAATGAGGCTGTCCGAGGAGCAGCATCTGATGCTGCAGCAGGTGCTGCGAGGACTGCGGTGTCCGGATACACCAGCAGTGAGAGCCGATACTAAAGACGGCATGCTGTCTCAAGGCTTGGCTGGATCACATGCAGCTTTGAAATGCGAGCAGTTTTATGTGGTGTGTTTGGTACCACCAGTCTGGATAGGTGTTGAACAACAGGCCCTTTTTCAATTGTTCTGGTGTTGTTACTGATGTATCATAGCTCTACTTTTTTTCTTTTTCTTTTTTGATGGGGCAACTAATGAGGGTGTAGTTACATTAGTTTGTGAGAATATTTGTAGCTAGAGCTGAGCAAACCAGTGAGTGATTATTTTCCACGGTGGCTGAAATTATTTGCAAATCATATAGTGTCATTTACATTTTATCTTTCTTTCTTTCTTTTCCTTTTTGTTCTTCATGTTTTCATCTGTGTGTTTGATTCTGTGAGTAGCATAAGTATTTGTTGTCAAGTTTTGTATACGTGTTGACCGGGTGTCATAGCAATGAATACAATGTATGTAGCTCACAGTTAAAATTTATCACCAGAATCAGTTTAAAAAAATAATATTTGTACTTGCTTAAGCAACCGTATTTGTGATGCATTCCAGTTTTAACAGACCTTTACTTCATTTTCATCCTAATTTATAATTATGTTTATTAGGGCAAGTTCTGTAATGTTCTTTGATAATTTCATATGATCCTGTATGTGTTCCCAGATCATGTTGAAGCTCATACAAAATAAATGTAATGGAACATACTGTTTCATGGCACAGAAAATGTCAGTTGGCTTTTTTGCATATGGTGACATGCACGCATGCACACACGAGCACACACACACACGAGCACAATATGTGTGTAACACATACAGGGACATTACAAATTAGATAGTTTGAAAAATTGTTTAGGAAACCAAAATTGTGGAGAAACTCTTAACTTGTTAGCTCAGATTTCCAAACTTTCTTTGCATATCCCGTCCATTGCTTGTGTCAGTATCTTAACTTTTCTTGGTCTAAAAAAAAATTGAAATAATTACCCTAAAGGACAATATGAGTTAAAATAAAGTAATAGAACAGAGGTAATTAGAAGAAATAGATGTGATAGTAAATAATAAAATAAATAATCGTAGAATAATAGTTCAGTAATAGGTTCGTGTGTGGGTTTCGAGACCCTAATTGCGGGAGGGAGGGGGAGGGGGGGGGGGGAATCAATGCTCTCTTAACAAACATGTCCTAAAAGTTGACTAATCAAGGATATTGCCTCTCAAGTCTGAGATGAAGTGGAAATTGATAAAAATATTTTTTTTAAAGTAAAATAACTAAAGTAATAGAATGGATGAATATAATGGCTGAATGAATAATGAGTTAACAGGTAAATACACAAGGAGTTGCTGGGTACTGAAAGAATTCAGCAGTGTTCGTTAACAGTATGTTGACACTGTTTCATTTGTAGTAGCTGTGGTAAACAAGACAGTATGTATGAATTGTCAGCCCACCAGTCGGGATTCCAACTGCGTGACAAACAGGTCCCACCCGTAATTACTCTGTTCCTGTGCCACACAGAATTCCCATACAGTCGCATATAAAAGTCAGACCAACTGCAGTCCCAGGAAAATCCAACAGCTTGTAATGTATAATGTTTGTATATGCATTCAAGAAATGCAGAGTAATGTTTGGACAGCTGCTGGTAGCAAGCAACAGCTATGAAAGAAAGATGACAACACATTTGGTTCATTCTGAGAGGAAGCATAAAACAGTAGACTAGGAAAATCAATGAGGAAATTAAGGAAGTGGGGTCATCCAAGAGAAAACTTATGATGAATACTGATGAGAGTGACTGGGAAGATGCTGGACTAGTTTTCATGTAAAAAAACATTGCATGGGATAGAATGGAATGAAGGGATCGACTGTGAGCTCTGTGAGGTATATAATCACCACAGTAAGATATTGACTGTGTTCGTATGCTGTTTAAAAAAATCATAGTTATTTGAAATGAAAATGAAAAAATATATATATATATATATAAAAATATAAAATGTGCAAACACTGCAAGTTCAAATCATGTTATAAACACTCTGTATATTATCTGTTTTTAGGAAGCTAAAAACAAATGGTTTAAATGCTTACTTTACAACTAAAATAGAACTTGGTTGAACTGACGTATGTTTATTTTGTCAGCGTAGCATAAGTAAAAAGTCAGTGACAATCTGAGTGTAATTTGTTTTTTTGTTATAAAGAACTATGTGATCCTTATATGTATATATTATATTAGTGTCTGTGTGTATGTATGTATATATATTTATATATATTTATACGTACATTCATATATACACACTAACAGTCTTTGTTGCTTTTGTTTTTTTGTGTGTGAGGATGTTATGTGACTTGTCAGTCTGTCTTGTGCAGTCTCTTGTAAATATCCCCAAAAGACTTATATTGAACACCTTCCATCTGAAATTGTCATCCTAAATCTGATATGAAAATCCATGTTTTAAATGAGTATGTGAATTTTGAGGATAGAGTATAGTCTGAAGTTATTAGATTGATGGAGAGAGAGAAGACAAGGGGAAGGTAGGGATAAATGCCTGGATGGCTTAGCCAAATTGAATGTGGCTAGACAAAGAAATGATCTCTTACTCAGTCTTTGAAGAAAAAAATTGGAGCTTTTGAACTGAAATGCTACAGACAAATTCTTAGACTGATGTTGACCAAGAAAAAAAAAATGCTGCACGTCCTGCATGACCTAAACATCGAGGAGAGCTGGCTCATAAACAGCATCCTGTCCCAGAAGCTGAAGTATTATGGCCTTGTGAAGCCCCATGGTGATCTGGAGAGAACGGTAATGGAGGGTGGAAAATGAGACAGAAGATCTCCATAAATGTGGGTACAGGACGTTAAAGAAGTTGACCTCCATGAATGTGGATACGGGACGTTGAAGATGCATTTGCTACAAAAGCACACATGGCTGGAGAATTGGCTAGAGGTAGAGAGACTTTCAGATGTGCTGTGATGAGAGCAACGTTTTGTGTAGGACCTCCTGGTTAATTGATTGACTTCACTTGTAGATGCCTAATTGTTGTCATCCCTACAAGTTTATATATAATTATTAGTAAGCTGACTTTTCACAACATAAAATTAGATGGGAGATATTTTTCTGATTTCTTTTCAATACAGGTTTTGCATTTTTCCTTTTCTTCATAAAGGTATGTTTTCAAATACTTGCAAATACTTTGACATTTTTTCTTTATCGCCATGACCTTTTTTCTCAACAACAACAAAAATATAAGTTCACATTTGACTCTCTTTGAAGTCAAAGCAATATTTCACTGTTGTGAATTTGAACAAAGAAGACACTGGCAAATTTTGCTGTATCTTGTCAGGTGTATACTACATTAAAAATGGATTAAAATGAAGCAATAAATGAATCTTTAGAACTGAAAGACAAAATCGACTACATTAACAAACTGTCTGTTTCACCAGGGTAACAGCAAGGTGAAGAGCGTGTCTTTTTGTCTGCAAAACCCGGGTTTAAACTGGCTGAAAGCTGATGCTTCAGCAAATCTAAGTAATCTGTGGTCGGCCGAATTGTAATAATTCGAAATGCATCATCCTTGTTTACAGTGTGCTCAGAATTTAGAATATGGCTCACAATTGTTGATGATGGATTTTGTTAACCAGTCACCTAATTCGCTGTTGTTGAGTTGTTAGTGTTTTGCATTGCTTTCACCACCCACAGTGGAATATGTTCAGCAACCCATTTGCCCAGTCTTCGATCAGTTCTGCCCACATATGCAGCATTACAGGTGCATTCAAATTGGTAAATACAGATAGTTATGGCATAGGTCGACAATGGTTCTTTCGCTGGTCTTATAGGAATTACAGCGGTTTTAAATCTGATAACACGCATGGCTACGTAAAATGTCTGACTGACTGCTTTTTTTAGCCAGTCATATAAGCGTTGCATAATATAATCCCCCCAAAATATTAGATAGATATAAACTTTAGGGGGAGGGGGGGCACCGACATTTCTATGGTAGTTGGTTTGAGCAGCGGGCAGTGGCGCTTAATAAAACCACCAGATTCATTTTAATCAGTTGTTACTGTAGTATGCATCTGGCGAGATACAGCAAAAAATGACAGGCAATTGTGCAATCTAATGTTTGTGTCTTCTTTGTTCCAACTCTCCTTAAAGTGCTTTGTTTATCTAGTCTGATATTTATTGCATTGCTTTCTGATTTTCCAAATTGTATTAAAGTTTATTATTGACACACATGCCGTATCATATAAAAATTTTGCCTTATTCTTCTTTTGTCTCTTGGTTGCCAAAGAAGTTTGGGCTGCCTCAAAACTATCTCGTTAAAAATCTTTTCAGGAATATGTATCTTATAGGAATTTATTTTTGGCTGGATATTTTATTCCTAATGATAATTATCCCCCACAACCACCCTTAGAATATAATGGTTCTGTGTAATGTTTTTGTTTTAATTATTATATAATCTTTCTGTCTCCGACATACACACTTATTGCATATACACATATATATATATATATATTTGTCACCCAGATTATGACTGGTTATAGAAGAATTTCACCAAAGGGAGTTTCTAGTTGTGAGATTAGTGTTTTGGTTTGTTTCATTTGCCTTCTGTACTTATATGCAATAGTACATCAGTTGCAGTCAAATAATAGCCTTTGCTATTCTTAGAAATTTTTTTTAATGCATATATTCCTACTGTATATTTATGGCACAGTCAGAACTTTACTAATCAGCTGGTATATTCTTGAGAAATAAACTTGAGAACTTAGTGACAGTTAGCAAACTTGATGGGAAAAGAGTAAAGGAAAGACAAAAGACATAAATACCTGCATGGCTAGATGACATATTACAGGAGGAGCAAGAACCTGATTTGTGATTCTAGTGGTTATTTGAGATGTCAAACAATGACCAACTATGCATATCATCATCAGTTCTCGTTATGCCTAGTGGCACATGATTCTTCAGAGAGGACTTTCCATGCTTTCCTGTCCTGTGCAATCTTCAGTGCAGTTTTCCATGTCAAAGATGCCACACTCAGGTCACTTTCCATCGTTCGTCTCCATGTTTTTTTTTGGGCGCCCCTGTTTTCTCTTTCCCTCTGGTGTCCATGTGAGAGCTGTTTTGGCAGGTATATCAGGATTCATTCTCATAACGTGGCCAAGCCATTTCCATCTTCTCTTGGTTATCATACTGTCTAAAGTTTCTTGGTTTGTGACTTGAAGTAGTCTAGTGTTTGAGATTGTATCTGGCCAGAAAATTTTGATAATTCTACATAGACACGTGTAGTGGAAATGGACAGCTTGTGTGCATCCTTTTTGGTCATTCTCTAGCATTCCGCTCCATAAAGAAGAACTGGCAAAATTATGCTCTTGTATAGTCGGACTATGCATATCAGCATGACACATAATGGTGGTGATTCTTGAGAAAGATAAAAATTTTCACTGAGGCATCATACAGGTAAATTATTGTGTTTTGTCAATACACTGTGGTGGAAAAAGACTACATATTTTTCCTAAAGAAGTAACCCACCCATTCCCCTCCATAACGGTAGTGCACCCCAATAAAATTGTTGTGTTCATTTGAATGGGGTTTTCTGAATTTCTATTGGATTCACACTCCAAATATTGGCTTTTTGAGTCATTTGGTGTCACTTCATTTTGGCTGCAATCCTGGAGGAAAAATTGTTTGTTAAGCACATGTCCTAATCCACCAGACTCGTTTGCAGCACTGTGTATTTTCATTTAGTACATACTTCAGTTTATTCACAACCAATTTCATTTCAATTACGAATGTGACCTGAAATGTATTTTTTAATAAATGCCCTGTGTTTATCTAATGTGTATATGTGATTAGTTGTTGATTTTTCTAACACATTGTTTCTTTTGTGAACACCAGATTAGCAAAAGTAGTGTGAAAATTAGCGCTTCTTACTGTCAAAGAGCCAAGATGCAAGTATTTGAGACTGATATTTTCCAGCTTTCTTGATATAAAGCTTCGAGTAATCTTGTTTTGTTTCATTTTGCTATGATTATACATTTTAAATACCGCCTATATCATCATAGAGCATGTGGTTCTCAGTTTGCAGCTGCCAGTAGACCATGAGGTAGACCAAGAAGATGATGGAGAGATGAGATATATGCAGGCAGATGTACAATTTATCAACCTGAAAGAGAAAGCTGGTCACAGAGATAATGGAGATGCGTGATATCTGTATCAGTGAACCCCAAGGACTCAGAATGTTGAAGAAGAAAAAGCAGAAAAGAAGAAGAATTGGTTTCAGCCCTATAATCTTTTTTGTTATCAGTGCCAAACGTGGACACTTACATCCTCCAATGAACGTAAAATTGTGACAACAGAGATGAAATGCCTTAGAAGAGCTGCAGGAGTTTCAAGGAAAGACAGAATACAAAATCATGAAATCAGACGAATGCTAGGAATAAAGCCAGTCTTACAGGTCATCAAAGAACAACAAATGAAATGGTTTGGACACCTAACAAGAATGCCCTGGTACTATCTGTCACAGCGAGCCACACTAAAACGTTACAACGGGTATAGAGCGAGTGGAAGACCTCGGAAAAGATGGAGTGATGGCATTAAGAACAGCCTTACAGAAATGAACATCAGTCTTAATAGTGCTCTTGACAGAGCTCATCAACGAACATTACATCTCCCCCCGACACTTCGATGAGGTACAAGGTGAAGAGAAGAGGAAGAGAAGAAGAAGAATCTTTTTTGTAAAAAAAAATGCAGAATACATTTTTTTTCTAAAAATAGTCTTTTTACACTGGTGGCTGATTGGTCTTATAATGGTAGACTGTGTATATACTGATTGGCATTCAGTTGGTGATGTGGTTGACAACATCTCAGTTGCCTTTACTTCCCAGGAGATTTTCCGGTACCTATTTTAGTTTTGATCAATCTGGGATGTTAGAGCTCACTTTACAGGTCGTTGCAGAACCAGCTCCAGCATTTTTTGGCTGTTGTGGTTTTTCTATTCGATAATTTGCCCTTGCTTTTGAGCAAACGCAGATTAAATTTTGAAAAAATGTAAGAAACATTTGTCTGTAAAACACCGATCCAGGATTCAATCCCCTACGTACTTACAGCAGAATTTGTTGCCAGCAAATGTGGTCTTTTATATTAATTTTAGCTTTAAGAAAGCTAGTAGATAACTCACTTACCATTGCATTTGTTCCTGTTCAACCTCTAGAAATTAACGCAGAGCTTCACAGAGCATTCTCTCTCAGTGGGAAAACCAACCAATCTGCTGTTTTTCTGTTTAACACTCAGCCTATATTGCCGCACTAATTTCTTTATATTTGTTTATAAATCAGTTACATTTGTTCATGGCTACTTGTGATAATTTATATATATATATATATATATTTTTTTTGCTTCAGTGATCAGTCTTTTTTTGCTGTACACATGCTTATTAATTACTGAACTGTGCAAATTGAAATACGTAAGGTACTCCTTTAACAGCAGTGGGGTCCTGGGTTCAAACCCCTGTGGTGATTGAATTATTTGTATGTGAACTGTATAGCTTAGGACTCTGTATACCCTTTATTTCATGCATGAAAAGGCAGAGAGAAAGGTAGCATGTTATACAGATCTTATTATCGAATGGTCTGGTATATATCAGGGTTAGCCTTTCGCATACATCTTGCGGTACTGCCAATGGATTTACAGCAGTGCTGCCAGTATAGTGGATTGACAGTTTGCTAACGCAGTTTCTACATATGGACTGGGGACTCTGCAGTGTCATTGCCTAAGCTGCTGGTTTGTGTGCTTGATGCAACACAGTGAGCTGTATGTTTACTGTGGAATACCTTTCGTTGGAGCCCATAGTGATTTGTTTTGTCATGTTCAGAAATTTAGAGTGTGGCTGGTTTGCATTCACTCTGGCAAAGTCATTTTCTTTCTTGTTTCCAAGATGGGTGTCAACATGTTGTCAGTATAAATCTCCACCACTGGTGTTTTGTTTACTGAATGACTATTACTGGTGATTATTTGGGCACATGATTATCGTCAAGTGGCTGTTATAAAAGTATTTTTTTGTTGATAATGCACTAATTGGAATTACTAAGCAGCTGGTTTCTTTAATCGTGGAGACTCACTTCCTTTCAGTCGTAGGTAGAGACTTAAATCAGATGTTACCAGTTTTGTGTCCCGTGATTGAAAAAAAGTAATGTAAACTTGGTTTAGTTACCTTGGAAGTTGGAATTTTCTGTGTTAACTTTTTAATTTTAAGGTCAGAATTCTCATTTATTCATCTTAAATGTCAGAATACTATTTTTTCCCTAAACTCAGGTGTCAGGATTTTATTGTTCAGTGTTGCAGAATTATTTTTTTTTCTTCCTTACAAGAAAATGCATTTACATGAAACGTAAGATTCAAAGTTACTAGATCTGTGTTATGCATTCACAAAAATAAAACAGCTGTAGTAGATTGTGTTCAGTGAAATATCACTTGATAATTATTGTTTCATTAGTGCCCTGTGAGTATGCTCAGTCTGATCAAGTTAGGCTGGGTTTGGAGACAATGGCAATAGTCTCTGAGGCATTCACTAAGAAGTGAATGTTTGCAGCCCATGTTTGCAGAATGCCTTGTGACACTTTGACAAGTACAGCTGTCTCATTTCGGGCATATTGGGTATATAGGGCTAGACCTATATTTTAAAGACCAAACGGCACTTGGTGGGTGATGTGGTCAACATCATGCCGCCCGCCTTTACTTCCCAGGACTGTACCTGGTACCCAGTCATGGGAGCTAAGGCCCACAGCCGAGTGTCTAGCCACTAGACCACGGTTGCTCCCTCTGAGGCATTCACAGATGACAGAAAATTCATATTTGTGCCAGAATATGCGGGCATGAGAAGAAATGAAAAGACTGATAGGAGTGATGGTAGGGCTTCTGTGGAAAGTTTGTTCAGGGACCAATTTTGCAGATCAATGTTCTTAATCTTGGTTTTATTTCTGTTAATACTATATCCATCATATAATAAGTTACAAATAAAGTAACTGAATGTTGCACCAGCTCCATTATGTGTTGTATATAGCAGGCTATGGATCAGCCATTAGAAAATTATTTATGAAATTAGTCTTCCTCCAGAGTTCTATCTTTGATGTGTGTAATAAATGACATTGAATGTTTGAATGAATGTGATTGTTTTCCTGACATTGTTTCACATTTCATTTATGTATTAAATTTAATTATGTACAATCAGTATATATACATACCAATTACATTGCTGATTTCTGTTGTTTCCTTTCTATCTTTCTTACTTATTGCTTTCTTTCGTTCTTTATTATTGCTTTGTCTTTCTTTATTGTTACTTTCTCCCCCCGCCCCCTCCCTCCCCTTTTTTTTTAAATTGCTTTCTTTTGTTCAGTCTTTTTTTTTTCTTCTTCTTTTTTTTTAAAAACAGTTTTTCATAGGTTTTTCTGCTGTTTTAATGAATCTATCTATTTGTTATGTATGTTATGAAAATATTGCCAGATCCTGGTGTAGTTTATGAGAATAAGAAGCCTGCTGACATTTACCACAGTGATAGGTAACAAGCTCCTACATAATTGGGCTGGTGCAGAATAGCAGAGCAATACAAATAAAAACGAATGGATGTAGTAGGCAGACTTTAAATTGTATCCTGCTTTAAACAAAAAATTCCGGTTTTAAATTATTTCTTCTTCTTTGCATTCTCCTTGCCAGTGGTTTTAAAATGAGAAGACTACCAGCCTCCATGAAGGCTGTGGTGTTGGTGTGATGCATATCCTCTAATGATCCATACAGCTCAGTGTCGGCTGGAATGCCAACTGGCCAGACCTGGCATCTTTCTTTTGCATCAAGAGGGCAATGTCTGCTGCACATGTTCAGTATTCTATGGTGGCCATTCACATGGGCACAGTTCTGAGACCGCAGTCTTGAATTTCTGTTGCACATAACAGCAGAGTGTTGTGTTCAGTTCACATTCTAAATATAATTTGTTGTTGTTTTGCTGTTTACCTTGTGAGAAGGTTGTTTGGGTCTTCAGAGTTGTGTTCTGTTCTGGAAGTATGTTGTTGAGAACTAATGGCTACTTTGATCTGGGTTTTATTTTTCGTTGTCAGAGCATCCTGAGTAGTCTGCTCTTTCATTTCCCACAATGTTGCTTTGAAGAACTCTTGCATTAGAGAACAGTCGGCTTAGTCAGCTGACCCATCTGATTCAGCCGAGATCTATGCTTGGGCAGCTGTGTTTGTTATATGACAGTAACAGTATTTTAAATATTTAGTCAAGTGAAGTTTCTTAATTAAATCTATAAATTATCAAATTTGCTTCTGCTACCTCAAGTGTCTGGTATATTTTCATTGCCTGCATTTATTTCTTGTATGTGCCATTTACTTGATATTCATTTTTTTTTTTCTTGTGTGTGTGCACTTTCTTTCCTGGTATCATAAATGTAAAAATTAACTTCTGCCTTTTAAACGATCAGAACAAGATCTTTTAAAGCATGGTATTCTGTGCATTGGTATCTTATCATGGCGGCATAACTCTAATAATGCTAGTGAAGATATTATCCACTGGCAGGATTAACCAAGTTAGACATGTCTTGAAAAGAAGGGCCAGACCAAACTAGCCCTCTGGTCTTCCAGGTTGGGGTTTGGACAATTCATTACCATAAGAGTACCTTGTTTGAACAGGATCAAGTGAAAAAACTGCACTGATGCAAAGAAGTGACAGGAATAAGATGGAGATGGCTTGAACATGTTTGCAGAATGCCTTGTGACACTTTGACAAGTACAGCTGTCTCTTGGGGATGGTGGATGGGAAAAGGAGATGTGGACGACCTAAGGAAATTAGATGATAGACAATAGAAAGGGAAATGAAAAAATGTAATTTGACATGGGATACCACGGGGGAAAAAAGCAGCAAATTGGCAGCAGTAGAGATCACTTGTGAGTGCCTTATGTGTCACCAGTGACATGAGTCATCTGCATTTTTATCCAGAATTGCATTTATACTTTTGAAAGAAATTAACTTAGAAAGAGAACTGCTTAACATAACATAACCCTTGACCCATTAGGGTCGTGGAGGTGTATCAGTGGAAGCATTATACACAAAACCTGTCAGCTTTCTATGCTTTTTCCTTGTTGAACAAGTGCATGATAACTTGGTCCTGTCCATTTCTTGATGTTGCAGTTCCAGGCTTGTCTTTGCCCTGTTCTTCTTCAACTAACCCCCTTCCCCCTGTGTTCCTTATAGTTCTTTGCAATCCAATCATGTCTCACCACATGCCCAAACCAAGCTAGCTTGAGTCGTTTCACCGCTGCCATGAGAAGCTTCTGATGTTCTGCATATTTGTTGTTTTTAAATCTCTGACATATTTGTTCTTTTTATGTTCTAAATAACTAACTGGTATCATTTGTCTACAGTAGAACTGGTTACATGTTCGAAATAATTGGTAAAAATTTGCCTACAGTAGAACTGGCTGCATGTTCTAAATAACTGGTAAAAATTTGTCTACAGTAGAACTGGCTACATGTTCTAAATAATTGGTAAAAATTTGTCTGCAGTAGAACTGATTACCCATTTTAGAAATGACAGTTTACATTCTTTGAGCATATCGTAAGTAGGAAAAAAATTGGGATGAGGTATGTCATGGCAGCGGGAAAGTTGGGGGGGAAGAAAAGCAGAGGAAAACCCAGAGAGAAGATGTTTGGCATCATGACATGGACGAACATCCGTGTCAGAAATGACTGACAGCACATGAGACAGAAGGCTGTGGATATTTATGATTATCAACGCCAAATGGCACGGATTGTAAAAGAATGTGCGGTATATAGATTGACATATATCTTGTCATTTCCTTCCAACTCTTATTCCGTTGTGCTTCAAGCTTGTATCATTAGTATAGCAAATCTAAGGAAATCAAAGCCATTATACTCTCTTCATTTCAGTATAACACATATCAGAGTTTCAGTTTTGTTCTTCATGTAGTGAAAGTGAGTGGCTGAGCTCTTAGTGAAATCCTGGCATGCCACATTGTTTGACAGGTTATCAATCTTGGTAACATATTCTTCTATCCATTAGAAATAAAATTTAAAAAACCTGGCCTAAACACTGTAAGATAAAGGGAAAGGAATGTTAAACCTTAGCTAATGCATTTAGCCTCAGTCGTGGCACTTACCATCAGAAGTTAAAAAACCCAGTAATCACAGATTTTCTTTTTAAAATATGTTTGTTGTATTTGATCATAGAATTCTACAAATTTCTGAGCATATTTTATTGGCTACTTTTTTTCTGATTGCTTGAGACAGTACTATAGCTACAATATTTGTTAGAAGATTAAATTACTAATTTGGTAATATTGAACCAGTTTCAGCATTTACCTTACTCTGTCCCAAACTTTCTGTTCAAATCCATCAGACCTAAGTTTTTATTGCTTTTAACCCTTTTCTCCCGGAAACACTTGGAAAAGTCAAATGAACTGGGAATCTCTGGAGTGGTTGGGGGGGGGGGGGGGGGGGGGGGTCCTTAAAAACAACCATTTTACTCAAGTCACTAATATATTTTTTTAATGTCACATCTAGTTTGAGAATGGAAGTGAAAGCAGTCACTGCTGTCTTGAGAATCAGCTGTATACACATGCCTTGATTGTAACTGACTCACAGAGCATGTTGAGAAAGATGGAGACAGTCATGCTCCGAGCAGAGTGGCAAGCATCACTTCAGAGGTCCAGGGTAGTTGGCGTCCTTTGGTGTATAACAAGCTAGATGTGAGGGCCCAATATGAGCGAGTGAATAGTGCAGAGGCATAAATAAATCATTACAGTCTGAGGAGAATAGCGTTGCGGGGAGTTACAAGGGGATCAGACTGATGCTCAGCACTAAAGTGAAGACCGAGACGAATATACGATCAGACAGTTACTGGTACCATCCGAATTGGAACTCTTAGCTCACTGCTGAAGATGGGGATGGAATGCTTATGGGTATTCCCGAGTGATTTGATGTTGATTCTTTATTCATCATTGAACTAATAAATGTTTAAACATTTTTAATGGGTCCTTAGTAAAATTTAATGGAGCAGTGAATTCAGTGAAATACATTCCTTATGCCTTTCAAATAAAATTATATAGTGACTAATACTATGACCCTATTGCAGTGGAACTGCTGTAGGCTAAAGGGTGAATTATTACTTAGAAAATCAATTTTATTTTTAGTATAAACTCATAGTAGTTGAAGAAAGAAGAGATAGAAGGACAAACAAACAAATGTGGCTATTATGGCTATATATATATATATATATATATATATATATATATATATATATATATATATATATATATATATATATTTTTTTTTTTTTTTTTTTTTTTTTTTTTAAATGGCTGTAGTCTCAATGCATGGCATCGATTGCCGGAGGTTTAGGCTCTGGTGATGGCTAGGATTTTTTTCACGTGCACTTCTAGTAATTTCTGCTGGTCTCTGGGTGGTAGGATCGGACGCCCATGTGTAACCATGTCAGAAAGCGAGCCATGACCCCCACCACCCAAAAATATGCGCACACACACACACACACACACACACTCAGACAGACAGATCGTAATGGCACATGATAATAGTGTTCAAGGCTTGCATCATTGTCACATTTGACTGCTTGAAAGTACAAACTTAGAATACTGAATGCTAATGTCAGAACAAAGGGAAGAAGTCAACTGAAACAGAAGGTAATCTTTATTTCCTTGTCACTTGTATCCTAATGCTTGTTTACAGTATTCATTTTCTTCATTTCTAGTTGTTTTGCTCATATAAAGAAATAAAACATGGATAATCTATCTGGCGTGTATCCCCGTATATAAGCAGCCTTTAAAAGAGTCATCATAGAAGGGCCAAAGCTGTTGGTGTTATACAATTTAGCAAACTATTATCATTGAACACAAATAAGTGTACAAGAAAACATTGGGTCATAATTTAACAATCAGAAAGTAAGAAAGTAAATTTTACTCCATTAGGACATCACACAAAGCGATAAACACATGGTGACACAAAGTGCCATCATGCGGATGAGAATTACCCGTGGAGAGGCTCCAGAAACCGCGTTCAATAGTCAGGCTATATTGCGGCCCCCAGCAAAAGCCAGGATGGGGCTTCAAAATAACAAAAAATTAAACTAGATGGCTGGGACTCACGAGCAGCAGCTACCGCATCTCCTGCAGCTATCTTCATTTTATTTGCTCGTGAGTCCCAGCAATCTAGTTTAGCCCCAATCCACGCTGCTAAGCGCGGCGTGGGAAATGCTCTAGACAGTGGCGGAAGTCCGCAATTTACATGTGACTGAGGCCCTGTTGGGGTATATTTTCGGCCTCGATCATTTGGGACCTTCATTGGGAAGATAGCTTATAGACAAATTGGCACTGGGTGGGTGATGTGGTCAACATCACGCCGGTCGCCTTTACTTCCCAGGATTTACCTGCAATCAATTTAAGGATGGGTCGACTTAGAAAACAATGTAATTTTTTTTAAGGAAAAAAAATTCCGGCTTCGTCAGGACCTGAATCCACTACGATCAGATCCACAGATCCAGCATCTAGCCGCTACACCACGGCTACTCCCGTAATCCTACAGTACACCTTGTTAACACGAATTCCAAGAGTTTGTATTTTTAACAATCCGTGCTTACCAGGGACAAATAAATGTATTATAAATAGCATCCCTACAGGGAACAACATTTTATTCTTGGTAACGGAGTGTTTGTCGTGAATTCATGTTGAATAGGTTTTACTGTATTTGAAAACTGTTCACACAGGTTGAAATTTTTGTTTGTTTAATAGTCCATGCTGTCTAGTATTCTTAGTGTGTGTGTGTGTTGTCTGTCCATCAAGATAATGATGACCACTCTTTTTCATCAAGTGTGAGTATGAAGGTGACTGATGAGGCCGATGCGGGTCCGAAAATTTCTTGGGCTGTGAGGACAGAATTTGAGTGTTGTGCCAGGGAGGGGATCACTTGCAGTCACCTTTCTGTCCATCCTTTTCTTAATCAGTCTTGCTGTTCTGATTGTTTCACATGTCGCGCCTCTGTGTAGAGCTGCACGCCATGCATTTCGGTCTTGAGAGGCAGCCTCCCTATCCCAAATGCTTTGAGTGAAGACTTTAAGGTGTCCTTCAAGCGTTTCTTTTGCCTGCCTTAGAAACGTTTCCCATTTTGCAGCTCACCATAGAAGAGTTTTTTGGGGAGCATGGGATCTGGCATGCGTGCCACATGACCAGCTCAACGACTTTGATACTGCACCAGTAGAGTGTGGATACTGGGCATGGCTGCTTTCTCAAGGACTACGGTATCAGGTACTTTGTCTTGCCATCTGATCTGCATTTGTTTTCTAAGGCAGACTGTGTAAAAGTGAGTATTGTTAGTAACCATTACGTACTAGAGCTGATAGACTGGTAGATTCCGTATTAATTGCAGATGGTCAACGTATGGATCACGCTGACATTGTCAATGCCCTTAGAGAGATAGGAGGTTCCGAGAATTTTTGGAAACAATGTGTCCACATCACTGCTAAGAATACGCGAATTAGGAGTTAAGATCGGCACAGCCAAGCACGAGAAACATAACAGACACACACGAAGTCTTGTCAACCAGTATAGGACTAACACTATTAACCGCACGACGCTGATGAATATGTTGAAGGGAGAATCTGAGCACTTCTAGATGTGTCCGGAGTGCTGTGAAGAGAATCCATCTCATAATTGTATTTCGTTAACCTGACCTGATGATAAATAGTCATCTTCTGTGGCCTTTTGTTTTATGTATTATCCATCTGCTTCCATTACAGATTGTTCTCTATACCGGGGAATCAAGATCTCTAGCATCATGTTCGGCGCTTGCGTCTCTGTTGTCTCTCCTTTGGCTTTCTTATTGTCCAGTTTATCCTCTTTTTTTAAATATATTTTTAAAAAGTGAATTATGATGCAAGTGAGGACTCGGAGTTGTGATGTGACAGAAGATTTATTAAAGTTCCATAGACATCCAGAACGAGTAATCCTTTTTCTTCCTTTTCTTCTTTCCTCTACTCCTGGAATTGCTCGCAGAGTCGTGTAGGAAGAGATCTCTCAAACGTGTCCTTTTGTTCGCTTCGTATAAAATAATCCTGAAGTAATCCAGATGTCTTAACAAATATCTGAAGGATACTTTTCTTGGGCCACTTTATGGGAAGAAAGAAACGACACAAAAGAAACTGGAACTTGTTGGCAGTAATGGAAAGATTTATGGAAAAGGAGATAGAGATGAACAACGCAAGCAGCTTCGCAAGTAGTGGAGAGGCAATATCGCCCGCGCCAGTAGTAAAAGTACTTGACTATACAAATAACTAAATCTCTTATCATTTCATTCAGAACTTTATTATTTGACCTAACACTGTGAACATTTTTGTTTGCCTCTAAAAAAACAGAATGTTCTTTTTTTTTTTTTTTTTTTTTTTAATAATGCTACATATTATCCCCCTTATGTGCTCAGCTTGCTCGAATGCAGCCATCTTATATGGACAAACACCATTTTAATTTTATTCCGAAAAAGCGATTGAAGAACATAAGCCGTATGATTTGGCTGGTGGTACCAATGGTGATTGAATTTGGCTTCTTTAGCTTTATTGTGCATGTTCAGGGCGCGTCACACAAAAAGCAAACTCCCCAGCTCCGGCAACGATTCCCAAGGAATCTCCGTAAAAATTGCACTCAAGAACAACGATGCAGCCGTCAACTGAACCCACGACCTTCAGAACGCGAGGCAAACGGTTTGATCACTTCAGTCATACACACACACACACACACACACAAAGCAACATGCTGGCTTCAGTTGAAAAATCCATCATTTAGTAGGTCCTTTGCAGAACGTGACTTTCATCGCTGCCTGAAAGAAACTCTGGTCTCTCGCCAGTTCTCCTGCCTCATGTACATTCATACTCAAGGAGTCACTGATATCCTGTGCCCATCTTCGTGTCGGTCGGTCCCTGCCTCTCCTTCCTGGTACCTTGCCTTCTGCTATAGTTTTTTTCCAATCCGTTGTGGCGCTTAATATGTCTAAAATATTTCAGCTTCCGACAAAGGATGCTGTTTATTAGCCAATCTTCCTTGATGTTCGGATCTTTTAAGATGTCATTGTTTCTCCTCTTCTTTGTCAAGATATAGCTGTCATGTTTTTAAAAAAAGGATGAGTATTCCTATAGTTGAAGAATACTCATCCTTTTTTTCAAAAACATGACAGACATTACTGTCTGGCAAACCTTTTAGTGAGACTGAAGGTTCCGAGTGTGAGTATAACTCCAGCTGCCTATTACTTATGTTTTCTAGTTTGTTATCTGATATTCACCTCTACACCCCTGAGCTTGTCTTTAGCCATTTATAATAGATGATATCATATATATATATGTATATATATATATATATAAAACTCTTTATTATTTCACGTATAATCTTGTAGAATGGGGTAAGTAAACTGCTTTCGTGTGGTGGCAATGTGTGGGGTAATCAGTTATCCTTTCAGCAGTATAATCACTTCCTTTGTCGCAGAGTGTCGTCAGCAGACTTACCATTGATTGCTTTAGCATCAATGCTCTCTTTCCTGGGAGCCTTTTCTCTGATGGACTGACTAGAGGGAAGGCCGTAGAGTAGCAACAAGGCGATTTTTATGAGAGAAATCAACAATCCAGGAATAGTTGGAAACTGAAATAATAGATGCACATGTGTAAATATTACAAAACACATCATTTTCATAAATATTTTCTAATAATAGGAGTCGTGGTAACATAGTGGCTAAAAACTCGTCTGTCGGCCCAAAGATCTTGGGTTTGGCATATAATTAGTCAGATTTTATTTTTCACAATAACCTTGGCTCCCAACTAAAATAGGCTCCGGTTAATCTCCTGGAAAGTCAAGGTGACGTTGACCACATTAGTCAGCGAGTGCTGATTGGTCTATACAAATAATAATCTCAGGTGGTCCTCTCCAGTATTAGCCTCCCGTGAGTTGTGGATTTTTCATGGTATGCGGGAACAGGCTTTCAAAATAATCACCAC
Source organism: Candidula unifasciata (assembly GCA_905116865.2). Classification (NCBI taxonomy): domain Eukaryota; kingdom Metazoa; phylum Mollusca; class Gastropoda; order Stylommatophora; family Geomitridae; genus Candidula; species Candidula unifasciata. The sequence continues at coordinate 203,357 of CAJHNH020007246.1, forward strand.
GCTTTGCTGCACATTGGAACTGATCTTCAAACAATCACCGCACATGTGTCAGTTACTGTACATTATATTTTTAAGGGGTACAGAAATTGTTGGTCAAACAGAGGTCAAAGAAAATGTATTCCTGTTGTGTTCTTTTTCTATGCAGATTTACGTTTAATAGTTTGCCATAGCCTCTGGACAGTACGACGCGTATACTGTTGTCACAGTCAACACACAAGGGTCAAATACCTTCTTCTGCGTTCACCCTTACAAGAGCGTTTGACACATATTTTCTTGTTTTCAGCATTTCGGTCCAACACATCCGATTTCAACAAACACCTGATTAGTTGCCTTTTACGAAATGCTTGTTAGGAGCAGTGGGTCTATTTTCTTTTTCCACATTGGGGCCTCGGAATTCAGGCGGCGAATGTTCAAATTCAAAATCGCCTGCAGTTGACTTCTAAACTCGCAGTATGTCAGGACTGGGAAACCACGTTCGCAACCCCGTAAGCTACAAGAAGACAAATATGAGACAGAAACAAATATGTGTCATACAAACATTGAAATTAACGACGTGGTTTAAAGTATTAACTGTTTTTGACTGAAGGAGTCATGAGAAAATGTATTAAATTATGTGGCTCATAGCTTACACTTTAAAAAAAAAAAAGGGCCTTTTTTATGCTCAATTTTAGGAGAGACTTTTTCAGGATCTGATTAGTAATTGTAACAACAGTTTTATGTACGGCTGTATGACCCAGAATCCTCAAGTAAGAACTAACAAATTGAAAAAAGAGCTGGGAGAGAGCGAAGATACTTTGAAATGCCAGAAATTGCGTGAAATAGAATAGTATATAAAACTGTCAGAAAAAGAAAAAAAAAAACTGGTGCATATCGTGTTTATGATGAGAAGAGGGACGTTGGAAAACAATTTAAACAACATGAAAGTGAAAGCAATTTCGACAGCAGGAAAGTTTAATGAAGACGAGCCATAAGCAGTTCAAGAGGTAAATGTTTTAAATGTTAACTGGAGGAATATCAATAAAACTGATTCAGGTGGAGATCTAGGAAGCCACATGAAGGCTTGCGCAATTGGTAAGCACATGCTTTTGATGATGATGATTAGTAATGATAGTTTAAGACTGTTATGGCACCGGGTTTTATCCCGTATAGCTGGGTCTCTCTCCGCAGAACCACTAGCTGTGTTACAAGATTAGGCAGGCATTTATGGGGAACGCTGCTATAGGCAATAATGATCAAGTTCCTCCTCCCCGTAGCACACAGCTTGGGCAGTAATGTAGAGACCGTGCAGCATGATTCCTGTCTCGGCTTGTTTTGTTAACTCCAAATAAAAAGTAACGCCAATACGTTTGATGGAGAAAAGAAAAAACATGCCGCAGCAGCTGCTGATTCAACAGAGTAGTGCGGTTGTTTGTCCGGCTGTCAGAACTTTTCTTCTAGACCAGACGCCAGCCAAGGCTAAGGACTTGTCCTTATATGACCTGGATGAACTGGACTGTCATTGCTTTTTAAGGTTGAATTTCCGATTTCGGCTCTCCTGTCAACTACGGCCGGTAGACAACAGTAGACGGCCGGTTAGTCGGAGTTCTGTCCCCTGGCTGCAGTGCAATTACGGACTGGAGAAGTCACGAATCAGAAAACACAGTGAGGTCGACATGCCTGGCAGACCCCGCGCTGCGACTCAAATTAGCGACCGCGTTCAATTACCGCTTCTTGCGACGCATTACGGAGTGGAATAGAGGGAGCGAAACAAGTGACATAATTACTGTGTATTGGCGATAGACAGCGTGCAGTGCCCTACTGTCATCACACGGTTAGGGTTTGGTTAGGGTTAGGGTTTGGGTTGCTACTGTGAGTTTGTGCGAAGACGAGATGCGGCGACACTAACCGTAACCCTAACCCACACCCTAAACCTAACCCACACCCTACCCCTACCCCTAACCCAAACCGTAACCGTATGATTATAGCAGGGGAGTGCACGATGTCTATCGCCAACACACAGTAATTATGTCATTTGTTTCGTTCCCTCCTTTCCACTACGTAATTGCACTGCAGCAAGGGGACAGAACTCCGACTAACCTGCCGTCTACTGTTGTCTACCGGCCGTAGTTGAAAGGAAAGCCGAATTTCCTTTTCCTAGGATAAGGACAGCCTCCTCCCCTAGTGGGCACTCTCTCCAAGACTTGTGCCGTAAAATACACTATATCTAATTCTCCTGAAGAAATGTGGACCAAAACATGGAGAGAACTTTCTTCATATTGTATAGAACTTTTCGTACTTCTTTTATGTGTTATGTATCTGATCTTTCTTTGTTTAAGTTAGAACATTTACACCTCTCTTTGCATGTGCCAAGGAAGTGTAATCAAGAAAAAATACTCACATAAATGTTGATATCGTTGACCAGAAATCCATACAGGCACCAAACAGTAACATTCAAGGTTCCTCCACAGAGAAGCGACAGGTCACAGCAGTTTGTAGATTTTGTTTGAATGATGGTATACTTGAAGAGTAAAGAAAATACGACGAAATGTAGATTGCTTGAATATCATTGTATAAAGAACATTAATTCGAAGTACTTTCCAATGGCTTTATTTAAAGAATTCATCAAAGAAACATGAACAGTTGAAGCAGAATTAAACGAAAAGTTCATTTTGAATGAATTATTATGCACCTTGGGTTAATCAAGAAATATCGTAGGCATTTTGTCGAGCACCTCGTGCAGTCTAATGTGGTCCACAAAAGAAAAGAGAATTGTGGTTGCTCCCTGAAGCACGTGTTTACCGCGTTTATTACGTCTGCATCTGTCCGAAATCCGTGGTACCCAGTGGGAACACATCTTCCAATTCCTAATAATATCAAATAATGGAGTCACGGTAGGGCAGTTGTTTGCATATATGCTTAGCAGTAATTGATTGTAATTCTTGTAGAGGTGGGTTGTTTAGATTACATTAGAAAGCAGGTTAACCAAGTCTAAACTGAGTGCCAGGAAAGAAATGAATACCATGAAAACCCTTCGATTTAAACTGTCAAGTCTTAAATGACTTGAAGAATTTGTAAATTTGTGATAATTGACTACCAACCAAGTGAGCATCCTCACTGTGATCCTATTCTGAGGTATTCGAAGGATGCAAGGGTTGGGTACTGTTTGTCTACTGTAACTTTTAAAGAATGACACGATTTTCTCAGTCTAGCAGTATGTTAATGTCTCTGTGTGGTGCTAGACAAGCGTCAGCCTAGCTGTGACAATTATCGGCCCTCTTTTTCTAAGCAGACTAGTATTTTCACAGAATTTTGCATTTCGAGAAAAATGGGAGGTCTCAAGTGCAGTTTTATATGTGTGCTCTGAGATTTTGATTTCTTCTAGACACGCTTCAAAAGCTCCGTGATTTTTATTTTTTGTAATATAGTTATTGAGATGATTTTCAAGAAACGACACCACATCACTCAGGAAATTTCCGTTAGCGCCCTGTCCCCATCTACAGCGAAGACTTCAAGCTTCGATAGCAACAGTAGCAGTCTGACTGCATGTCTGCCTAGCCTTTCCTCTGATTGTGGAGTGTCGGCCAGAGTCCCTTATCAGTCCCTGCTGCACCATTAGCTTCAATCCGTGATGAACTTATTGTCCCTCCGCACTGTTCACTTGCCCCTAGAGGGCCTTGATAGGCTTATAATCTGATATCCGGACCAAGCTCACTTTTAGCTGTGACTGACTGACTCTATTTGGAAGTATATCAGCGAGCCTCACAATATGACAAACAAAACGTGATCGCTGCGGCTATGGAGCCTTCTTCAGCACATACATAGATTAGACAATACTACTCAAATACCTGGAAGTGAAATGAGGTCTCTGATGGGTGAGAATAGACTCCGATGCTGTAACAGTAGCACACCTACAGCCCGAATACAGCCAATACAGTTTGGAATTTTATATATCAATGTAAATGTGTGTTTTCTGATACTGTCTGTAACAAAAATATTAAATAACACTATTACGGTGTCTATATACGTTTACTTACAATTTCTCCAGCCGGGACGATAGAGATGATTAAGCACCAGACCATCATGTATTTGCCAACTGTAGAAAGGTGGTCAGTCGACGGCAGAGTGGACAGATAATACAAGTGTGCCAGGTACAACCCAATAACAGCGAGTAACCTAAACAGGGGCTGGCTCTAAGAACACAAATAAAATATTGTTTCAATGCAGTGGAACCTCATGATACGAATGCAATCCATTCCGGGACAGCTCGTACTCATATTCTTACACTATTTATCTCTTTACAAGTAATTTTACTTTTAATTCGTTCCATTCCTAAAAAAGGCAAAATGCTTTTTTTTTTTTTTTTTTCAACTGGCAAAATGGCATGGCACTGCTTTTATATTTTGGCCTGCAGCGAAAAAAAATCAGGATTGTTTTCGACCATGATGCTACAGTCCATCATCATCAAGTGCCTTGTCGACTAACTTCAGTCCTAATTGGGCAATGTTAATGTGACCATATCTGTTTAAAAAAAATTATCGGGATGCTGTGGGGTAAAGCCGAGAAGGAGGTAGAGCACTGGGTAGACCAAGAACAAGATAACACAAGAGAGACTCTAAAACCGCGCCATGTTTTTACGGTCGAGTCGGCCAGACGAGCAAAAAGCAGAACTTATATCTTTCTGGACATCTGAAGCGGTAAAAGAGGTAATGAAGAAGAAGTTTGCCATTGCTTCCTGAACGGCTCAAAGATTATACCGTTGTTGAAATCCACACAAAGAAGTCTGCTGTCGAATTGTCTACAGTTCATACTACAGACGCCATCTGTTGATTTATGCGTCGTTATTCTGCTACTACCACCTCTATTGCGTATCATATACATATACACTAAACAAGTAGACTATTGATTAGCACGCCTGGCTTCGTAACTATACTATAGTCCACATATTTTCAAGAAATCATCAGGCTATCTTGCTGGACACAGAACTCAAACAGTTCAAATACACTTTTTCTTCATTATCATGACTGAGAAAGAATAGAAATGTATAAAAACATGGCACACAATATACCTTAGGGCTGCTGACTAAGATGAAGATGGCAGTATAGGCTCCCCAGACAACCACACCAGCAAGATTAATGAGTATTAGCAATTTGTTGCCCATCAAGATTCCATACTGGAGACCCAGGAGGCTCCTGCAAAATGTGCAATAATGTTTCATTAAATTTTTAAACAATCTAATAGAAATCTATTTGTAATCTGGTAATCTGGTAATTTGGTAATTTTAATTTCAGCTTAATAGCAAACGGGTCACTTCATCTTTGCTCCGCTCCTGTGCCAACGAAAAACACACATAATGTTTATCACAGTCCCTTGTGGAAAGACTGACAAACTGCTCTCTCAGCAAATCTAGCATACACTCGCATTAAAAGCATATGGTAGCCATCCGAAGTGCTAACAGAAACAGTCCAACGTTAGAAATGCAGTTCATCATTGATGGAAGCAGAAGTCATTAAAAGATTAGCTGTTGCACACGCGATCAATTTTAATCAAGTAATGGCCCCACCAATATTGCGACAACCGGCATTGCGCCATTTTCTGAATCTACAAATCACACCACCACGTTGGTCAGCCGAAAAACATTCCAAATGAAATCCGCAGCTCACAGTGTCACGCCATGCACTCAACTCAGAGGCTGGGCAACGAAACTATATACTTCCAGTCTACAAATGGAGCAAAAAGACAACGGCCACAGTCTGGCAGAAACAAAAATGTTTGCCCCGGCTCAAAACAGTGGCAGTGCCTAGTGTCCATTTGGACCTGACGCATTATGTGAGGGCTAATAAATGGTCACCCCAGCAGTACCCTCACTATTAGCTGGGGAAGGGATTTAGAACATTACATCCACCAGCAAGCGTCGCCCCTACAACGACCTGACAGCCTTCGTTAACGACTGTTCACCCAACAGCCATGCAGTTCTTTGGCACGAAGGAGACACCTTGAACTTGGGTTTCGGACTGCTGACTCCCTACACGAAGATATATGTGTGCTACTGGTGTCCCGTAGCCAAAATACTATCTCACTGTATTACTAAAATTCAGGACTGCCGTAAAAAGGTGCACCCAAGGGACGGTTTCAGAAAGAAATGCATACTTGTGGTAGGGTAACATTGCTTGTAAAATGTATTCTGCAAGCCATCGGGGGTTGCATTCACATTTTCTAGGTTCTAACAATAGTAATACACTAGCGATGACTAATAATAATCATTACCCGCTCAGCCAATACATACATAAATCGGCCTAGACAGAAAGAGAGAGATGGAGAGAGAGAGAGAGAGAGAGAGAGAGAGAGAGAGAGAGAGAGAGAGAGAGAGAGAGAGAGAGAGAGAGAGAGGGATCACCGCATAGCTAATTACAGCAAATGTATAGCGCTGATTGAGTCTTCTGTTTCGATATCCAAACGTGCTTGTTGTCAACAAACATTTTTTGCGTGCATCGATCAAGACCTGAGAACAGAAAATCAAGTGCTGTGTCTCTACATTCATTTCTAGGTGGCCACGGGGTCACAGATGGACCTGTTGTAGCCTGCAGGTAAATTGGGTGCTTAGAGAATGTCGTGTTCTCAGGTGTATCTGGTGTTGCCTGATGAGATGTCATCGCCAAGAAAGGTCAAATATTCAAAAGAAGAGAATTCTGAGTGTCTGTAATTATTTCTTCTTCCATTCGTGAACCCGCCTGCGTCAGAACAAATGTTGCTCCATTAAACGGCGTCTAGGTGTCCGAAGGAGCGGTTGATGGCCTGGTGTTCAAACACTGGTGTAAGATTTATTGTCCATTTTCTGTCTCACACAGATAGTAGCGGGCAAGTCGCCTTGAAAATCTATTTGTAGAATCGTCTGGCTGAGCCTTAGACATATTTGCTTTTTTTAAATAGTGTGTCGCCTCCGCAGTGGAGGTTGGCTATAGTTTATCGACTGTTGTCTTTTTTTTTGTATATTTTTTTTTCTATCCTTCCGCCTCCCCCCCCCCCCCTTTCCCAGTAGAACAGAGGTCCTCTACGAACTCACAACAATTTGTCCTTTTGCTGTTGAATTTTAGCTAACCCCTTCCCCCCCCCCCCCCCCCATTTTCGATTACAGTTCAAAGAGGAGTACCAGGAAATGTTTTGGGAAGTAAAGACTGCTGACGTGATACCGAACGCATCCTACTTACTGTGATAGCCGGACAAGCCATAACCAGGCTGATATACTGAATGCACTAAGAGAGTTAAGACGTTTGCGTGAACCAACTGAGAACTGTGAATCTGCAACCATGGTCAGACTGCAAGAACAACATGTTAAACGGTGCGTCGCCAAACAATAACACTACTCGGGTAGCCAAAGAAGAAGAATAAACCAATACAGAACTGATGTCGTTAGCCGCTACACGCTGCGGGATTTACTGAGGAGGGGATCTAAGCACTTATGGACTGAGTGGTTCGGCGTGCAATGAGGATAATCTGTCGACTAACTAACTAACTAACTATTCTGTCCGTCTATATCTTTACAGAAACGCCACCTGGTGGATTCAGAACGAACGAACGAACAAGCTTTATTTTCAAAGGGGTCACAAATTGGGCGCGCAGGCCCTTCCAAACATCCATATTCTACACAGCAGTTATATTTTACCAATAAAGCATGTTATGTTCATTTCACAAAATAAATATCAAGAAAAAAATACAAAGGCGTGAATGATAAAATACACACACACACACACCCACCCACTCACGTACTCCTCACTCATTTACACACATACACACACACACACACACACACACACACACACACACATATATATATATATATATATGTATATATATGTATATATATATATATATATATATATATATATATATACATATATATACATAAACATAAGCAGATCAAGGTGAAAGTCAACGCTTAGAGAATGGGCAACATGAGCATGTAAATTAAAACCTCGTTATCAGACAGTTACTGGTACCTTCAGAATTGGAACTATTCGCTTGTTGCTAAAGATGGGAACAATGTCTGATTGTATATCCGTCTCGCCTTTTCCTTGAGTGTTGAGCATCGACCAGATCCCCTAGCAACTCTTCGCAGCGCCATTCTTCTCAGACCGTAATGATCTATTTGCGTTTCCGCATTGTTCACTCGCTCTCAGAGGGACCCTAACAAAATCTAGCTTGTCATACATCAGTTCACCACCAAGTGGTGCAGAACCGACCAGTTTAACTGCCTGCTCATTTCCCAACACGCCGGCATAAACCCGAGAGATAATATCCAAAAGATGCTAACTACCCAGGTTCTCTGAAGTGATGCTTGACACTCTGCACGGAGCTTACCTGTCTCCACGTTTCTCAACATGCTCTGTGAGTCAGTTACAATCACTGCATGTGTGTACAGCTGATTCTCAAGCCAGCGGAATGCAGCAGTGACTGCCTCCACCTCCATTCTTAAACTAGACGTTGTAATTTGATGAAAGGAAATACACACAAACACTCATCATTTTGTTACAATCACCAACAAATAAAACTTACAGAAAAACTGATATCAAGAAAAGAATGTATGGAACATTTTCTGTACTTCTTCTCTTGTACATATTCAAACATATAGGCCTGTATTCAGAAAGAAAGAAAAACATCATAAATACAATTTGTTCAAGTAGTCAAATGGGTTAGCAAACTTTTTTTTAAGTTGATGGTATTCCTTTACATTAGTAACATGCATACAACATCACAAAAATCTGGTCTGCAGACTACAAAAAGCGGTTCTGAAATAAGGTCAAGGACATTCTCCAACGTCACGCTGAAACGCTAAGTTCAGGAAAGTAAGCAAAAACGGACGACCATAATGCATGTGTTCTTCTTATTTTTCTCGTCTTTCTAATCTTCTTCTTCTTCTTCTTCTTCTTCTTCTTCTTCTTCTTCTTCTTCTTCTTCTTCTTCTTCTTCTTCTTCTTCTTCTTCTTCTTCTTCTTCTTCTTCTTCTTCTTCTTCTTCTTCTTCTTCTTCTTCTTCTTCTTCTTCTTCTTCTTCTTCTTCTTCTTCTTCTTCTTCTTCTTCTTCTTCTTCTTCTTTCTTCTTCTTCTTCTTCTTCTTCTTCTTCTTCTTCTTCTTCTTCTTCTTCTTCTTCTTCTTCTTCTTCTTCTTCTTCTTCTTCTTCTTTCTTCTTCTTCTTCTTCTTCTTCTTCTTCTTCTTCTTCTTCTTCTTCTTCTTTTTCTTCTTCTTCTTCTTCTTCTTCTTCTTTTCTTCTTCTTCTTCTTCTTCTTCTTCTTCTTCTTCTTCTTCTTCTTCTTCTTCTTCTTCTTCTTCTTCTTCTTCTTCTTCTTTCTTCTTCTTCTTCTTCTTCTTCTTCTTCTTCTTCTTCTTCTTCTTCTTCTTCTTCTTCTTCTTCTCTTCTTCTTCTTCTTTTTCTTCTTCTCTTCTTCTTCTTCTTCTTCTTCTTCTTCTTCTTCTTCTTCTTCTTCTTCTTCTTCTTCTTCTTCTTCTTTCTTCTTTCTTCTTCTTCTTCTTCTTCTTCTTCTGCAGAGACTACTATTACAGCTTCCCGTTCTAGTATTATTGAAAATTTTCATTTTTTTTTAAATTGTGGCTAATAAAAAGAATGGGGTTTGCAGGTCTTATCTAATTGAGAATCACTGTCTCGCAATGATATGTTTAGCTGTTTGCTCTGCCTGTCAGTTCAGGGATGACAAGGCACTTTTTCAGCCTGGAAATGACTGTTAGATTTGTCATGTCCGGCTCTGGTGTAGAATAGGATACGCTGGTTTGCTATGCCAAGATATTAATAGTTGTTGTTTCGTTGGTTAATTTTTTTTTTAAACAGACTTGATGATGTTCATCTTTTCCTAGAAACTGATTGCTTTTTCTATTTGTTGCTCTTTCTATAGCTAAACATTTGCTCTTTTGTTTTCGAGCATGCAGTAACGGCTAGACGGTTGCTTGCGGATCCGAAGCTCGGGGTACCAAGGAAGAATCTAAACTGTGCTAAACTGTTTTTGTTCTTCCTCAACAATGACTATGGCTCTCTTGTCGAAACATCCTTTAATGGGTACCAGGTAAACATCCTTTAATGGGTACCAGATAAACATCCTTTAATGGGTACCAGATAAACATCCTTTAATGGGTACCAGGTAAACATCCTTTAATGGGTACCAGGTAAACATCCTTTAATGGGTACCAGATAAACATCCTTTAATGGGTACCAGGTAAACATCCTTTAATGGGTACCAGGTAAACATCCTGGTAGGTAAAGGCTGCTAGCGTGATGCTGACCACATCACCCACCAAGTACCGATAGGTTTATAAAATTTAGGCCTAGCCCTGTATGCGGGGAAAGGGTCCTATATTTTTACTTGAATAGTGAGCAGCTCTCAGGGCAGATGTTGTTTTAGTAAGAATGACAACTTCACACTTAACGGTTAGTGTTCAGACAGGGTGAGTATCAGTCTTGTTGGTAAGGCTATTGCAGAAAGAGGACCAGCACAGGAATAGCTAATATACAAAAACCATCAAGTTAGTGAGAACACTGCAGCAAGTGATTACCGGATCTGCAACCGTGACGAGCTGGGAAGAACTGTCACAACTGTCTGTATACTTTTTAGTGCGGTGTAGACACGGGGTCGTAAGCCTGAGAATTTAGGGAGCCTATATATTCAAAGTTTGTGACATTTAAAATTTCTTCAATGTTTATTATCATTATTTTCATAATTATTATTGTTATTATTATTATTATTGGGGGAGGGGGGTGTCAGGCAGTTTTATCATGGAAAATTATATTTGTATTCTTTAAATTCGTGAACAGGTTTTGATCTTTTCTGTTCTTTAGGACAGACATAGCTAAATGTTTTATTCCATTTACACACTGTTCGAAATGAGGACTGTGTCATCTACATAGCAAAGATTAAGGAACAGGACTGTTGCCGTCGATTATATGTGATTTAAAGCCGCTTTTACACACATGCGTGTGAGTGTTTATGTGTATTTATGTCTGATTTTCTCTACAAAAAAAAAAAAAAAGCAAATCTCTGGAGGCAATAAAGCGAATTACTGAAACCACAGTGTTGAATACCTTATGCCAATATTCCTGTTCTGAGCGATATTGTCATTAAAAATGAGAATCGTTAAATGTTATGTACACTCAACCCTTTTGTGTGGTGTTTTCATTTAGTAGGCCCAGGTTATAATCCACGGTAATGTATATGTGTGTAAATGTGACCGTGTGCGTGTAAATGTGTTGTCTTTCCATGCCTAAAACACTTCTGATGCAGCAAACACTTAAACTATGTTACAAATATAAACACTTACAATCCAGAGCCCATCATGACAAAGGCAACCAAAACTGTGGAGGCTTCAACAACTGTCAACAAATCTGGGACAAAATCTAACGCCATTGTTGGAGACTGGAGCGAAAGATCTGCTGGTGATTTCCTGTGAAAGTTAGGGATAAAAGGAATTTTCAACGAGTTAAAGCATCTTAAAATTTTGAGTATTGGTTAGAGAGTAGCAGTTGTAGTTCACACGATATCCTGTTCAGCTCATCTGGGTTTTTACTGGGAATATATAGATTTTTATTTCGGCCCTGTTATGAAAAGAGGGAAAATAGAACATGTTGTGACCACTGGAAAGATCTGTGGAAGGAGGGATACAGGAAGACAACCAGAGAAGATTCTTGACAGTCTTTTTGCAAGGCATGGAGGTGTGTCGGCACACGAACTAATACATGCTGCAGGAGATCGCAGATTGTGGAGAGGCATGATCACCCACGCCAGTCGGCAAGGCACCCGATGATGATGATGATATATATAGCTTTTTTTTTTCTTTGTCAGTATTGGGATGTTTATGTTTGTGAATTATATTACCAATAGGTGTAAGTACAGACAAATGGCATTGAAACCAGGGAGGCAAACAATTCACTAGAAAACAATAAGGCAGCAAGTGATAATAATATTACTACAGAAATGCTCAAGGCAGCAGGTGATGTAACCATAAACCGAGTTAAACATTTGTTAAATAGAATATGGGCAAAGTGAAAAAAAAAAATTTCAATTCAAAATCAATGGAAGAAAGGAATAATGTTAAAACTTCAAATAAAGGTAATTTCACTGACCCTAAAACTGAAGAGGAATTACTCTGTTATCGGTAATGTCCGCTTAATTTTCGAAAGATAATACTCAATATAATTAAAGCGGTAGTGGACAAAATCCTGAGAGCGGAACTAGTAGGTTTTCGACTTGGAATAAAAACAACAAACCTCTTTTTTTGAATATCATCGACTTTGAAAAGGCCTCTGAAAACTTACACAGAACATCTCTATAGAAAATACTGGAATGTTGTGGTACATCAGGGTACGCCAATGAAAACAATAAAATAATAAAATAATAATAAGGCAATGTATGAAGGTTCAGAGTGTGCTGTGCGAACAGATGATGGTTTGAGTGATTTGTCTGAAGTTGAAACTGGAGTGCAAGAGGGATGAATAACCATTGACTGGGTGTTTGAAAATATGTTGTGTTTGTTGGAAACATCAACATTGACTAGGCGGAGAAGACACAGTAGGACGGTCCTGATGTTGCTGATAGTATCGTTCTGCTAAGAAAAACAACAATAAGAGGCAAAGAAAAAACAAAAACTTATCAAATTAAGGTTGGACTACAAATAAGTTATGAAAAGACAATTATATTGACGATGCTAATAACTGATCAAACAGATGTAACACTAGGGACAAAAGTATTTCAAGTGGCAGATTAATTTACTTATTTAGGTAGTAACTTGATAGAAAGAAATACAAAGAAAGAAATTATGACATGCACTAGCAAGGAATCGGCAGCTTCTAAAAAAAATCTGAACAAAATCTGGAACTCTAAAATTGTAAAGTTTTAAAACCAAGTTACGTATTTTCAATTCTAATGTTATTTTAATTTTAACATTTGCTAGTAAAAGTTGGAGAACTAATAAAGTCATGTAACAAAAATTTAATGCATTCGAAAACAAATTCCTGAGCAAGATTTTCAACATAAAAATGGATGATTTCAAAAAGGGGTGAAGAAATGAGAAAAATTTCTTGGAAACTAATAGTATCAACAGTTACAAGACAGAGAAGATGTCGCTATATTGGACACATCCTGAGAATAAGTTGAGTTGAGTTGAGTCAAGAATTGACATCACAGCACTCGGGGCATTCCCATACATGCTCCATCCTCATCTTCAGCAGCCAGCGCAGAGTTCTAATGCTGATGGTACCGGTCACAATCTGATTATATGTCCGGCTTGCCTATCCTCTGAGTGTAGTGGGCCGGCCAGACCATCTGGTTACTCCAGGTGCCTCATTCTCACCAGGCCATAATAATCTTCTTTCTCTACTATTCCGTTTCTTGTTCCCAAAGGGCCTTGACCACATTTACCTTGTCGTGTATCAATTCACCATCCAGTGGTGCAGATCCAGCCAGTCTGTCTACCTGTTCCTTACTTTCTACGCCAACATAGCCTGGAGAAAAGATCCAAAGTACGCTCACCACCCGTGACCTTTCCACTGAAGCTAGCCACTCTGCTCGAAGCATCCTTGTCTTCACATTTCTCAGCTTACCTTCAGAGTCTGTTACACTTACGACACATGTATACATCTTGTTCTCTGGCCAACGGAGAGCTGCAGTTATCGATTCCGCCTCCTTTCTCGTGCTAGATATTGTGGTATCATATGTTGGTTGTCTTGCACTAAAGATTTTCTATTGGCTCTTGCTACGAACTCCTATGCACTTCTCTTTCCTCTCAACACTGAACCATCTGTATAGATAATCAGATCACCTGCGCGTGAATTGTCGTGAATCAACTGTTGGACTTCCACCTCCGTAGCACCCGCTGGCCACTTTCTGCACTCCCATAAATCTACACAGTTCACACCCTTATCTGCAGCCTCTTCTTCACGTTCTCAGCAGCATACATGTCTTATTGTTCTTTGTCTGAGATCCACGATTTCCATTTTTTTAGACAGACCCTGCAGCAAAGCCATTAAGCTTATCTAATTTCAATAGTCTGCAGCACCTTTGCCAAAAGTGTAATGCAAGAATGTAGTGCAGCACACGATCGGGTGTCTCTTGTTGTACATCCCAGGATAACTTGAGAATAAATAATTCGAGAATCACTAACGGGCATCAACATGGGAAATAAATGGATTATGGAGGCGAGGACGCCCAAAGGAAACCTTTAAAACGGACGTTGATGAGAGAAGCAAAAGGTGCTGTACTGGATTCCATAACTGACTGTCCACATCAGAAAGAGACAATCTACATTCTTTGGTCACGTGATGAGAAGGTGAAAACTGGTGTACATCGTGACAATAGGAAAGCTGGACGAAAGGAGAGGCAGAGGTAGACCGAGAGAAACCAGATGCTAGGCAGTTTGGCTTGGAGGTTAATCTGTGTCAGAGTTTATTAAAAGTACACGAGACAGATGTTTGTGAATAGACATGACTACCAACGCAACACGACAGGGACTTTAAAAAGAAAGATTATGTCCTAAGTTGTATTGACATCTTTTGCAAGTGTGAGTATTACCACGTAAGGACTAAATAATATAGCTCCGTTTTAAAAAAGTATCTATTTTTTTTTCTTCGAAACACCTAAATTATTTTAAAATAATAACAGTCAAAATGGTGTTGTTGACAATTATGTAACGTTTCTTCAGATAATGCTGTTGAGACCGTTCTCGTTTTATTTGCTTTGCGTGCTTAATCCTGCAACAAATATTTGACTGTCATTTTGTCAGTTCCATAATAACATTTGTCAGTAGCTCTTAACGCCGGCTTGTTGAGAAACGGTGCATCAGGCAGGTTGGTGGGGGTCTGAAGATTACTTATGTTCACCTATCATGTTCACCTATTTATCAGCTGGTATTGTGTTTTAGGCTTTTGATAACCTCTAGTGGAGATGAATGCTACTGAAATAATACAGAAGGCAAATATACGTAAAATGTAATGAGGCACTTGATAATTAAAAGAGCTCCTCAATCCTATAAGACGTATTTGGTAAATGGTGTCAGTACCAGTCTCACATGTTAGCCTATAGCTAATAGGTAGGGGATGTAGTCACATTTATGTAGACCGCCTTTACATTCCAAACAGTTTCCTGGTACCCATACCTGGCTTGACTCCCATCACCCGAAGACACGCATTCCGTATTAAATGCGCCTCATTAGCTGCCACTGTCATTACTGTCTGTACTATCAACTTTTGTGGTGTCTGCGGGGGGTCTTTGAGTCTGGGGATTTATGACTGCATGGCTTGTGCTGTCACCACGGACGGTACAAGTTCGGATTTTATCCCCTCCCCCATCCCCTTTACCCAGGGAAAAACCCACATCCTCACCGAGGATCCGAACTCTGTTTCCTGCTTGAGAACCCAGCATCGGTCAGCTGCTCTGCAACTCCACTGGTGATAGATAAAAACTGATATTAACTTTCCATCTGAACAATGCGGGTACTTCGAAATTATTCCATCGCCACTTGAGAATCCTCCTCTCTAATTCAGTCACCGGAGGATTTTTAATGAGAAACTCAGAGTAGGCCACAGGAGAGACCGTAATATAAAAAAATATACTAGTCAGAAGCAGATTAATTCCTATTCACAAAGCACTTCCATTTGAGAATGCTGAATGCTCCCATACTAGGTAAAATGACATTGACTGCCAGGTCGACCCAGTCTTGAGTGGGTAACGAGTGCAGTCCCGAGAAGTAAAGGCGGCCGGCATGATGCTGACCACATCACCCATCTTGTGCCGAATGGTCTATAAAACTATAGGCCTAAAGGCATGGAAAATGGACCTTTACTTTTACTTTACGTACTAGGTGCATAACATACAAAGTCCATTCGTTATCCAGACCTCATCGGTCATTTTCCTGAATGGTCCATTCCAGATTAGGAACCATTTACTTGTGAAATCCGAAACTTAATATATACTATCATTTATAAAGATGCAAAATAGGCTGGTATTGGAGGAACCGGCGGGATGGACTCTGAACATCTTTGTGATAGTCACTAAGGAGCACCAAAATCGGTCTCTCTCCATTTCAATAGTTCCGACCAAATAGGCAAACACGATATCTCGATCATCACCATTGTCTGGATAATTTTTCCGAGTGATGCCGGTGTGTTGGGAAATGAACAGGGGGACAGACTGGCTGGCTCTGCACAACTTCGTGGAATACTGATACATGATAATGCAGACGTGGTTAGGGTCTTGTGGGAGAACGTGTACAGTTCGGAGAAGCAAATGGATCACCACCGTCTTGTGAGGTTGATGCAGGGAGGAGTGACGATGGGATCTGGCTGATCCTCGATGCTCAGAGGAAAGGCAAGACAGGCGTATATTCAGAATGCTACTGGCACCATTTCTTTTGCAATTCTGGCACCATTTCTATTGGGTGCTTATGGGAATGGCCCGAGTGCTGTGATGTCAGTTTTTGAATCAAATCACAACTCACTCACTTCTCAATGTGTGCGCCATCTTCTCTGTCTTATAATTGTTCATACTTGTGGTTGCCCTGAAATTTCTCCTTTTTTTTCCCTTATCTCCTTCTTAATTCTAAAATTTTTTTTTTCTTAATTTTCTTTAGGTATTTGTTTTTGCATGCATTGAACTTTCGTTTCATGTCTCTAGTGCAGCGGTCCTCAACCTATTGACGGCGACCTTTTTGTGGGTCCAACGAGCGTTTCACAGGGGTCGCCTAAGACCATCAGAAAACACACATTCACTGAATTTATGAAGTAACCACAAAATTAATTTTGTGGTTGGGGTCACCACAACACGAGGAACTGTATTAAAGGGTCGCGGCTTTATACAGGTTGAGAATCACTGCTCTAGTGAATCTCCAACTTTCACTGGCATACATTACAACTGAAATAACGTTAGAATTGAAAATGCGTAACTTCGTTTTAAAACTATACAATTTAGAGTCCGATATTTTATTCAGACTTTTGAAAGCAGCTGATCCTTGCTATTGCGTGTCATAATATCTTTGTATTTACTTCACTATCAAAATTACAACCTATATACGTAAATTGTTCTGTTACTTTAATTCCTTTAATACTGTAATTATTCTGAAAATAGACATTACGATTCCGTACATTATAGAGATATATGTCATCTTCGCTTACGAGAGCAAAACTAAAGAAGAATATTTATTGTACAAAAATCAATAAACCCTACCAAACATTATTATATTGATTTTGTTTACTTACTTAAAAGCAAATTGTCCCTCCGAAAACTCTACCCCAAACCAGTTTATAAACACACAATGCCCACTAGGTTGACTTAGTTACACCACCTTATATACACAAAACGCCATTATCAGTTTGTACCTTGGCCACACATCTGGTTATATTTGTTGTTTATTTTTAGAATACCCACAGTCGATACTTGTGCCAGGCTATGTAGATACGATAAGCCATCATTGAAGAGTCTGTAAGATGTCACGTTCGGACACGCTGACAAAAGCATATGCAGAATTATCGACAATGTTTGGCACTCGTAGAAACCCAAAAGATACGCAGGAATACGAAGACACAACAAGCAGTGACAAATCTATAGTATGAATGAGAATCCAACCCCATACTTTTCACATGACAAACCGCATACCTTCAAATGACAAACCGCATACCTTCAAAGTCATGGCTGGGTTTATGCATAAGCTAACTAAACTAAAGCTTAAGGCCTCACACTCTTAGGGACTTGGACAATTCTTACCCCCCCCCCACACACACACACACACACACACACACAGAGAGAGAGAGAACTCAAATTCCTCATAAATTTTCTAATTACTTTAAAAATAATTTTTTTCCTAATAATTTATTCCAGCTTGCACCCTAATTAGATTGAATAAACCACTCAACTCGACTGGCACTAACTTAGATCTGTTATTAATTTAGATATTTTAAAGTTTTCTGAGACTAACTGGGTCATTTAAAAAGACAGAGGGTGGTGACCCAGGGACACCACACAGGACTCAGGAAGCAAAGAACGAACGAACGAACGAACGAACGAACGAACTTTATTTTCAAAGGGTCACAAATTGGGCACGCAGGCC
>CAJHNH020007246.1:231647-405504 GCA_905116865.2 Candidula unifasciata
TTTACAATGTCAATAAAATATATTTTAATCAAGGCATTTTTATCGGTATGCAACGGTTGACGGTACCAGCAACGGTAGACAGTACCGGCAACCGTAGACAGTACCGGCAACGGTAGACAGTACCGGTAACGGTAGACAGTACCGGCAACGGTAGACAGTACCGGCACGTTTATTAAATACATTATTTATTCAGCGTTACTGTAATAAACACTCTTTGGTGAGAAACGTACCTTTTTGTTGACATTTGTGGAGAGTGCGGGCAACTTTTTGACTAGAGGGAAGACAGAAATAAAACTTTGCATCTTTTTCTTTTTCTTCGCGTTCACTGGCTGTAAACTCCAAAGGAAAGTTCTGGTTGTTTGTCCACCTGTGGACTTTAGTCTTGTTCTAGAACCCGAGTGTTGCGTGCACATTCGTTTAACAGGTCTGACTTGAATTTATGCAGATTGTTGGTTTCTTGCCTCCCAGGCAGATGCACTCTGTCTTCGAAGGAAGCCTTCCATTTAGTCGACTCTTACGTCATGCTTGTTGGTGAGGCAGTGGGTCTATCCCTATTTTTCCACAATGGGACCTCGGAGCCCACACTTGGAACTGTCAGAATATAGGTTAGAGCTTGAGTTATTCTGAAAATGTCATTGTGAAATAGTGCATTTTACATCTTCACTTACAGCCGCGGTCACAGCTTTCCCTGTGTCGGTGCCAAACAGCTCACTGCACGTTTACTAGTTAGTCAGTTAGTCAGTTAGTTAGTCGTTACGGTTCTGGCATCACAGCAAATGAGCTTGGCTCATAGTCATGGGAGCCCGCAAGGGGGGGGGGGGCAAGGGGGGCACTTGAAAACGTTTTTTCAGGGAATCTTGGCTAACCCAGTATACTCCATGGTCATCATATTCACCTAGGTTAAAAGGTGCTTTTTGCATTTTCTGTGTTTTATTTCCGCAGCCAGTTCAAAGAGGAATTCAAGGTGCCTTTATTACTACTACTTATACAAAGTACACAGATTTTAATGAATGTGCCAGAAACCATACCAGCTCAGCATGGCATCGTGGGTCTCAACAAGATGCTGAACACTTCGCGTCAACCATTAGAGATCCAAATAAGGATATTATTTGTCAGATAGATAATTCTGTAAAACGAACTATTGAAGAAAACAGAAAGAAACTGTATCCTATTATTTCAACAATCTTATTTTGAGGAACAAATGATTTGGCAATTCGTGGGAAAGATAGCACCAAAAGAAATGTCGAACAACTTTATGCGTGTCGAATTGAGGGAGGAGACAGTATTTTAAAAAACAATTTTGATACAGCTGCTGGAAATGCACGTTACACATCACACCGAACGCAGAATGATTTGATCAATTTGTCTGAACAAGCTCTGCGAGAAGATATTGTAAAAGCTGCTAACAATGCTCTTGGATTCTCGATCATAGCCGATAAAACAGCAGATATCTTAGGAACAGAACAGTTATCACTGGGAGTCCGGTTAGTAGATATGTCTGTCTAGTGAGCAGGCTATGATTCGTGAGGAATTCCTTGGATTTTCTCCCCTGAAAGGTATGGACGCTGCCACGATATCTGATTGTATTATTCAACATTGCAAAACATTTGGTCTTCTCCTTAATAATCTGCTGGGTCAAGGTTATGATGGGTGTTCGAAAATGGCCGGAAAAGAAAATGGTGTTCAGGCAAAAATTCGAAGTATTTACCCCAAGGCTGCCTTTGTTCACTGTGCCTCGCATAGACTGAATCTCGTAGTAAATGATCTTAATAACGTTGCAGTGATACGAAATACTATGGGTACTATTAAAGCAATTATTACATTTTTTTCGTGAAAGCCCAAAAAGGAGGTCCTCTGTCCCAAATATTCCTCTTCTGTGTGAGACAAGATGGACAAGCAAGTATACAAGTATTCGGATTTTTTCTAGTAAATTTGAAGATATTTATTGTCAACTGGAAGAATTTTCATTGCATGCAAGTGGAAATACACGACAGGCTGCACATCAGTTATATTGTTCATCAAAGTCTAGCACGTTTTTTTTTTTTTTTTTGTCCTAATATTATTTCGCAGTACTCTGCCATACTGGAACAAGTTACTCAGGCTCTTCAAGCTGTTTAAGTTGATCTTCCAGAAGTCCAACTGCAAGTTCAAAACCTGCTCAGTGTAGTAAAACTTCACCGAGGTGATTCCGATAACTATTTAAGGGATATTTTTTAGAAAACAGTACAACTCGCACAGAAAGTGGATATTGAACTGATTATCCCAAGACAGTGTGGAAGACAAAAGCATCGAAGTAATCAGGGAACCATAAGTGTTGAAGAGTACTTCAGACAAACAGTTTACATTCCATACTTAGATTCTCTAATTAACTCAATGGAGAGTCGCTTTTGTGAAGCCAACAGTGCACAATTTAACTTAGCGTTGCTACATCCTTCGAAATTGTGCAAACTGAATCGTCAACAGTTTAAGGATATAATGTCTACTGTTAATCAGGTATACCACACTGATAATTTTGAAACTGAAACCTTGGGTTAGTTTGCTTTTTGGAAAACGCGAGAATACAAAAGTAGCCAAGATTTCATCGTCTAGTTAACTTTTACAAAGTTTTATCCGAGTTTCAGGTATGCCTCACTAGTTTTGCTAACATTACCAGCAACAACATGTACGGTGGAGCGATCGTTCAGCACATTACGTCGTGTAAAAACATGGTTAGATCTACAATGTCAGATGAACGTCTGTCTGGATTGTGCATGTTAAGCGTACACAGATATATGTACGGTAGCGATAACAGATGACTCCAGTTCTTGTTTAAAAAATAAATTTTATTTTAAATTTATGTTGTAATATTTTTTGTTATATACATATATTGTGTTAATAAAAAATTTCCGTGTCCGTTAGTTCACCATATAAATACGCTACAGTAAATTAAAACTACATTAAAATTAAAACATTACTAAAAATATTTTGCTCCCCTCTAGAAAATTTTCTGCGGGCGCCCATGCTCATAGTTGCTCAACCGCCGATGCCAGTGATTCCAGTCACAAACTGAGTCAGATACGCTGGATAATTCAAGTGAATGCCGTAGCCACACAGTGTCCACAGACTGCAAAACACGCACGATTTGATCTGGCAAACCATAAGGTACCTGTCTCCTTAAACACACTGCGAGACAAGGCATCATCGCTAAAAATCAACTTCATTAGACAAATAGCTGGGCGATGAGTAGATTAAAACTATTCCTGACCATTCACCACATGCCCTTGGCAAAGCTGCAGCCACGGCCAGCAAATAAATAGCAGCTATAGCACACACCGTGACCCAGGAACCCAACGAAGAAAAACACATCACCCATCATTGCCATTATGTACGAATCTGGAACTCAGTCAAAAGCCGATAATTACAGCTCATAGTGCCGCCAGGAGCACTAAACTCAGTAGCTCAGGCTGCAAACCGGACTTCCACAATCTTGCAACATTGAAACTGGAGGAGAAACGGCGACGAGAACTGTCAACATAAGCCAAGTTCTGAACCGTCATCCATTCCCTATCAATGTCGGAACCGGGACGTTTACTAGTAACGTTTACTAGTTACTTCTCTAAACCTCTCAGTCTTAACCTAACTAGTACATTAACCTGTTCTATCCTTTATTTCCCCTCTTTTAAACTTTTCTCTATCATCATCACCATCATCATTATCATCACAGGGCCGTCTTAACAGCATTATGGGATCCTGTGCAAACCTTTTTCTGTGGCCCCTACAGCATTCACTCACATGAATGAAATGGACATTATCGATAATTTTAAACATATTTATTTTGGCACTTAACAAAACTGGTGTTAAAACCATAAACATAGATTAGATGGCTCAATATTAAACTACTACAAACTTCTTACTATAACAAACAGCTGCGGCATTTCTTTTTCATGACTGCTTTTTTATAAGCTTGTAGTCAGTGGTCCTCTAGATGTTATTTTTTTATGTACATAAGTAAAAGCCAGTTCAAACGTTGCTGACCCCTACGGAGCACATGTTTTATCAGCTTGAAAAATTAGCCTTGAAAAAGAACGTCCCCCCTGTATAACTGGCTACCATCATGCATATGAACATTCTGAGTGCAGTTACAACATTCGTGAAAATAGAAATAAAATTGTCTAAAATTACTTTTCTGTTCAGTTAATTAGTTGCGTATCCTTTACAGGACGTTGCAGAACCAACCCCAGCATTTTTTGGCTGGTGTGATTTTTCTAAGCAGGTTTACGTCCAGTAGTTTGCCATTGCTTTCTGGATGGTAGGCTTCTCGATACTACTGTCGAAACAAACGCAAGGGGCAAGACCCGCAGCTGGGATCGAACCTGGCACCACGGCATTACGAATCGCGTTCGCAACGCCTAAGCCACAGATGCCGACATGGAGAGAATCACAGTTTTTATTAACAGCTATGTAGAGATTGTAGCACTGACATTCGTTTAAAAGGTCATTATATTTCAGGTCTGTGCGATACATATTAGTCAGATGTTCACACTCTTTCCTTAGGGCACCAGATGCAATGGTTTTCAGTTCGCTGAAAACAGTATGTCTATTTCAAATTTGTGAATAAGCCTCTTTACGTGCTGTCAGTTCAAAGATTAAAGTGTCCAGAATGGGGAGATATTTTCTGTCTTTAACTTTTCGGTTTTTCTGAAAAGTACCTCTTCTGGCCGTACCTAAGATCCATCGCATGCACTTGCATGCAGATTTCTTTGTCGTTCCCGTTTTTTCTCCATCACTGCATTCTGTATCTGAACACATACTGCTAGCTTTGAAAACATATTTACTAAATGTATGTCTAGTTTCCTGTAGATATATTTTCAAAGACTCGAGACGATTTGTATCAATAAGGGTGTTCACTTCTTCTTCTTTTTTTTTTTTTTTTTTTTTTTTTTTGACGGACCTCGCTTATTTTATCCATTCTTTCTAGCATAGCACCCCCCCCCCCCCCCCCAAAAAAAAAATATGTAAAAAATTGTTTCTAGTCTCCCACTTTTTTCTCTCAAACAATTTGCCTCTCTCCTTGTATTCACAAACTGTTTATTGTCAGCTAATAGAGCAATCAGAGCATGTTTTATTTTCCCGAAACCTCAATACAAAGTAGGCACAAAATCGAAATGTGCTGACCATCGTGATTCAGACAGACGCTTGATCACAAAATGTGTTCCTATCGATGATGCCAATACATTCCACAGATGAGTAGGGCCACCAATAAACCAATACGGATGCTGAGGAGTCAAATAATTACAGACTAGACAACCCTCTACTACTTTTACACCAGTCAAGTTCAGGCTCTGTCCAGCACAAAAGTCTAGATGGCAAACTCACTGAATTGAGGAATCTGCTCTTGCAATTCACTATATTGTCCAGAGATATCTCAGGCATTATCGTATGACTGACCACGTCAGTTGTATTGTGAATTTTGTTCTCACTAAGTCAGAACAGTATTTGGGCCTTTTATCGTATCAACACTGTAGCAGACTTTTCCAGGGCTCTTGGTGGGGTTCATTGCTGAGCCAGTTTATATGACTATGACGCACATAATCTAGTCACAATTAAGAAAATCCACAACAGTGTCTGATAAAGATTCTTTGCTCCATGAGAAAGGATGGGGATGGACGTCAAAAAACACTCCACAGCTCACAGTTTTTAATGTATTGAGCAGTAGTCCTGAATGTCAGTCACTTGACCTGTAAGTGACATGTATCGAGAAGAGTCGAAACTTACTGAATAATAAATACTTCGACTCTTTTTCTTTTTTTCAAGGATAGTAAAAAGAACCTGTTGCCCGATTATTTCAATAAATTGCTCACAAACATTGGCAGTTGGATATGACGGATTCCCTTATCGAGAATTTTCAAACATTTTGAGATGCTCTTCTGAGAAAGGGTCAGATTCACCCAAAAACTCTAGTGTACCTAAATAGTTGCCATTTTGTGCTGACCCAATCATCTGATTTTCTCTACGAAAAAAAAAGCAAATCTCTGGAGGCAATAAAGCGAATTACAGAAACCACATCATTTATTGTTATTTTTTAGTAACAGTTTTATCTGTGGACATTACTTTCGTTTTTTTTTTTTTTTCAATTCAAGAACAGATTTTGATCTTCACTGTGCTTTTGGACGGACAATATTAAATTTTCTATTCCCTTTACGCTGTTCGAAAGGAGGACTGTGTCATCTGCGTAGCGGAGTTCCGGAATAGGGTTACCACCAATTTCTAGTGTATCATAACTGTCACAAGTCTGGTCATTTTTGACATTTCTCATTATATTTTCTGCGTATATATTGAATAGGTATAGTGAGAAAATGCACCCCTGCCTCACCCCCTTTTGCACCTCGAACCAATCAGATGTTTCACCATCTGCTCTGATGGCTGCTTGTTGTTCATGATAGAGATTTTCAATTAATTGCACTAAATGCGATGGAAACCCCATACTTTTCATAATAGTCCACAGTTGGTGGTGCTGGACACAATCAAATGCCTTGCTATAATCAATAAAACAAACATGAAGATCTACATTGTATTCTCTGATTTTTCAAAAATTATTCTAATATTAAATATGTGATCCCTAGTTCCTCTACCCAGTGCTTCATCTAGTTCATATTGTAATTTCTTTTCAACCCTTTTCATGATAATTCGTAAGAGGATTTTGCTAGCATGACTTTTTAATGTGATGGTGCGGTAGTTGGAGCATAGTTTTGGATTTCCTTTCTTTGGGTGAGGGATATAGACTGTTCTTTTCCACGCTTTAGGCCAAATGCCACTGTTCCAGATCTTCAAGCACAGTGCATGGTAGATTCGGACGCTGGCCTCTCCTCCAGCTTGAATTAGTTCTGCTGGTGACTTTCCTTTCTTCAGGCTGTGTATTGCTGATCGTACCTCATCCAGTAAAGGCTCTGGTTATTTTTCATAACTTTCACAAGTCCTTTTTGAATTACCTGTCACATCCTCATACATTTCTCTACAGTATTCTTTCCATCTTTCTAATATGTCTTTGGTTTCCGTTAATGTGTTACCGTTTTTATCACTTATTACATGTAAAGAAGGCCTGAATTCGTATTTCCTTGTCATCAGAAAACCCACCAGCTCAAACCACTCTTTTCCTTTCCTGAATAAACAAATGTATCTCATGTTTGAGTCACAAAATGGCCTTGACCCGCCCATCTATGTTCAGAAATTCCTAGTATATCTATTTTATTCCTTTCTAATTCTCTGCCAACAATGCTAAGTTTTCCCTGATACATGCTCCTGACATTCCATGTTAACTTTAAATTTTTCTTAGAGCGGTGACAGAGTTTTCTGTTGTAGTACCGTCGCGCTTAAGGCCGTCATCACAACTAATTTTCTTTTTCTTCGTTTTGTGGTAAGTTCTGGTTGTTCGTCCACTTCTGGGCTGTAGTTTTGTTTTATAATTTTTTTTTTGTGCGTGTACATATGTTTGACATATCTACTAGTTCCTCGCCTCTCAGGCAGGCGCACTCTTCGAAGGAACCACCTCTAATTATAAATGTTTGTAAGGGAGCCAATGGTTCTAGTCCCCTTTCTCTCCCACCACAACCCGCCACCGTGGGGGATCCCGGAACTGCAACAAATAATGCGAATAAACAAAATACGAAGACAATCTGGCACTTTTCATGAAAAGGGAGATAAGTCACATTTTAAACACTTTGTTTACGCTAAAACTATTACTATTACTAACACTAACATCGCACATTTTGTCTCCAACAGATAAACAAGTTTATTTCGTCGCCGTCTTAAGGTTTCAAGGTAGATTTGATGTTTATTGAGTATGCGACTGTTCTGATTTATTTAACTAAATAATTTGCATCACTTTAGGGAAAAACATCTTCGCTGTTCATATAATATTTATTTAAGATAAAGATAGTCAGCAGTCGGTCTAGCTACCGAGTCTCAGTCTAGTACTAGTAGTCTTGGTGATGCATTTTGTGTGTTATTTTAAAACCCCGCCCCGGCTGTCATCGGGGGACCTAATATAAACTAACAGTTGAACGGGGTTTCAGGGGATTGATTCTCATTCGAATGATGGCACTTTTTGTCACCGGGTGGTGTTGAACGTAACCCAATGTCCAGTTTCTGACCTGAAGGACCAGCCTATTCAGTGATGACCGAGTCACATACATTCAGTCATTCATAGCACTGAATACTGAAATATGAAAATGAATCTGACCTAACCATAGGCTCATAGGGTGTCTCAGTATTAGAACTAACAATTGGTGTTTGGGGACTGCTGCTGTTAGATTCGTTTCTGAAAAGACAAAATGGTTCCTTTTTAAATCACTACTGTGTCAGTCAGTCTATCATAATCATGCAGCATCCCAGATTGAGGTGGACAGTTAACAAAAAGATTTTTACAGCAAAGCCCCATTATCAATCATGAACTTGCCTGAAAAGAACACCCGGTTAATTTGAGCAAAACCTTTGATCCCAGCAGGGATGTATTATTATTATTAGTCCCTGGCAAGCAGAGTCTTGTTTTTTTTTTAAATACACTGATCAACATAATCATGTGCCCTGCCAACTGGCATAGGCGCTCATGCGTCTCCACAGATCATGATCCCTGGTTGCCTGGAACAGCTCTCTTGATGATGTCCTTCCATTCCATAGTTTCAGCCCATCCAGCATTGTCTTTCTTTGTCTGCCTCTACCCCTTTTTCCACTGATCTTTCCAGTTGTTACTATGTTCTCTAATGTCTCTCTTCTCATTATGCGGCCAAAGAACAGTCTTTATCTCTTTCTTACTTCTCTATGTATATTGAGATCTACTTTCATTAGTTTCTTTCAAGCAATCGTTGTCAGTTACTCTAAAAACGCTGATACAGTCCATTTTTTCTCTCTTGGAATTCGTGTTAGTGGGGTTTTATACTGTGCTGTAATAAATAATTACTAAATGAATACATTTTATTTAACGAATAGGTTACTTCTCATATAATCCTAATTCTGTTATATTATTTTTTTTTCAGGTTGCACAAGTTTTAAACATCATTACACCAAGCTTTTGCTGTCTCCAAACCAAACTACAACAGACGGCTATAGTTTAAAGATTGATATACCCATGCTGATTTCCACTTTTGGACCATCTCACCTGACTGCTGATAGTAAAATACAGATTCTATATTTTATTCATTAGTCATATCATCAGTTTGTGTACATCATGTTACTGACAGTTAGTTAGTTGCATATTCTTTACAGTACATTTTTTGACTGTTGTGGTATTTCTAGGTAAATTTATGTCCAGTAGTTTGCTATTGCTTTCTGGACGGGTGGCTTGTCGATACCACTGTTGAAACCAGCGCAAGGCCTGCAGCTGGAATTGAACCCGGGATTGCGAAGCGCATTTGCAACACCTAAGACATAGACACCTATTACTGACAGTAGAATTTTTAATATAATAATTTACTACTTACTTTTGCAGTTAAATGGCAGTCATCATCATCATCATTAACCACATCTGCCGTTAAGCGTCGTGGGGAGAAATAATTTGCGATCCAATGCATGCTGGCTGCCACTGGCTATTATCATGCCATAATGGCGTAGAGTGTCTTTAATGTTGTCGATCCATTTTTCCGCGGTCATCCTCTTGCTCTTGTAGCTGATCTTCTGAGAAGTAGTGCTTGTGATGGTATTTTCATCTTAATGCAACAAAGCCTTGCGTCTGACACCACAACATCTAGTTTGAGAATGGAGGTAGAGGCAGTAACTGCAGCCTTTCCCTGGTTTGAGAGTCAGCTGTACACAAGTCATAATTGTAACTGACTCACAGAGCATGTTTACAAAGGTGGAGACCAGTATGCTTCACGAAGAGTAGCATGCATCGCTCCAGAAGTTTCAGGTAATTAGCATTCTTTAGATATTTTCCCCAGGACATGCCGGTGTATTCGGAAATGAGCAGACAGATAGACTGGCTGGTTCTGCACAACTTGGTGGTGAATTGATGCATGACAAACTAGATGTTGTAAGGGCCCTTGGAGAGGTGAGTGAACAGTGAGGAAGTGCAGATGGATCATCATGGTCTGAAGAGAGTGGCACTGCAAGGAGTGACCAGGGGATCGGGTCGATATTATCACTCAAGGAAAAAAAGGAATGGATATACAATCATACTGCTTTTGGCACCATTGGAACACTGCACTTGCTGCTGAAGATAAGAAAGGAGCGCTTATGTGAATGTACGCATGCAAAGGCCTGTCAGCAATGAGGGTCTTGGCTGCCTCTAACACTGAACAGAGACTGCTTCTGCTTCTGTTCCAGGGACTTGTACTTTCTCCCATTGAATATGTTCTTGCCATCCTCACTGTCAGCCGTACTCAGATTGAAAGACTTGAGAAGGTGCAAAATGAAGTAGTGTGCATTATTCTAGGGTGCACTGGAGACACCTCTTGTGTAGCATTGAGGTACCTTCTTGACTTCCCTACCATGAACTACAGGATCAAGATCTGGAGGGCTCGTGCATACCTCAAAATAAGCTCAGATCTGAAGCACCCTTTGCAACACATGCTCCAAGAAAAAGGGCAATAGGCTTAAAAGGGGCAAATCATGGCTGGGTAGGGCAGAGGATGACATCATGCAGGTTTGCAGCCTTATAGACATCCATCCAGGTGAGAAGTGGATACCAGAGTCTAAAGCGCAGAATCCAGCTGCTGTCAGTACCGAGGTATGCTGGCTTATCAGTGACAAGTAAGATGAGACAGATGTGGTGATCTTCACAGACGGGTCCGTTATATGAGGACATAAGAGTGCATGGTCATTTACAGCTGGCTCTTCAGGCAGAACAGTTAGGGAAGCCAACGGTGCCTTCTCCATGACCACCAGCAGCATGACGATGGAGGTGATGGTGGTGACACAGGCTTTCATGTGGCTGGGATCACAGGACTATTCCCGCATGTGTGCTGAGTGATTCTTTGAGTATGATCCGGCAAGTCGAGGCAGGCTGGTTACGCAGACAGTGGCTTGAGTCATTGCAAAATTCTCCTGTGTGTGCAGTTACTTTCATATTCGTCCCGGGGCATGCAGGCATTGTTGGTAGTGAGAGAGCTGATAGACTGGCAGGTACTGCATTAATTAAAGATGGCCGACCCATGGATCATGCAGACATTGTCATTGCCCTTAGAGAGATAGGACGTTCTGAGGATTTTGGAAGAGATGTGTCCACATCACTTCTAAGAATACGTGAATTGGGAGTAAAGATCGGCACTGCCAAGCATGAGAAGCACACTGGACGCACACCAACATAGGACTGGTACTAATAACCGCACGGCGCTGATGAATATATTGAGAGGGGAATCTGGGCGCCTATGGATGTGTCAGGAGTGTAGCTTTTAATTTTAGCAGATATTGTAGGGCATTCTTGGTAGTTTTAAAAAGAGTAGCATCATTAGAAATGGATGTTTCATATCTAAATTAATTTTATATATCAGGTTTCTTCCTATACCAATATATTACTGGGGTCCTTTTGTGAAGCAAAGTGTGATATTATTGTAATGCTAGTGGGATAGGGAAGGCACTAACAGAATGAAAATCAGAGAGTTCAAGTATTATAAAAGCATATTTAGAATTACCACAGAGAAAAGATTAACAAATTACAAGAAATAAACCATTAAAGTGATCTAATATCTCACACCAACAAATGATTAAGATGAATCAAGGAGTAATTTTAATGAAAATTCCAAGTACTAATCAGAGGTCAGGAATTTAGTCATGCGACATGGACTTGGATTAATGACTCGCAACTCAGCTTGGGGTTTTGTCCAGCAACTGGCAACTCGACTTGTGAGTTGTAGCTACGACGACTAGGTAAGACTCTATCTTTGTTTCCGGCCACTTTGAGGTAGGTTTTGTGATCAGCATTACAGTTAAAAACATCCTCATATAAAAAAAAATAACAGCATAAATTCTGTTTTGATTTATCAAGCTTTCTTATTCTGGTTCTTCCACTTTTTTATATATATATAGTTCAGTGAGTTCTTCACACTACTATATCTATTTTTGTATTTTTGCCATTTTGTTTTATTGATCTTTATTCTCATAAATTTAAATAAATTTGCACAATTGGCAAATTACTTGCTACATGAAGTGGCTTGACTCGGGACAGCTCAGAACCATCTTGGTGACTTAAGATTCGACTTGGTGGCAGTGGCTTAGAACTCGACTTGAACTTAAAGGGTGATGACTTTGTGCAACCTCTGGTACTAATCAGTGAAATGGCAATATCAAAACTTAGATGGGTGATCTGAATGACAATATAGGATTGGAAAAGAGAATAGTTGAATTAATTTATGACTGAATGAAAAGATTTGTTCACTGTGTTAAAAACTCCTTGTGTGGGTTACATGGCCTCATTTTGGGGTTAAAAAAAATTATCGACCCACATTCCCACCCACCCCCTCCCGCCACCCTTTCCCCCCAAAGAGCTTGTGGTAAAAAGCGATGACTCATTATGAGTTGGCTAAAATCAAATATATAGGATGGAAAGGTGCAGATATTGCTGCCTGGCTGTAAGCCATAGCACAACATCCCTGCGACCCTTTTAAGGGAATGAAGAAGTGAAGTAATGACTGGTTGAATTAATTAATTAATTAATAAGGTCTTTTTAACTGTGTTGATTTAGTTTTGGAAATGTTAAATTTAAATTAAAACAATGTTGACTGTTTCAAAATTGTAGTGAACAGATTTGTAAAGTAAACAATTTTTTTTTTAACAGTGGTTGATGCACAAGTCCATGATATGAGCCTGACACCAGACAGGCAAGGTTATCTAGGACAACTGAAGGACAAAAATATTACAGAGCTCATAGAACTCTTAGAAAGACAAGAGAAGATATTATCCAAAGGGTACGGCTGCAGAAAACATTTAGTTATTCTTAATAAAATTGTCTGTTTATTTCTTTAGTATGATTGGTGGATTGATTGAGTTTGTGTATGCACATGCACACAGTAAGTAATGACTGAAATGAGATGCCTGAGAAAGGCTGCAGGAGTGACCGGAAGATATAAAATCATAAATGAGGTCATAAAAGAAAAAAAATTGGCACAGAGCCAATTCTAAATTGCTTACAAAGACAACTCAAATAGTTAGTCCACTTAGAGAGAATACCTTATGATGTTGTATCATACAAACTACAACAGCACAGTGTGTCTATGGTACAAGAAGCAGAACCTTATGTCTCCCTCGACACCCAAAGCAGTAAAAGAAGAACAAGAAGCATGCACGCAGTTAGGCAGTTATTGTTATTACCACGAGAAGTGTAAATTCATCCTTTTTGTGTATTAACATTATTAATGGGAGCTACAGTGGGACAGAAGTTAATTCTCTTGCCCCACCAAGACTGGTTCGGTTCAGTAACCAGCAGGAGGGAGGATTTTTTTTTTCATGACTAATATGTCTCTGGGGTCGACCTAGTTCCATAAAAACCGGCACCACAATATGTTATGGAAATTGATTGGGAAGAGAATCTCTTATTCATATGTCAGAGCCTAGGATATGTGATGACATTACACTACAACCCACTTGCCAATTTGTAAGCTTTGACCTAGAGATGCCATGATCTGGCATCACCATCACCCTGAGAAGCTGCTAAACCAACATTGTTGATTTGACCGGTCCCGATCTGTTTGCACCTGCATAGTGTTCAGGAGACCCATATGTGGTTATATTTACTACAAATAGCGGCTTATTGTCGAATTTCCAGGTTGCTAGTTTTTTCTTCTATGGTTTGCAGGGCAGCAGTGTTTAAAAGGAATCTTTGTGGGGTAAATGTTGTCCAGTGGGTAGATATGCCTGCCCTGATACCCACAGGAGAGTAATGGCATATTGGTCTTGGGTTTAAATTCCTTCTCCTGATTGTATCTTTTTTTTCATCACGTAGCCCCTGCATTGGCCCAGGCTTTATTTTTTTTTTAAAAAGATACCATAATCAGATGGTGGACAGCCGGTGTGATATTGTCCTTATAATCTTTTATATGTTTGATTAAGAAAAAATGGTACTTATCACGAACTCGCCGGCACGGCAAAAGTTAATTTCTCTCCCAATCATGCGCGGGTGGGGGGGGGGGGGGGGGGGGGGGGGGGAAGAGGCTGTCTTGTTTTGTGATAAGTACAATTTTATCTTAATCAAACATATAATGGATTATGAGGACAATATCACACCAGTTGTCCACCTTCTGATTATGGTATTTTTTTTTTTTTAAATAAAGCTTGGGCCAATGCAGGTGCCATGTTTTCCTTATTTTCAATGGTTTAACCATTGTCTCTTTTCTTGTGTTGTCACCGATCGCTTGCACGATAATTTCCATGTTGTGCTACTTGCCCCATGGCTTATATATATCAAAACTGGGAATATTTTTGTATTTCTACCTTTCTTAACAGTGGCTTCTTTTTCTTGGGAAGCCACCACCAAGAAAGGTAGAAATACAAAAACATTCCGGTTTCGATACAAGCAGTTGCGCCTTCCGTGCTTTACCCTGGGGTACTTCTTACTTTGTACACAGGTGCCTGTGGCGCCTCAGAGAGACTCACAACAACACAACCCCCCACAAACATTATATACGGTGATTTAATGTTGAATGAAGCCCTTTCATAACACCCGCACAACATAGGACAGGTCATGTGACCAGCTGTGGCATGGATGAGATGGGAAGGAACCCTCACCATGATGGCAAGTTTGTGAGAAGTTCAGAAAAAACAATATTAGGCCAGATGCCTAGTACATACCCTTTGTCAAATTTCTATATCAATAAAAATAAATAATGCAGAGATAAAACAGACTTGTGAATTTAAATATTTAGGGTCAATTTTCACATCAGAAAGAAGAAAATATAAAGAAGTCAGTGTATGGTGTGCAAATGCAAATTAAGAACCAGGACACTTTTTTGACACCTAAAAAGATGTCTTTTTCAACTAATGTACCTTTACTATAGCTACCTTTACTATAGCTAACGAGAGAAAAGTCATTAAAACGGAGATGAGATGTCTCAGGGAAGCGGCTGGAGTAACAAAAAGAGGTACAATTAAAGACAAAGAGATTAGAGGAGGACTGAGCCTGAAACTAGTCACATAGTATCATTACTGAGCAAAAGGTGAGATGGTTTGGTCATCTGACAAGAATGCTCCGGTGCCAAATGTCTTGTAAAGCAATGCTGACAAAATACACAGAGCACAGAGCAAGATGATAAAGCAAAAGATAAAATGAGGGTATGAATGACAACCTTAAAGAAATGAAGGTCAACTTAAACAATGCACTAGAAAGAGCACAATTGAAGATCCACCACATGTACACACACGCTCTGTCTCTGTCTGTCTCCCTCTGTCTCTCTCACAGTTCCCCCCTCCCTCACTCCCTCTCTCTCCCCCTCCATGATGAGGGAGGGAAGAGAAGAGCAGTTTTCTAAATGTGTTTAATATAATACCTTGATTTTAGAAACCATATCAGACTAATCCAACTGGCCCCACTTCTTCGTCATCCAAAGATCTCGTTACCAGCCAAACAACGGATGTCAACAATATTTTCATCCCTACGTTATGTTATCAGTGCTAAACGTGGACAATGAACAAATCACATATGCAAAAAATAACTACCTGTGAAATGTGATGTCTCCGAAGAGTCGGCAACAATACACGAAGAGACAGAGTCACAAACGTCAGCATTAGAGACAAAGTTGGAACAAGAGCATGCATGGAACATTGAAAGACAGAGAATGAAGTGGTTTGGCCATTTAGTAAGAATGCAACCGGATCAGATTGCCTTTTACAGTAGAACATCGGGAAGAAAGGCCAGAGGAAGACCCAGGAAAAATGGATAGATGGAGTAGCTGAATACGGCCAGAAGATCCAGAAAACTGTCACTCAAATCACGCGAGAGGCACAAAACAAATATTTTAAACCACGACACTGAACTGCAACCCGGTAAAAGTGAAGAAGACAATAGATAGATCAGACTAATGTCAGTCAGATGAGGGAAGGAGGACAGGAGATATCTTTCATGATATGACCATCTGGCACAAAGAAAATCGGTGTAATGTATAGATAGCTTGTTGTTTGGAAGACTTAAGTGCTTCTCATGAGTCCATTGATGATGCTAAAATCATGCAAACCCTAATAAGGGCTTGCATCCAGCTGGGGAGGCCGATTTGAAAGTTATACTTTCCTGCTGACCCAGTACCAAAGTGCCATCTCCATGGAGATTGTGTAGCAGAGCCCTCCTTGTCCTCTTCACATGCAGAAACCAGAGGGTGTGCTATACTGGCATTTGAGCTTTACTTCTACAAAGACCCTTGACAGCCCTTGGAATATTGATCAGCTTCACCATGGAGAGGTGATCCAAAGTCCTGGATAATATATGAACTGACCCTGGATGTGCTATTTTTATTGCTCATTTATTACTTTGTTTGTTCTATCTTTTCCAGATCTTTACATTTTTTAAACCCCTTTTTTTCTTCAAATTAAGCATTTTAACACTGACAGATTTTTAATTACTTAATTTTTTTTCTCTCCAGGAAATATTTAGCACGTTTGCCAGATAAAGGGGAAAAAGCAAGGGCATTTGCAATCCATTTGAAGCACCTGATAGAAGAGAAATCGGGTGGTTTACCTGCATTAACAGCAATGACTGATTGTGACATGGATCCAATTTCTGATTTACACAAGAGTTCTATTTCTGTGACAAGCAACAACCATAATTTGGGTGTTCAAGATCAGTCAGACATTTTTGCACAGATTGAAGTTAATCAACCAAGGGAGACTACAGAAAACGGCCAGACAGGCAGCTCAGAAAATAATGAGAAAAATATTGTTGACCTCGGCAGCAATTTGGCTTCAAGTTTAGAGGTCAGATTACTGTTGTAAAAATTACTTTTGTTAACTTTTACAATTCACGTTAAGAAAATAGGTCCCACATTGTGTTCTCATTGAATAATGAAAATAGACACATTAGATTTTGCAGGCTTCAGATTTGATTTGATGTATGAAATGACAGTGAATTCTGATCCAGAAAAAAATCCATTAAAATAGAGGGTGGGGATAGTGTGCATTACACAATTATTGTGGATTTTATGGTTGCCTAAGAAGAGTTGAGTTGAGTCAAGAATTGACATCACAGCTTCTTCTTCTTTTCTCTACTTCTTGAATGCCTTGCGGCATCAGGGCAGCAAGAGATCTCTGGAACGGACTCTTCTGTTCGTTTCATATAAAGAAGTTTTTAGTGTCTCTGATATTTCTGCGGTCCATCTTCTGCATGGTCGAACTCTGGATCTGTTACTGTTGTATCTGATCTGTATAACATTGCTCTCTGTGGTGCCCTGTCTGCTGCCAATCTTGTTACTTGGCCAAACCATTTGATTGGTTGTCTGCCTATACAGTTCAATATTGGTTCTGTGCCGACTCTCCTCCTGATATCATCGTTCCTAAGTCGATCTTTCCTCTTGACACCTAGCCTAGTATGTAAACATTTTTTTTTCTGTCGTGACTATTTTCTTCTGTTTTCTGAAGACAGGATCCATGTTTGACACTGATAGCATAGCATTGGTAACAATATTGTGGTAACAGTTCTTTAAGTGTTTATATTCACATGCTTGCATTTCAAAACTTGTGCCATTTGGCCTATTTAAAAAAAACTACTCTTAGAGCTGCTAATACATATAACCACAAATTACTGTGTTGCCCTTGGATTTTCTCATTAGTGTCTGTGACTTAGGGTTTTAAACACACTTCAATAATCCTGAAATTCAGGAGTTCAGTCGGCTGCAGGAGAATCAAGTGCAGGCTGCTTTGCATTGATTTTTGACAACAGTATAAGCGCAGCACCATTCAGAATGCAGGGGCAAATTACTAAATGTATAATTGTCTAGAAAAACCACAAAGCAGCCACTTAATGTGGTGATTGGCTTGCATATTCTGCAGAGGACATAGATTTAATTTTTTTTCCCCCACAGAAAATGTCTCTAGGTGGCAGCAACAAGAGTCAGCAGACAGACACAGGACATTACATCAACAGCTATGAGAGAGTCATAAAACAAGCAGAAGTCAAATCTATACATAAAAAGCCAAAGTTTTTACCAAACAGGTATGACATTTATTTTTGTATAACGTTGTTAATTCTTATTGTATTGATAAATCAGCATTTTCTTCCTCTTTAACATCATTAGTTGAGCTCATAATAAAATATGTGTCAATGCATTACTGTACAAGTTTTGTATATTTTAATTTTTTTTTAAAATGAAAAACATAAGGCACAGCTTTATTATAAACCTTTGAAAACAGTCTTACAACACATATTTGGACCGATGCAGACAGCTAGGAATGAAGAGTGAGAAGCAACAGTACAATTCATGATTTGTTAATATCACCACTAATTATCATAAGGGTTAATAGACTGTTATAACTGGAGCATATAGAGAGAATTGTAGATAATAGAGAGACTAAAATTGCACGCATAAAGGAGGTAAATGGGAGCAGACCAAGAAAATTGTGAAGAGGCAGGTCTACAAAAAATTTGAGTCAACAACTAGAAAGAGAAAACCAATCACTTCACAAAGATAAATGGAGGCAGGTGATATCTGCACCAGTGAACCTGAGTTGCTCAGAATGCTAAAGAAGAAGTAGAAGACACACAAAAAAACATGAGCGAGTACATTATTTTCAGATAATAAACAAATGGCTTTTTTTTTATGCCATTGATATGACATGTTCCTAGACATGTTCCTAGACATGTTTTTGTAGACTATTCAGCACTTGATAAGTGATGTGGTCATTATTACATTATTACCACTTATATATCCAGTCAATCTTTGCTTATATATCCAGTCAATCCTAATGTACCCAGTCAATCTTTGTTTATATACCCAGTCAATCTTTGCTTATATATCCAGTCAATCCTAATGTACCCAGTCAATCTTTGTTTATATACCCAGTCAATCTTTGCTTATATATCCAGTCAATCTTTATGTACCCAGTCAATCTTTGTGTATATACCCAGTCAATCTTTGCTTATATACCCAGTCATATTAATGTACCCAGTCAATCTTTGCTTGTATATCCAGTCAATCTTTGCTTATATATCCAGTCAATCTTTATGTACCCAGTCAATCTTTGTTTATATACCCAGTCAATCTTTGTTTAAATACCCAGTCAATCTTTGTTTATATACCCAGTCAATCTTTGCTTATATATCCTGTCAGTCTTTGCTTATATATCCAGTCAATCTTTGCTTATATACCCAGTCAATATTTATTTACCCAGTCAATCTTTGTTTAAATACCCAGTCAGTCTTTGTTTATATACCCAGTCAGTTTTTATGTACCCAGTAAATCTTTGCTTATATACCCTGTCAGTCTTTGCTTATATACCCTGTCAGTCTTTGCTTATATACCCAGTCAGTCTTTGCTTATATACCCAGTCAATCTTTGCTTATATACCCTGTCAATCTTTGCTTTTATACCCAGTCAGTCTTTGCTTATATACCCAGTCATATTTATGTCCCCTGTCAATCTTTGTTTACATACCCAGTCAATCTTTGCTTATATATCCTGTCATTCTTTGCTTATATACCCTGTCAGTCTTTGCTTAAATACCCTGTCAGTCTTTGCTTACATACCCAGTCAATCTTTGCCTGTATAGCCAGCTAATCTTTGCTTATATACCCAGTCAGTCTTTTAGTATTGAAAAAGGTTCCTCACACTCCTTCTTCATTGCTGCTGACCTGATGTCTTCGTATTAAGCCTATGGAGTTTGTTTTATATTTAATTTTGGCAGGCAGGTTTGCTTTTTCTGCACCACTTGGTGGTAAATTGATGCCTGACAAGCTAGATGTGGTCAAAGTCCTTCAAGAGCAAGTGAACCATGCAGAAGCACAAACAGATCATCAGAGTCTGAAGAAGATGGTTTGGTGGGGAGTGATATGGGAATCTAACTGACACACAACACTCTGAGGAATGTCAAGATGGACGAACAAATACACTGCTACTGGTACCATCGCAACTGGAATTCTGTTTGTGCTGCAGAAGATGAGAGAGGGAGGGCTTATGGGAATGTCCTGCATTTTGTGTTATGGATTCTTAACTAAACTCAGCTTGGAAGCTCTTAGTCTTATTCTGGCCAGCAAAAATCTTGCTCTAGATGCACTCCACCATAACCTAGCATTCATTAACTCATCCTTCTACCACAAACATAAGATATTTTTTGGGGAAAGAAAGGAGATAGGGATGTAGAGTTCCTCGCTTCTGGATTTTATAAAGGATTATCTTTATTTAGCGTTGATGAAGCATTTTGCAAATAAAGAATATTTAGTGCAGTCTAATTGTCAATTGAGATGAGAAAGAATTCTCAAGAGCTGTATAAATTATATCTAGGTATGTGGAAGTGAACCATGGACAGTTAGATGATTAGTGAAAAATCATTTGGAAGCGGCAGAGATGTGGTTTCATAAACGAATAATGAAAATAAACGGGACCAGTATCAAGAGTAGTGAAAATATTCTTAAAAGAAAATGACTGATGACGAGGAAGAGAACTGATTGCCCACATCAGAAGGAGAAAATGAACATTCTTTGGTCATGTCATAAGAAGGAGAAAACTGGAGTGCATCCTAACTGTGGGAAAGTTGGAGGGGGACAATAGGCAGAGGGAGACCTCTTGTTTTTATAAGGAAAAGGGAACTATTCTTCTTGTTTGTCTTTATCAGGACACTTCTTCATTATGACATACCACCTTCACCATACCCTCAAGACACAGCACCTAAGAAACCTGAAAGGGAAGAACCGTCTGCAGCAAACCCACCATGCTACAAATTTCAGAAGTCACAACTGATACCCATCGAGGAATCAGTGAAGTTGATTGAGCAGCAGAGAGCGTTAAATGAAGTAAGGTGGCAGCAACTCTCACTGCTGTTTTTTTTTTTATGTTTTTTTATGTTTTGGAGAGGCGTCGTCATCTGTAACTTAGTATTGTGACAATGCTTTGTAATCCAATGGCCCATTGTGTTGTGTTGCGCTTTACAGCTAGGCTGTGATGTTTGTTCTTTTTGGCTGAAGACATCCAGTTTCAGCAAAACCTAATTAATCTGTCACCTTCTTTTCATGACATACATTCTTAAAGAGCAGTGGGTCTGTTCACACACCCCCACACCCCCTTTTCCATCTCAAAATGAGGCTCTGGAACCAGCATAGGGAGGTTTAGAGTTCAGTTATCAGTAGTTGTAGAGATTATTTTTCCTAGTCTAAAATACTGGGTACTAGAGCTATTTCCATGGTAGAAAAGCCTTGAGGGAAACCTCATCTCTCCTTCTCCTCATAATGTGACCTGGAATATTGTAAGACTTATCTCCCTCATCATACCTCATGGCAGTGTCTGCCATTTCTGTGGCCCAGATGTTACAACATCGGACTCAGGTTTATATAAACCAGGTAAGAAGGCTGAGTGAGGATAATGGTTTAGAGACTGGGTAAAGAATGACAGCTATGAGACCAAGTCAGAGTAACTAGAATTACAGGTAAGAAATGGGTAATAACCAGAATGATATGTAAGAGACCAGGTGGGAATCGTAAGTAACAATGGTAGGTAAGAGACTGGTTGAGAAATGACAGGTAAGAGACCAGATTAGAATGAATAGAATTTCAGGTATTGTAGCAGGCCTCTGGGCTGCTAAAAAAGGATCAAGTTTGGAATTTTTGTTAATCAGTTGGAATTGGAATAAACCAGGTATAAATAACCTGAATGATTGGTAAGAGACCAGATAAAATGGTGAGTAACGATAATGGTTACGTTACATTACTGGGTAAAGAATTACAAGAAGGAGACCAGATAAGAAAAATATAATGACAAATAAGAAACCATTTAAGAATGACCAGGGAAAAAAAAAAACGCATAAGGAATCAGGTAAGAATGAGACAAGGCAAAATGGTTGAGAGACTGGGGAAAGAGTGGCTGTTGAGAACTAGAATTTTCAGAGGAATGCTCCAAGTATGGTACCACCCCCTCCCTTTCTGGTTGTGGAGGATTGGAGATCTAGCCTTTTTTTGGATAGTGGCAGTAAACCAGCAGGGACTGTACTTGTTGCACACATTAAAAATCCTTCTGTAATTAGCAACCAAAAAAGCAGGCCAAATAGTCTACAGCTCAGGCTAAATGTGTATGCTAAAAAAGTCACAGACGTCTCAAAGCAATAGTTATAGCACTATGATTCTGATAGTTATAGCACTATGATTCTGATAGTTATAGCACTATGATTCTGATAGTTATAGCACTATGATTCTGATAGTTAAAGCACTATGATTCTGGTATGGACATAAATGCATGCTAGGATTTTTTCTGTCACATTTTAAAATGCAGTTATTTTCCATGTGTATGAGAGGCAAGGCATGGCTGGTTGAGCAGTTAAGAACTGTCAGCTCTCATACAGTAGACTCAAGTTCAAATCCTCGGTAAGGTGATGAAATTATTTCTGTCAGAGGCAACGATAAAATCAAAACCTGTACAGTTCACGGTGACTCCGATTGCTGTGCTGTCCTCAAACTCAAGGCCCCCTGTCCTACACGGCTTTAAAAAGTGGTGCAGTGAAGACATTTTTGTTTTCATGTTTATAAAAGATTATCATTTAGTATTTTCTTCTTTCCCTCATTGCTCTATGTCAGAACTTCCCCTGCTTGTTATTTCTGATCTCAGTAAAGGTTTTTTTCTCTGCTCTGTACAGGAACTAACCACTCAGAGAGCCGCCAGAAAATTGGCTGAACAGTTGCTACCAAAGATGGACACCTATGCACCAGCGAGTACTGACATGCAGTATCCTTTGACATTTTTCAAATTTAAACATGGTCTTAATGAAATAATTCTTCTGAAGTATTTGCAGCTGGCTAATAACAGATCTTGTTGTTGGTGGCAGCCTTCCGTCTGTTCATATCTTCTTCAACTTTGTTCACTGTCTATAAGCTGTGAGGAAAAGTCTTAGTTGTTTGCCTGTTTGGACTTTGGCTTTGTGCCAGGGCCCGAGTTTTGCATGTACATCTGTTTTACCGGCTTATTTGTGTGTGGTTGGTTGTTCTTTTTCACTTGGGCAGATGCACTTCAACTTTGAAGGAAACCCCAATTAGTCAACTCCTATAACATGCTTGCTGGTGAGGCAGTGGGTGTATTTTGGTTTTCCCCACAATGGGGTCCCAGAACTTACACAGGGAATCTTTCCAGATGATAGTGTTATTCTGTAGGAAGGTAATGAGAGTCTCAGCCAACTGTGATGATGAGTGATTAGCAGGACCTGATTACATTAAGAAAAGTCTTCATAACTACAGTGTGGGATTTTCAAATCATTGTTGCCATAGTATCGAGATCATTTAAGGCCAGAGATGAAGTTCCTCTTTTTCCTAGCAGAAAGCTTCGCAGCATGGTATAGACCATTTGTTGGCCATTTAGTATGATCCATTCCTCAGCCTGTCTTGTTTATTCTAGAGGAAAGGTAACATCAGTACTTTTGGAATAAAGCATGCTGCAGAAGCTGGTGGATCAGAAGCACATTCTTTTCCACCTGTTGGAGCCTCTCTCCTAGACCAGACCAGTTTCCAGTAAAGGCTAAGGGACTAGTTTGTCCCTCCATCACATTGAGTTTTCAGGTTGCATTTTCTGTCTCTAGGGAAGACACTAGTCTTTCCTCAATGTTTCCCGCTACTTCACCTAAAGCCATAGGCAGAATGTGGGTTGTTAGGTTTGGTATGTTACCTTTTAGTTGTATGGTTTTAGTTTTTGACATTAATAAAAACTTACCAGAATGATAGATGACATAGAGAGAAGTCCACATGAATTGTATGTTTAGTGTGCAGACTTTGGAAGAGCGTTATATTTAAAATTCATTTTTCATTGTTGAATTTGTTTTTGTATTTTAAGTGTCATGAAGAAATCTCAGTACAGATGAGAGGTAGAACAAGTCTGCTTTAGAGCCATGAACGACAAAATGAATATTGCAGCCAGAAAACCCTTCATCAGCATACAGTACATATAGACAATGATACAGTTACATATAACAACAGTATTTTAGCAGGTGGTGGCAGCGGTGGTTGTTCTGCAGCAATGAACAAGAAAATGAACATTGCAGCTGGGAAGCTTTCATTGGCATACTTACTATACACACAGACAGTAGTGTTCAGCTAAGAACTGGCATCACAGCACCCGGGACATTCCCGTAAGTGCTCTATCCTTGTCTTCAGCAGCCAATGTAGAGTTATTATTCTGATGGAGCAGTAGCATGTGTTTATATTCTATGTGTTTATTCTGTGTCTTGCTTTTCTCTGAGTGTCGACTGTATCTCCTGGTCACTCCCAGCTGTGCCATTATCTCCAGACCACAGTTGTCAGTTCCTGCATCTGCATTGTCCTTCTTGCTCCCAATACACTGACAATAATACATTTATAAACAAGAATCCAACCATATTTTAACAGTGTTTATTGCACTTCTTGCACATGTTCAGTTTTCTGTACAATGCTTCCTTAACTTTTCCTAGATACAGAGAAACAGCTGACACAGATCAAGACAGTGATGACACAGATGATCATGATAATAATGATGATAACGATGATAATGAAGATAATGACACTGATGTGGATTAGAACAGGCCTTGAAAGGAAACAATTGTTTGCATGTTGTTTTAACATAAATTATGGATGCTATAAATTTTATACTGAATAAATTGGTCTTTTATTTACTGAGTTTGGTTTCCATTTTTGAAATCGCAGCATGAGAGGTGATTCTACTTAAAGATAAGTTAATTCTCAAATACCACTGCTGGTTAATGCTCTTTGAGGATCACTATTCTCTTTTTTCATGTTTCCCTGATAAAGAAATGAGCTCCAAGTTTATTCAGTGGCCAATAACGTGATAAAAAATAATTTATCACAAAGAAGCTGTGTAATATATAGTTTTTGTTTTTGTTTTTTTAAACTCTCAAGTCTGATAAATTGACATTTAGGGAATGAGCCCCGAACAAAATGCACCAAAGACTTTAAGCGTGAGGATTTCTTCCTGACTCCGATGCAAATTCTGGGAATATCAATCAGAGGAGCACGACATGAATACCACCACACCAGATCATAATCTTCCTCAATGCCTTGCTGACTGTCATAGGCCATCATGTATCGTTTTATATGCTGACACCCCTAGATGCCATAACATGCATTTACCATCCATGCTTTTATATATTTTACTTAATATTCATGCATACTGTTATATGATTATAACATGCTTTAAAGATAAAATACAATTATTTTGTGAAAAATGAGCGTTTGGAAGGATTGAATGCAAGATCTGTCTAGGCGCCCAGTTTGTGACTGTTTGAAAATAAAGATTGTTTGTTGGTTCATTAAACAAAGGGCTGTCAAGAGTCTTCTCGTATTGTCTTCCTCTGTCTCTTTTTGCCCCTATCTTTCCAGTCAGCCAATACATAAGAGGAGTTGTCAGCATTAAAAAGGCTGAGGAGAAGATCCAAGTACTTAATGGGTAGGCACAATGTGCAGTGGGAGCCACTGTGGTGGAGTGGCAAGTCACTCTCATGCGGATCAGATGGTCATGGGTTCAGGTTCTGACAGCCAGACTTTTTCAAAAATGACCTTGGCTCCCAGGTCGACCCAGCTTGATATGGGTACAAGGTAAGTCCTGGGAAGCAAAGGTGGTCGGCGAGAATGATTCTATAATGAACAATACACATTTCATTGTGGTTGCTATAGACTACTGAGCCCGGCTCTCTAGCGTAGTTGGCTAAACCGGATTGCGTGGTGACCGGGTGATGAACTCCTTGTGGTTCGGGTTCACTCCCAGGGGTCGGCAGAAAAGCCACATTTCTCCCAGATTTACAGTATTTATTATGGAATCAAGGCCGAAAGGTTGCGATATCCATAATACCAAGCCTAAGGGTTAACAACTCATGGCTTCTGGATACTAAAACAAACATAGACTACTGAAGACTACTGACAAAATACCAACTTCAGTGGAATTGTGTTGCAGTGCTCTTCTTCCCCTCTCCAGGATCAGAAACTAATGAGTTGTTTAAAACCATTATTGGAACTTCACATCTGCAGAGAAGCAGGGTGATAACCCTGGCCAGACTGGGCAGCATTGCTGTCAATGGGGCAGCACTCCTAAGTCATGACCCGTAAAACATGTGGTCCTGGCCCCATGATCCAATCTAGAATCTTTTGCATGGAAAGGAGGTTTCAAGTTTTTGTAGATGTCAACTTTACAAAGGTGGCACTGCAAATAAATCACTATTTTTTTTTGGGGGGGGGGGGGGGGGGGGTCCCAAGGTGCCTGAGCTCCCATGTTCTATTGCCACTGCCTGGTTAAGCAGTTTGATATGAGGATTTACATAAGAGTGTAGAACACCATTAAACCTGTCCCCCCCTGAAAATGTCGATTTTCTCACTTTGACTGGTTTTGATGACATGATGTCTTTGGGCTCTGGTCAGTATTCCTATATAAAAGCTTTGGTACTGGCTGCAACTGCATAGTGTATAGACATGGTGAAAGAAGATTTCTGTAAAAAAAATGTGTGATATCAAAGTAATCTTATGTCACTTTGCTGCACATGGCTGTGTGAACAAAAACACTGTTTTGAATGACCAAAGGGAAGGAAAGCAGATAATTCTTTTCTCCATCTGTACTTTGTGATTTCCTTCATGAAAAAAGTACCTTTCCTTCATATAGTGTTTGACATAAAATACAAATTGACT
The DNA here is from genome assembly GCA_905116865.2 of Candidula unifasciata. Lineage (NCBI taxonomy): Eukaryota > Metazoa > Mollusca > Gastropoda > Stylommatophora > Geomitridae > Candidula > Candidula unifasciata. Next base: position 258,388 of record CAJHNH020007246.1, read on the forward strand.
TTACGGCTGCGATGAAGCTGTGGACATCACACTTGCCTGTCTAATCAAGAGTCTGTGGGTTCTACACCCCCCCCCCCCCCAACCCCCTTCTCCCCCTCCCAGCCCGCAGTTTAAAAGAAAAAAAACTTAAAATGTATTTTGCCGCTTCTTTTCCTCTAGTTTCTTGTGGTCGATTTTCAGAGAATTATAAGTTACATTTTTATCGAAATTTGGAAGAAGATCATACATTAAAGATTCTTGTGGGGTGAAAGCATTAACTTCAGCAGAGATATCCAAAAAACCTAATTGTTAATGGATATTAAAAGCTGATATCTCGGTAGGAAAGACCAACTGGTGACTCTACATTTCCCTCAGAGTATGTGACTTGACACAGTACCAACTGTATGTGCATCTCAGCTGTGTTTAATGTACCCTCATCTTATTGTTGTCAGTTAAATCCACAAATACTGGATCTCTTCTTTTTTTTTTCTTCTTTGCGTTTACCAGCTGTAAACTCTGGCAGAAAGTTCTGGTTGTTCATCCACTTCTGGACTTTAGTCTTGTTCCAGAACCTGGGTTATGCTTGCACATCCGTTTTACAGATCAGTTGGTTTCTTACCTCTCAGGCAGATGCACTCCGACCATGAAGGAAACATCCCTGATTAGGTTCCTCTTAAGAGATGCTTGCTTATTAGGGTGCTGTGGGTCTGACCCCACTCCTCCCACCCCACCCCGCTTACAACTGGGCCCTGGGACCCACATGGAATTCTCTGTGGGACATTAAAATAACGCAACAGGCTGATGATGAAAAAGGACTATGGGAAAACATAGGACAAGAAAGCATAGCCAAACATAAAATTTGACCACAAATTATATAAATAACCACCTGCCAGAATAGCAATTAAATAATAAATATATAACACAATATATATTTTCAAAGTTTTATTTACATTAATAGTACAATTAACAACCATCCCATTTTTGTTTGTAAGAGTACAACATAACAATAATGTATATAATAAAGGACGTATCTGGCTAAATAGAAAACAAGATTTTACCAAACTAATTTTTAAAAAATTTTTTAGACGGCACATAATATTGGATAAAAATGTGTTATTTCAAACTATCCAGTTCATATAATCAGTATAATTTTAAATCTTTAAATTGAAGAAAATCTAACACAAGGATTTACATAAAAAAGCATTATACATTTATTTATATAAAACAAATAATAGAACATCCATTATTGCATTAGGATATTACAAACTGAGAAAGACATGGTAATGTTATAAAATTATTGGGAGATGTTAAAGAGAAAACAGACATCTAACCAGATAAAACAATTTTTTTTTAAAGAACTAAAGAACAAATGTGGATGGCAAAATCATCACTTCTTAATTGATGACAGAAGGAACTATAAAAATGACACAAATTAAATCTGAAAAGACCCACTAAGACCTAATATAACACTTCAAAAGAAAAAGATAGGTAAATGAGGTATGTATAATAACACAAAAGCATTTAACGATTTCAATCAGTAAAGTGTTACTAAAGTGTAGTTTTTTTTTAAGGTTTGTGAATCCTTCACGATTAGTAAATAAGCCAGAAAATCCCTAGAGGTTTGGAGGTGTGGTTTTACAGAGGTAAAGGACTCTTTTCAACTTCTTCAGGCATATAGGGCTAGACCTGTATTTTATAGACTAATCAACACTGGGTGGGTGGTGTGGTCAGCATCTGGCCACCTTACTTCCCAGAACTGTATACCTAGTACCTGCTCAAGGATGAGTCGATCTGAGAGCCAAGGTCATTTTTTAAAACAGTCCAGCTCCATCAGGACCCGAACCCTTGACCTTCCAATCCGCAGGCTAGCGTCTAGCTGCTACACCACAGCGGTTCTCTTCAGAAGAATGGTTAACATTTCTTAGAAGCCAAAATGGGAAGCCTAAATGTTTTCAAGATAACATCACAAACATCAGAAAGAGGCAGTCATCATCTTTAAATGAAGATGAAAAGAAAAATGACTACATTATGTCATACATGTAAAATTACCAGTATACAAGTTAAGGAGGAGTGATTAGGCAAATGTTTAAGAACGCTTGGCTATTATTCAGGAGTCTCAGTTTGAATCCTCGATAAAGTGATGGATTTGTTTCCGTTAGGAACAAAAAGAAAGTCCTAACCTGCACAGTGCTTGGTAACTGCATTAGCTATGTAGCCCTAAATCCTCAGCCTCAAGATCCCTCTGTACTGTATCTCCCTAAAAAGTGGTAAATTCAGACGGTGATGACAGTTTTTAATGACACCGGTGGATAAACGCTGCTGGATATCATAAGATGTAGAAAAGCATGACTATCTATACCAGTTGGCAAAACACTTGATGATGACTGACAATAGACCAGAATTTAACTTAACAGACAATCTATTTTGACTGCAAGAATAAAACAAAGCTTAAAAAAAAAATTTCAGCCTCAGGACACAACTAAATACTAAAACCATAGATAAGTTACACACAACAGGGAAATGTGACAATATCATAATAAATCTGTTGAATGGTATAACAGTGAAGAAATCCCAAGATTTATCAAAAAATTTTCAATATCACGACGACGTAGAATTTATAAAAAGTATTAACAACAATAAAACAGAAAGACCATAAATATTTTAAAGAAAATATTTAGTCAAATAAGTAATAAAAATACTATTTTAAGCTTTCATGAAAAGAACATATGAGAAAATGAGGCCTTACATAGGAGAGCAAATATATGGCTTTCTTTATTGGAGGTTGGGGAGTGGGGTGGGCCACAAACAAGGATGTAGTGGTAAAGTTTACATGTTTTCCCTGCCTTACAATTCAGTGCCTAGTTCACATTTTAAGAAAAACTCTTCACAGATTTATATTACAGTGATCATGACATATCGTGGTCAGAAGAACTCTACAAAATGATGATAATGTCATACTGTCTTCAGTATTTAACTGGTGTGTGTTCATGCTATTAGGATGAATCTTCCTCATCAGCGCTGTCATCCTCAGTCTCTTCGTTTCTGCTGGGGTTGCCAGCTGCTCCAAAAATGTTGCTTTCAGTAATATACCTATACAAGACGAAAAAGAAATAATAGGAATAGACTGTCAATTTCAAGCCACTAGTTGATTATAAAATAAGAGTAATAGAACGTTTCACATGCTTTGAAGCATACTGGGTACACGTTTCTAGCCAAATATTCTTTTTTAATCAACCAGTCAGGTCTCGATGGGTGATGTGGTTAATATCAATCTGCCTTTATTTCCATGAAAATTTCCTGGAACCCATTTTCAGCTGAATCGACCTGATAGCCATTAGATGAACTACTATTTGCTGAAAAAATCTATTGTTTATTCTAGAGTCAAGAAGATAGAGAGTGCAAGACCATATTAACAGGTTGAGCTCAGCATGCAGTAAATACAACATCAAGATCAATGCAAACAAAACCAAAACAATGCAAGCTGGCAGATCCCGGGCCCAGCGTATTTACACCTGAATGGTTCTGACCTGAGATAAGTTAGAAATATCTAGGAAGTGTGCTCACAGAAGATGGCATAATAAGGTTAACGTTAAGTTGAGAGCATTGACTTCACTGCATCGAGTTTTATCCCATATGGCTTGGTCTCTCACAGCAAAACGGATAGCCGCCTGCCGAGAGCGCCATACAGAGCACAAACTCCGTAGGTCCAGTGATGACCTCTAGAGATCTTCGTAAAAATTGCACTTATGAACTGAACGTCGCTGCCATGAAATGAACCCACGACCTTCAGAGCGAGAGGCAAACGGCTTGACCACCTCACCTGAGAGTGAGGCTGAGTAGTCTCTAGGCATGGCGTCTGCCATGAGTGCTGGAGGCCCCGGTGAAGGCTGGGATTTTTTTCACTTGGACCTTAAGTAATTTCCCCTGGTCTCTGGGTAGTAAGATTGAATGCCCATGTGTATTGTTGCACATGTTAAAAAAATCCCTTGGCAGATGGAAATTGAAAAAAGTAGCCCAACCGCGCTGCCCAAAGTTTGGAGTTCAAATACCCAAGGTATTTCAGGATCCTCGCTGGTGCTACGGAGTTCGTGCACTACGCTGAGATTGTTTGGACTCAGGCTTGATTTAAAGTAGAATGGAGCACTTATGGGTTACTACCTTTGTGCCATGATGTTGATCTGTTGTATAAACTAAACTAAGATGGCATAATTCACAGAGAAATAGAAACCAAATGTTTGAAAACAAGTGCACTAATTTGGCAACTTTTACCATTTTTAGGACATCTAAACATAACTATGTACGAACTTTATAAACAGCATATTTATACAAATTCTGAGCTAACAGTGCTAAAAATGGACATCATCTGAAACCCATATATATGCAAAATCAACACTTATGAGAGTAGATGTCTGAGAAAAGCCTTAAGCCTAACCATCCAAGATCAACTAAATAATGATACTGTCAGACAGATTGTGGGAACAACACTTTGTACTAGATTCATCGAGAAACAGCAGATCAAGTAGTTTGGCCATCTCATTGGAATGCAGCAACATCAAATACCATAACTGGCTTTACATCTCAGAAGATCTGCTGCAACAGCAAGATGTTGGCCACAGAAATGATGGATCGCCAAAATTAAAGACACTTTACGCCTTCACAACATGACAATAGCCAGTCAGCATGCAGTGGATTGCAAATTATTCCTCCCCATGTTGCTTAATGGCAGAAGTGGTTTATGATGACAATTATGATGAATAAATGAATGAAAAACTGACATCCCTGCACTTGGGGCATTCCCATACGTGCTCTATCCCCTTCTACGGTGGCCAACAAAGAACAGTATGCTAATAGTACCTTTTGCAACCTATTTAAAAATCTGCCTATGTTTTCCCCACAGTGTTGAATATCTTCATATTAAGGCAAAACTTCTGGCCTGGAAAAACACCGGTGCAGGCCAAACTTTACAGGCTGCTGAGAGAATTACAGAAGACAGTGAAGTTCATACTAAAGACAACACTGCAGATATAGATATTCTATTTCAAGCAAATGAAAGAAGAATATCTTCCAGGCCCACTGTTCATCCATCACTGAATTAGTCTGTCAATGTATGGATCCTTGGTCTATTCTTCTGCACTGTCCATTTGATCCTAAACAGCCTTCACCACTCTCCCTTTATCATAATGTAGTTCACCACCTATATGAGCGGCAGCAGCCAATCTATCAGTATGCTACTTACTGCGCACACCTGAATAGAAAATCCATAATATGCTCCTGATCAGAGTCTTATCAAGCGAAGCAAGCCACTCTACCTGTAGGAGGCCAGTTTATACTTTCCAAAGCATGCTCTGTGAGTCCATTATAATGACCGCATGCTGGGCTGTGCTGCCGTTATGGTCTCCGCCTTCAATACTTATGATGATGACGACCTGATAGCTAATATTTTATTTTAAATTGCCTGCTTAGGAGCATTTGAACACAACCCCTGAACTTGAGATAAGTGTGCTAGCCACTAAACAAGTCTAGGTAATGGCATTGGTTCTGTTTATATATTTGCACAGTGTATAAGTTTATGTTTAATTAAAAATAGCAATTGTTATTTTTTTTAATAGCAGGAGAAGATTCTTGACAAACAAGCATGGAGAGATGTCAGTGCATTAACAGACTGTAGACAGTTAGCCACAAAAATAATTTCCCTTAGAGATTCTACATAATAATGCTGAAACCACCTTGGAATCTTAGGCTGACTGGTCTATAAAATATGTGTCTAACCTCATGTGCCCAATGTGCCACTGGCACATGAAGGAACCTTTACTTTTACTTTGAACAGAGGTATATAAGAAAACAGCAAAAGATTCTTGACAAACTGGCATGGAGAGGTGTCAGCACGCTAACAGATACAAGCTGTTGGGGATCACAAGATGTGAAGAAGTATGATCAACAAGCAAAGGATTTATTTATGATAAAAGAGAAGAGATGAGGTAAGCAAATGGAGCTTTGGACTGTGAATTACTATGATAGGCTACACTTCGTATTCATATCCCTCCATGAGACACCTATAATAACCCACAATTGAGCTTCGGTTATCTAATTAATTTTTTTAAATTACATGGTCTTACCGACATTTACTCTAATAGGAATCAATAAAAACAGAAATGAATGGTTTGAAAATGTGCAAACGTACCTTCTGATATCATCATAGTTGAGTTCTTTAATATGGAGTTTCACCTGCTTCCATTTTTTATGCTGTTTGAGTTCAGCCTGAGTTTCCAGTTGAAAGGCAATTTTTTGTATGCCTACTGCAACCATGGGAACACCCTTGTGTTTGATCATAACACCCAGCTGATGGTAGCAGAGTTTTCCAGGTCTGGTTTCACCCTTACACAAAACCTGGCCCACAAAGTCAAGTCCATCCATTGGCTCAGGATCACAATAAGGTCGCAGCATAATCTGATTCAGCAAATTTCTAGAGAACATGTCAAAATCAAAACATTCATTTAATTAGGTTCTGATCTGCTTATTTTTTAAATTTGTATTTTCAATTATTATTAGTTTGCATATGGAAAAGCCTAAAAATCCTTTTTTCTTCTTCTGCCTTTAATTCTCTGTGAACTAAAAATTTTTTTTTTTTCAAAGCCAAATTTCAATCACATTTTTTATAAGCCTAAATGACTGAGGTCATCGGGTCATGACATAAGTCACCAGATGTATGTTTTTTATAGGCCCCAGGGAATGTATTCCATATAATGTTTCAATTTATCCATGGCTTTTGATTACTCCCTTCATATATTGCACGCACGCACGCACACACGCACACACACACACACACAGTTTTTAATGTTTTCATGTTGATGAAGAAATTTATTTATCTTTTCAAATTTGTTTAATGCCCTGTGTGAAATTTTTGTTTGTTTGTTTGTTTAGGCTTTTTCCAAACTTACGCTGGGTCATAACACATTTTTAAAGCACTTCCAGGGTGATAGGGTTAAACTATCTGCAATAATTTCTTCTTTATTCATATTCCCTTCCTTGCACCACCCCCCCCTTCCCCACTTTTTTTCATTCCCCCTTCCCCCCCCCCCCCCTTCCCCAAACCAAGTCCACTGCCTCCTGCTTTCACGAATCTACCTTTTCACCCGTACCATTCATGCTCCATTTAAATACATATGTCCTCTCGATAGCACAAAGCCTGGACAGTATTGCAGAGACTCATTTTAGTGTAATAATGTTGAAACATTTTGTGTGTAATATTTACTCACCTGTCAATAGAGACTCTGTATTTTTCATATATTGTTCTCATATTGGTATGATCAATTGAAACTTTTCTGCACAAAGGGCAAACCTGAAACACATATGTCAACTGTTTCCTCGAGGAATAAAACTAATCACATTTACTGAAGAAAATAAATTATTTCTAAAGGTAATAATGTCCCTGGGTGAAATATTCCTGTGGAAATTGAATGGTTTTATAATCTGAATACCATTGCTCGCCTATTTTCCTCACACTCTAGTTCTTTCCAATTATGTCACTTTTATGACATTTCTTTCTTGTTTGATAATTTATCTTGACTTTTCTGTCAAGCATCACCATCCTATGATCTATATCTAAACTCAAGTTTGGTATAACTCTTGAATCTGTAACTTCATGAAAGTCTCTTTTTCTCGTCAAGATGAAATCAATTTGACTCTTAGTATCTGGACCATTGCATTGATACCATGTGAAAACTTGTGAAGCTTTAAGTTGAAAGAAGGTGTTGGTAATAACAAGGTCATGTTGTGCACATATATCTAAGTCTTTCACCATTTGCATTTCTAATGCTGTTGTCTCCATAATTGCCTAGGTATCTTGTAAATGTTCTTTTGTCTCGTCCTGTCTTACTATTGACATCGCCCATCATTATCAGCTTCTCATTATTATCTATCTTATAAATTTCGTCATCCAGGTCCTCAAAGAATTGATCTAAATCCTCCTCATTGTAATTTCCATTGCACCGAGCAAATATTTGATAAAACCTCCAAACTATTTCTTACTTGTAATTTCAAGCTGATAATTCTTTCTGAAATGTAGTTAACACGGAGTATATTTTTTGCAGTTTCGGAATCAATGATAAATCCTACTCCATGCTTTGTACGTTGTATTTCCTCTACTTCCGATTGAATCAAAATGTGATTTTTATGTCGTTTCTCTATTTCTCGTACTTTCATTCTCACTTCTGATAAGCTAAACACTTTAACATTATATTTCTCTATTAATTCTATCACTTGTTCTTCTTTATTACCCCATCCACATACACACATGATTGTGTCCCTACCCTAGTCCTAACCTTCTGCTGGCCTCTATTTTCCCTATTTCTAAAATATCTATTTTCATCTTGGGCATTTCTTTTTGAACAGCTAAACCCTCCGCCAACTTGCCGGGCCTGTCGCGAATTCATATTCAACTGAACACCTACACTAAGCTAACACATTTAACACACTTTCTAGGAATAAACTCATCTTTTTGTCACATTTTTAGAAAATGTTGTTTACACCACCATCTTGACCACATACCAGATGATAGGAATTGTACTATGAATAATTAGACAATTTTACTAACATTGTCATTAATATGTTGGATTTCATATTTCCTTAGTATAATATTGATTATTCTCCTTGATTTTATCTTTAGGGCCAACTTCTTCAAAGATGGCAAGGATGTTTTTTACCCTTCTCTAAATGGATTTTAGTTCTAGTAATACATTGCTTGACCTTGCCACGCAGGTCTCAATGACTGTTTATGTGCAACTAGTTTTTCACTGTCATAGGTAATTTACAGAGATTCATATGGTTAGTTCAATTGTTTTCTTTGGTTTTCATATTTCCTGCACTCCATTTTCTCTTACTGGGAGTTTCGACCTCTAGGAAGGAGAGTGGCTAGTGGTGTTTTTTTGCCAGGCACTGCCTTCCTCTATTGCAGCAGTGGAAAGGCATCCACATCAGGTGAATTTCCTGCCCTTTTTTTTGACAGCTCAACAAACTTATTTTTTTTAGACTCTGAAGTGTGGTTAAAAGTATATAACTATTTAACTTGATGATGACCAAAAAATAGTCATTTTCCCACTTACTACTTTAAATGGGACATTTTTAAACTGTTCCCTTCTGGCTGCTTCTGCTTTTTCAGCTAAGAGAGCTGAGATCAGTAATTCTTGCTGACAGTCGTAAACAGCTGCGGCAAACTCATCACGGCCCATGGTTTTGATATCTTCAATAACTTGCTCCATCAGCCTGGCCCTTTCTCTGTTCTCACGTTCTCGTTCCAGCACACTGTCCATGGCCAACAACATGGACACACCATTAAAAGCTCTGCTTCTTCCTGAAAGTAGTAGAACTTGCTTAGTGACAAGAGTAACATGTGAAAATACTACAGTATATCTGAAAAAGAAACAACACACAAGAGACAGGTGCAGCATTACTTTCTAAATGGTTGATGCCAGCACTATTGTCAAAATCAACGCCATCGGGGTTTCTGCCAAATCCCCTAAATTGAATTTTGGACTTGAGAAACCATGTTCACAACCCCCTAAGCCATATCCTAGCAAGAAGAAATGCAACCTGAAAACTTCAGGTTATGACAGGGCACTGCCTTGGCTTGCAGCTAGTTTAGGAGGCAAACTCCAATAGATGGACAGATATGCAGCATGCTTTGTTCCAAATGTAAAGGTGTTACCTTTCTTGTGGAGTAAACAAGGCAGGCCGAGAAAGGGGTCATGATGCATGGGTAATACATGGTCTCTATAATACTGACCAGGTTTTTTGCTATGGAGAGGAAGAATTTCTTCTCTGACCTTAAGTGGCCTAGGAAACAAACTAAGAGGCAGCAGTCCATGTCAACTGGCAGTTTTTCTGAAGCTTAATCGGTGAAGGCCCATGCGGCTAAGTAACACCTAAGAGTCCCTAAGGACAACCTCTGTGGTGAATTACATATAGGTAGAAGATCTTGAGGTCGGCCTCTACTATGGTATAAAGATGTGTTTAAGCGAGACATGAATGATACACGTATTAAGATAGATTTGTGGGAACAAAATGCCTTTTTCACTTCTTTGTCTCAGCCAGCTGTTATATTATAAAACTCTTTCCATGTCATTGCCTTGAACTATATGTTCCAAAATTAGTTTTTTAACACATTCTACTCTAATCTGATGATTTAACCCAGTGTTTCCCAACAGTTATTTTGTTTTTGTTTTGTTGGTATTACACCACACCTAAGCTTTTCTAAAATTAACAAATTGCCCTTCTGTGGAACATTGGCCCCCACATTTGAAAAACACTGATTTAACCCTTTCTAACAGAGCAATTCGTGGGCATCTTAGAAAAACACTGATTTAACCCTTTCTAACAGAACAATTTGTGGGTATCTTAGAAAAACACTGATTTAACCCTTTCTAACAGAGCAATTCGTGGGTATCTTAGAAAAACACTGATTTAACCCTTTCTAACAGAACAATTTGTGGGTATCTTAGAAAAACACTGATTTAACCCTTTCTAACAGAGCAATTCGTGGGTATCTTAGAAAAACACTGATTTAACCCTTTCTGACAGAACAATTTGTGGGTATCTTAGAAAAACACTGATTTAACCCTTTCTAACAGAACAATTCGTGGGTATCTTAGAAAAACACTGATTTAACCCTTTCTAACAGAGCAATTCGTGGGTATCTTAAAAAAACACTGATTTAACCCTTTCTAACAGAACAATTCGTGGGTATCTTAGAAAAACACTGATTTAACCCTTTCTAACAGAACAATTCGTGGGTATCTTAGAAAAACACTGATTTAACCCTTTCTAACAGAACAATTCGTGGGTATCTTAGAAAAACACTGATTTAACCCTTTCTAACAGAACAATTCGTGGGTATTTTAGAAAAACACTGATTTAACCCTTTCTAACAGTACAATTCGTGGGTATCTTAGAAAAACACTGATTTAACCCTTTCTAACAGAACAATTTGTGGGTTTGGGTCCTGATGGAACCGAACTTTTTTCAAAAATAACCCAGGCTCCCATTTGACCCAGTCTTTAGTGGGTACCAGGTATAGTCCTAGGAAGTAAAGGTGGCCGGCATGATGCTGACCATATGACCCACCAAATGTTGATTGGTCAATAAAATGTGGGTCTAGCCCTATATGCCCAATACGGCTGAAGGCAAGGAAAAGGGTCCTTTACTTTACTTATAGACTTTACTAATAGACCAATTAAGTAAAACAATTCTCTGTGACTGGAAGAATTAATCCCTGGCAACCAAAAACACCACTGCTAATTGACTCAGGAAGATATAAACATAATGTAGCTGTACCAACCTCTTGTCTGAACGGTGGACACTTCGTTTCCAACATGGTTGTACTTGATCACCAGGTTGCATTCTGGGATGTCAATACCCTCCTCTGCAACTGAAGTAGCCACAATCACTCTTACAAATCCAGATCTGAACAGCTGAATAATACACTCTTGTCTTGCCTGAGATGTTCCTGGCAATGGCAAATGACATGAGCATAAGAACTTGCATATTTTACTTCACTGTTGGAGCCCCTCTGGTGTAGTGGCTAGACCTGCAGTGTTTAGTTGTAAAAAAAAAAAGAGGATTCTGTTCTGTGGTCTGCAGATATAAAAGTCGTGGGTTCAAATCCAAACGAGCTGAATTTTATTAAAAAATGACCCTGGCTTCCTGATCAACCTAGCCTTCAATGGGTACCATTTATAGTCCTGGGATGTAAAGGCAGCCGGAGTGATGCTGACCACATGACCCAGCAACTGCTGGTTGTTCTATACAATATGGGTCTAGCACTGTATGCTCATAATGCATGAAGGCATGGAAAAGGATCCTTTATGTTACTTGTTACTGCGCCATTGGATTTTCCTGACATGTTATTGGGCATGGTAACAGAAAAGAAAGTTTAGCTGCAATTTGCATTCAAGACTGAAAAGTCTCAAAGTAAAGAAAGATAAACAGCTCAGTCAACCAAGACAAATGTTTAAAAAAATGTTTTTTAAAGAAGTATGAATATGGGGAGAACACACAGAGTGCTGTAATAGCAAAAGATATGAAGCTTCGTGTAAGTTAGTTGAAAGCCTAGGCTCCATTCACAACCCCTAAGCTACAAACGCTCAATGAGCAAAGGAAATATCCCTACTCAAAAAATTGAGAGGAAACATTATGTATCATTTGGGTTTAAAGTAACTGATGCATCATATATTTCTAGGGATTATAAAGTAAATCAAAGAGGAAATCAAAATTAACATTTTGAGAGCATGCATCTTCCCTGTAGCAACATATGGATGAATCATGGACTATCTCATAGTCATTAAAAAAGAAAATAGAGGCCTTTGCGCTGAAATGCTACAGACAGATTCTCAGCACATCATGGCAGAGAAGAGGAGAAATACTGACATTTTAGAAGATCTGAAGATCAAGGAAGACTGGCTAATAAACAGCATCTTGTCTCAGAAGCTGAAATATTTTGGTCACATCAAGTGCCATGGTGGACTGGAAGAAATAAAAGCAGAAGGCATAGTACCAGGAAGAAGGGCCAGGAGCCGATCAAGATGAAGATGGGCTCAGGATACAGGATATAATTGACTCACTGAATAAGAAAGTACATGAGGTGGGAGAGCTGGTGAGAGACCCAATTTCTTCCAGGCAGACCGTGATGAGAGCAACGTTCTGCAAAGGACCTGCTACATGAAAATGATGATGATAAAGTCAATACTAACCTCCTAGCAATTCTGAGGTATTTGAACCAGTGAAGGGGCGCGCATTTAAATCTCTGAGATCTTCATTTTCACATCTGTTTAGCCAAGATGAAAGAGCTTGAGCCAGAGCTTTAGTTCTCACAAATATAACACCTCGTGACGACTCGCCTCTGTTAACCAGGTACTCTGTCAAAGTGTCTGCCAGAATCTGCAGATTTGGATTTCTTTCAACATGCTCCTGCAGCACAAAGTTCTTCAGACCTTTTATAGAAAAGACAGAACTTGATGTAAATCACAAAATACTGCAAATCATTTGTGAATTTTAATATTTAAAAACATTTTCTGCATTTATTTATTTAAAAGATAAAAATCCATCATCAATAAGTGACCATCATGCTTCTTCAAATCTCCATCAGCATGTATCAATTCCTGTGTTGACATCTTTAAAAACATGATTAACAGCTATCGAGAATCATTTCTTATTGTCTTCTGACTTTTTTTCTTAAAAAATGTCTTCAGCAATCAAACATATTGTACTTTTTGTCTTCTCATAATCTAGCCAAAATATGAAATTGCCACTTCAATATGTCTCCAAAAATATTGATAAATGCTGATGTCATTTACTCAATTTGACAATCCATTAGTCACGATAAGGATTTATTTTATTTTACATCTAAGAGGTAAAGATCCCTGACCTTATAGTAGATAGGAAGTCTGCTTTCCTGCCATAGAGCTTTCAGTTTCATATTCCTCATGTTAAAAAAAAATTCTTGAAATATTAAATCTAACCAAGTAATACTGTACTGCAGTATTAATTATGGCATAAGACAATCCTGATCAGAACAAAGCATATTCACTCTCATTCTATTCTATTAGTGCCAGGCATGGTCCCTCACAACAAACTAGAAAAGATATTGAGTAACCATGAAAATGGGATGTCTGAGAAGGGTTGCAGGAAAAGATGAAAACAGGAAAAATAAACACACAACTAATTCTAAATTACAAACAAAGACAGCAAATCAAATGGTTTGTCTACTTAGAAGGCATGTACTAAAGAGAATGATGGAGATCCCAAGGGAGACCAAGAACAAGATGGAAAGATAACATTATAGAAACTCTACAAGTCTAATGTGTCTATGGTCAAGGCGGCCAAAGGAGCAAGAAGCAGAACTTTATATCTCCCTCGACACCTGAAGCAGTACAAGAGGAAGTGAAGAAAGAAAGAAAAAGAAGAATACTGTGCAGCCATGGTTGTGCAGTGGTTAATATGCTTGCCTTGCTATTCCATAGTTACTGGGTTTGAATTCTCAACAAGGAAAATGTTTATATAGCCGACCAGGTCTTCTGGGTTCATCCAGCTTAAAATAGGCACCAGGAAAAGCCTCGCAAACAAAATGTAGCTGGCATTAATTTAACCACATCACTCATCAAGTTCTGATTGGTCTATAAAACAGTGGAGCTAAAACAGCCTTTACCTTTTTCTCTCTATTAATACTTTTAATTTGTTTACTATTCGTTACAACCTACAATTCAGTTATATGAAAATGTATTATCAATTTCAAGGTTTTAACTGTTAATTCTGACTAGCTGCTGATGGACATACTAATGTACCAGAGGTTTTGTGCCAGGGCACTCTGTGGTAAGAGAAAATGAACAAGCTCTTAAGATGGCAGGACGAGTTCAAGACTGATCAAAACCCTCAACTAGGTACCAAAATCAGCTGATCAGACAAGCATCAATGGGTAAAATACACTCAGATAGGGATCACAGGCCATCAACCTAGGCACAAATAGGTACAAATATCAGCTGATCATCAAGACATCAACCTAGGCATAAATACAAAAAAATCAGATGATCACCAAGCCATCAACCTAGGCATAAATACACAAATATCAGCTGATCACCAAGCCATCAACCTAGGCACAAATACAAAAATATCAGCTGATCACCAAGCCATCAACCTAGGTACAAATACCAGCTGATCACCAAGCCATCAACCTGGGCACAAATGCACAAATATCAGCTAATACACATGGCATGAATAAACCAGACCACAAATATAACCAAATACTACTTGCAGCAAAATGTTTGCAGTCGGCTGAATGCGGCATAATTTTTAAACTCTCTTTCTGATACAATTGGATTTGGAATTAAATTTCATATTTTCCAGTAAAACAAAAATTCAGAAAACATCTCTCTATCAATATTCATTATCAACATGTGCTAGGCTGACAAAAATGGGCAGTCATAATTCATCTTACATAATCAGGTCATAGATCAGGCCTGTTTTCTTGACGTGACATGCCAGATTCAAATCCAAATTTTATTTAAAAAAACATTGACCTTGGCTCCCAGTTCAACCCAGCCTCAAATTGGTACCAGGTATCTTCTTCTTTTGTCAAAATCTGCTTGTGCCGCTAGGCGTCGCAGTCTATCAGATGATCGGCAACCGAGCCAGGGCGCGCTCAGTCGCTTCATATGCTGTGATGTTATGAAGTCTCAAGTTGTCCGTGACTCCTTCAATCCATCTTCTTCTTGGTCTTTCCCTGCCTCTTGGTGTTTCGATTTTATGAGGTATAGTTACCAGGTATAGTTCTGGTAAATTAAGGTAGCCGGCTTGATTTTGACCACACTTGGCACCGAGGCCGACTGATGTATAAAATATATGTCTAGCTCTAGATGTCCAATTGCCTGAAGGCATGAAAAAAAGGGTTCTTAATTTTACTCTTTCTTTATATAAAACTACCAGCCGTCACTTATTTTTAGGATAATTCCTTCTCATAAAAAAGATATCATGCATATCCCTTACAGGACGTTGTAGCTAATACCAGCATTTGTAAGCTGTTTGTGTATTTTCCAGGCAGTTTTACATTTAATAGTTTGCCAGTGACACTCAATGTGAAAACCTGAGAACAATATAACTAGAATGTCTTTGCACTGGAACCCACAGGGGCATAGGGGTAAAGGCAGACCCAAAAAAAAGACACAGAGAAGAGAGAGAGTGAAGTTGAAAAGATCTGGAGGACACGGGTTCAGTTGCAAGCAATAGTGAAGGATAGAAATTTTTGGCGTGAGTTGGTCGAGGAGGGTCTTTTTTCTACTAGGGGTTAGAAAGCAGAAGAAGAAGATTGCTAGTGAATTTGCTTTTGAAACTGAACAGTTGATTTTTATGCCACTGACAGATCAACACGCAGCGCTCGGCTGTTAAACCACATGCAGTGGAATCTGACCTGGAATATCAGAATATGAACTGGGTTCAAAGGTGCTAACTCATTACATGACTTAAAATCTTGAAAATATATCAATATTTGAGTCACAGAAAGTAATAAATGGGAAGCTTCTCTTACTGACTGAATCTTGAGTATTAAATTTTTGGTTTTTCATTAAATATTACCACAAAAAACTCTCAGTAGAAATGTAAAATGAATTTACGATACCCTTGTGACTGCCAGATTTATTTAGTGTACACTGACTAAAACTTAAATATAACAGGACACTTAATGTGATGCTTGTGACATGTGAGGAAAAGTCAGGAACAAACTATGCGTCGTTGGGAATGAAAGAGTTAATTTTAAAAAAAATTATGTTTAGAAAAATACAGTATTGACAGAATTCTTCAGTATTTTGAAATACTATTTACTGTAAACCTTAAACTATGTTGTTTTCTGAAATATATACTGAAAGAATTTGTAACTGGTAAAACTTACTATGAGGTACTGGGTAATTTTCACTGTAAGTCTGACATGCATGTCTCTCTGTTCATCCTCGCTAATCAATGGGAGGCCTTTCACAGCTGTCATCATCTTCACAGCCCACTGTTCATATTCTTGTAGCTTCCTGTTAGCTGGCATCATATTGGCTAAGCCAATCAATCCAGCATCATTCAGTCCTGCAAAACAGTGGATTTATACCTATCACATACATCTATCCATCGTACATCTGCTATGCTCATATATATACATCAATCCATCCAACTACTCTCTCCCCCCACCCACACACACACCCATTCATCCATACCGATACATGTGTACACACACACACACAAAAGACACACACACGCACAGATACATTATTGAAATGAACATGCAAACACACACATACATGTAAGACAATAATCATGTACATACAGGACATAAATATGTATGTATGCTATAATGATGGTCAATGAATGGAGTCTGAGAAAGCCATCTCTGTGGTGTAATGACAAACATCACAAACATTTTCATGCCGGATGTCAAGTCTAAATTTGCCCCACTCAACTTCGCACCTATAGTCTTCTTATAAGTTCATGCTGTGTGGAGTTGATAGTTCTGTCTATCCACAACCTATTGTCTCATGTATTTAGTCCTGTCTATCCACAACCTCCTGTCTCATGTATTTAGTCCTGTCTATCCACAACCTCCTCTCATGTATTTAGTCCTGTCTATCCACAACCTCCTGTCTCATGTATTTAGTCCTGTCTATCCACAACCTCCTGTCTCATGTATTTAGTCCTGTCTATCCACAACCTCCTGTCTCAGTATTTAGTCTGTCTATCCACAACCTCTGTCTCATGTATTTAGTCTGTCTATCCACAACCTCCTGTCTCATGTATTTAGTCCTGTCTATCCACAACCTCCTGGATGTATTTAGTCCTGTCTATCCACAACCTCCTGTCTCATGTATTTAGTCCTGTCTATCCACAACCTCCTGTCTCATGTATTTAGTCCTGTCTATCCACAACCTATTGTCTCATGTATTTTAAATCATTTCTGGCGCAGAATATCTTCCAAGCCATGAGGTCAAACTTTCCAGCATCTTCTTTCTTGGTCTTCCTCTGCCCCCCCCCCCTTTCCCATAATGATGTACTCCAGTTTTCTCCTTCTCTCAAGACACAATCAAAGAATAAAGATTGTTTTATTCTGATGTTGGCAGTCAGTTTTCTCTTTCCAGACATATCTTCATTACTCTTTTTATCTGTTCAGGGTGTCGGCATCATTCATCGATAAAACAACATCTCTGCCGCTTCCATGGAAATAATTTTCAACTAATTGCCAACTATCCGTGACTCATTTCCTTGTATAAGGATAGGATTTATATATATATATATATATATATATATATATATATATATATATATATATATATATATATATATATATATATATATATATTATATATATATATATATATATATATATATATATATATATATATATATATATATATATAATAAGTAGGAGTCATTTAAAAACAATATCCGGGTCATAATCTGGGATCAATCAATCAATCAATAAGCCGCTGTCTCCATACTAAAGGTTGGCTACAATGGATCTCCAGCATGCTCCAATCTCTTGTCTTGGTTGTACACTCTCACAGACTGCTGTTCCTCCCTCTTTTGAGCAGTCCTCCACCTTGTAACATTTGTCTACCTAATTCCTCAACTTTTCCTCCAGGATGGTTTTTAAAAGTGTGTAAGGTCTCTTAATGTGGCCATAGTATTTCAATTGACTCTGTTCTATTTCTTTCAGTAATTCTCTTATCATTCGTAGTCTTTCCAGAACCTCTGTCAAAATAAATGACACTGTTGTCTGTTTTACCACTTTTTAGGGTGGTGTAAATGGGAAAGAAGGGGGGGGGGGTCCTTGAGCCTGAGGATTTAGGGTCGCTTGGGTAGTGCTGTCGCCACGGACTGTTAGGATGTTTAATTTTGTCCTAAAAAGAAAAACCCCATCACCTTACCAGGGGTTTGAACTCAGGTCTCCCGCATGACAGCCAGATGTTGTAACCGCTCGGCCAGCCCTTATGTACTGGACTCCTCATGTAAAGAACCTCTGTACTTGACTATAAGTGGGACATACACTTTTTTCTCTTCCAGTAATGGATATATATGCTTATCAATTATATTTGGTTATTCAGTATTGCATAGCTTATTCGCTAATTGTATAAGGTTGTAGGAGCACAGGTTGTCAAAGTGCAATACAAACTGTAATGTACAGTAAATCTTTGATTAATGGTCACCATCCAGACCAGGGCTGGTTGGATAACTGAATAGACTGATAGCAAAAATCTCTTAATACATATATACAGTAACTTGATTTCACTGCAGGACTAACTGAATAATACATACACATTGTATTTACTTTTACAAAACGATCAATATAAACTTCAATGTAAGAGTAGTGATGTAGAGAAATATATTATATTACTATAACAGCTATAAGCTAGCTTCAGTAAAATGATGTGTCATCTCCTCTGCATCATTGAGGCTTGAGCTTTCTGCACAGCAATATTCCGTATCTTATGCGGAAATAGAATCTGCATTGTATTTGCCTCCTCTTGCATTTCAAACCAGTCAATGCCCTTTGATAACATTCTTTCTACTTCTGAGTGGTTAATTGTAGGTTTTGGTTAAGAACTGATCCTTCATCATCATCAATTTTGTCTTCTTCAATGATGGTCACACAAAAAACAATTTCCTCACTGTTCAAAATTTCAAAGCATCCATCCATTTTGTCAAATTCCAACCAAACTGTTATGTCTTCTGGCTTAACATTTTCACTATTTAGTCCTACATTGTTGCATAGTTGCACAATTTCCTCAACACTAACAGTCTTAGATGCTTCAGTTTCGTCAATAGGTTTAGGCAAGAGTTTATTTCATCCATTCTTTAGGTTAAACACTGTAATGATGGATAATAGAAACTGATGGTTAATTGAGTGATAGTTATTCAAAGTTTTAATGTTCTTTCAAACAGTTATAGAAATATTTCTTTTAGCAAATGAATGATGTAGAAAAATATGGAACTGGCACCACATGCCCACAGGCTTCAGGCGTGAGAAGGACCTTTTTGAAAAACACTGAACAACAGATCAACATCATGGCATCAGGGTAGTAACCCATAAGTGCTCCGCTCTTCTTCTAACTCAGGTCTGAGTTTGAAGAAGCTCAGCACAGTGCATAGGCTCTGTAGCACCGGTGGGGATCCTGAAATACTTTAGGTAGATTTTTAAAGCACAATTTGCCTGGGCAGCGCCGTTTCGATTTCCAACTGCCAAGGGTGTTTTACGTGCGCAACACTGCACACGGCCCAATCTCACTACCCAGAGACCAGGGGGAATTACTAGAAGTCCAAGTCAACATGAAAAAATCCCAGCCCTTACCGGGGACTGAACCCAGAACCTCTAGCACTTGAGGCGGACACCATGCCTCGAGACCACGCAGCCCCCTCACTGAACTAAAACAAAATTGATGCCATCTGTAGTACATTCTATGCAGAAAGTCAAAGAAAAATACTAAACTAAAACTAAACTGATGCTACCTGTAGCCTTAGCTTCATGCCACATGCTGTGAGAAAGGGGTCAGAGCACAAATGAACTGAATGATGTGAAGTATATTAGGATGATTTGCTGACTAACAAAGAATTAATAAACTGAAGATGTATCATAATACGATCATATGCACAATATCATGAAACAACACAACCGACAGATCTCACGGTTCAAGCTATTTTCTCAAAATAAGGATTTGCATATGGTTGACCTTGAGTTCACACCTAGCCATTACCTCTTACATAAAGCCTTAACTGTCTCTCGAGCATCTGCATGATCTCAGTAATTCTCTGAACGGCAACATCATCTCTACGTTGTTGCAATCTTCTTTCAGCTGTAATGTTTTAGAGAGAAAAAATGTACAGTATGTGTGAGTGTACAAACATAGGAAACATAAATATTTGTTTTAGCTCTCTTTGTGTACATGTTATGCATTTTCCCCCGTATAAGACAACCCCCATGTATAAAAGCACCTTGATTTTGGAGCCGGACATTTTAAAAAAAAAAAAAAATAATATGATTATATAAAATTATTGAACTCACATTTCATTCATCACAGAATCCAGAAAACTTATCAACACCGTCAAAACTCTCATCCATCTGATAGTTCTTTACCTTGTCTTGGTCTGTGTCTGATGATGAATCACCTCATATATTGCCTCTTCCTCAGTTCCATCTGTGGCATCTGAAATGCCACACTTGACAATGATCTTAATCTTCACATTATCCTAGGATCTTTCCACCCAGGTACAAACTTTTCCCTATAATTGGTTTCTTCACACTACCTGCTGGTGTCAAATTTTTTTCAAAACACTTCATCCACTGGTTTCATTTATCTCCCATGGCCACATTGATGGATTTGTTAAGGCTGATATCGGTTAGCAGGGTAGGGGTATCCCCTATCAAAGGAGAAGTAAGATTTGTTAAGGCTGATATCGGTTAGCGGGGTAGGGGTATCCCCTATCAAAGGAGAAGTAAGACGCCTCCTTTCCTCCGCTAGTCTACGGGACACCCTTGGGCAAGGTGGAGTACCCGTTTAGCCCCCCAATCAGGGTTACGTGAAGCCATGGAAGCAGGTGGTGGATGGAGTGTAAGAGCAGCCGACAGGTATTGTTGGTTATGGTCTGCACTCTGCGGCGATAGGCAGATGATCTCATCAGTAGAGACAATGGCTATGGCCACCGACTAGTATAGTCACTGCTCAGGAGGAAAGCAACGGCAAACTACCTTCTGCAAATTTTGCCAAGAACCCATAACAATCATGAAAGAAAACATAACACAGAAGAGATCTGGTGGCGAGACCCCCAGGCCAGGCAGATCAGATAACACTGGGGAAGAGTGTGATACAGGGGTCAGTACTAGTAATCGTGAATACAACGTAGAAGTGAAGAACCGTTTTGAGGTCTTGATGTCTGTACAAGAGGAAATGACACCTGATGAACTGGCGGTACAAGCTAGGGATATCTTGATAACAGCAGCTAAAGACTTAATACCCACCAGGACTAAGCAAAATAAACCATGGATCACACCATACACGTTAGAACTAATAAAACAACGAAGGGAACTGAAAAAGAAAGGAGAAACCAATGACAGTAGGATGAAGTATAAATTTTTAACACGAGAAATAAGAAAGTACACAAGAAAGGATAAAAATCAGTATGTACAAGATTGCTGTATTAAAATAGAGCAGCATCACAAAAATGGAAGAGATTACGAAATGTTCAAGGAAATGAAGTTATTGACAAGAAATTTTCAACCTCAGTTAAATGTTATTTGTGACAAGTTGGGAAATACTTTAACAGAATCTAGACAAAATTCTAGGAAGATGGCAGGAATACTGCAGCGGAATGTATGATATGAATGACAGTGAGGATATGAATGATATACATGAACCAGAAACAGTAGAGGCAGAACCTGAACCTTCATTAGATGAAATTTCATGGGCAATAAGGAGCCTGAAAAATGGTAAATCACCTGGATGTGATGAGATACCAGCTGAATTGATTAAAGCGGGAGGAGAAGAAAGCATAAAAATCTATCATGCATTATGTGAAAAGATATGGAAATATGGTATTTGGCCAAAAGACTGGAATAGAACTATCTTCATTCCAATACCAAAAAAGGGTGACCTGAAATTATGTACAAACTATCGAACTATTGCCCTGATCAGTCATGCAAGTAAAATTCTACTAAAAATTATAATGAGAAGACTGCAAAAGAAAATGGAAGAAGAGATTAATGTAGCTCAGGCTGGATTTAGACAGGGAAGAGGAACACAAGAGATCATATATTTAACATGCGTTTAATAGTAGAGAAGTGTAGAGAATTTAATGTAAATCTGTTCTTATGTTTTGTGGATTATTCAAAAGCATTTGACTGTGTACAACATCAGAAGCTTTGGGAAATCATGAGGAATATGGGCTTTCCATCACATATAGTGCAGCTCATTAAAATGCTCTATCAAGACCAACAAGCAGCAGTCAGAATAGATGGAGAGACATCAGACTGGTTTGGCATCAAGCAAGGAGTCCGTCAGGGATGTGTGCTGTCACCGTATTTGTTCAACCTGTACGCCGAAAATATAATGAGAAATGTAAGAGATGATATAAACAAGGAACAATATGATGCCCTAAACATCGGTGGTCATGAAATACCAGAAATTCGTTATGCTGATGATACAGTATTACTATCAACATCACAAAATGGTTTAGAAAACTAATTAACCTCACTCCAAAGAAATAGTGAAAATCATAACTTATTTCTTAACACAGCAAAAACAAAGATAATGCATACAAACAAAACTGCCATGGAGAGAGAAATATATGTTAATGAGGAAAGATTGGAAGTGGTGGAAAATTTCGAATATCTAGGGTCACTGGTTACCAACAATGGTGACACAATGAAAGAAATTTAAACGGCGACTATCAATTGCTCTTCAAAGACTAAAAACAACTGAATAAATTATGGAATTGTACAGATAGAATTACAAAGGTCAGATTTTTAAAGAGCATGCATCTTTCCCATTGCAACATACGCCTGTGAGACCTGGACACTTACTAAACAAGCGGAACAGCGCATAAATGCATTTGAATATAAATGTTACAGACAGGTTCTAAGAATATCTTGGGTAAAGAAAAGAACAAATGCATCCATACTTCAAGAGCTGAATATGAAGAGGGTTGGCTAGTAAAGACAATAAAACAAAGAAAATTGAAATATTTTGGTCACTTGAAACGTCATGGAGGTCTAGAGAGAACAATAATGGAGGGGTATATGCCTGGGAAGAGAGGAAGAGGAAGGCCAAGGAGAAGATGGGTGCAGGATGTGGCAGATGATCTCCAGATGGGTGTATCAGACGCAGGACATCTTGCTCATGATAGGAAGGTTTTCCGGAGGGTTGTTATGGCAGCGAGGTTCCGCGAGGGACATGCTACTGAATGAATGAATGAATGATATCAAGTGGTTGAATCTTAGTGCAGAGTTAAAAAAAGATTAAAAAGTAAAACAAGAACATTAGAACTAATAAACTGACCCCCAACAGCACACTGACTGACTGACTGTCTACCCCACCAGGACATCACACAAGCAATAAACACCCGATGACACAAAGTGCCACCATGTGGATGAGGATCACTGTGGAGAGGTTCCAGAAACCGCGTTCAGCCAATTGGCCATATATATGGCCTGGCTATATTGCGGCCTCTGGCAAGAGCCAGGGTGGGGCTTCAAATAACGAAAAATATTGTCCTAAAGAGGAAGGGAAGTTATAAGAAAACAACACACAGTAGCACATTGGACTTCACACCAGGAAGACTCTATAAACTTTAGTTTACCATTATTTCTTGTCTATTGTACTTATATACTTGAACAAACTAACTAAACAATTGAAATATGTAAGTAGATACTAAATTAAAGAACTCTGTATTAATAATAATAATAATGAGCCTGTATAAAAAGTATGTGATTAAAGACTTTGTTTCCTCATATACTAACACAATCTCCACTGACCCTCACTAACTAAGGTAACTGTTTGAATACAATATTAGTGTTTTATATTTGTCCCGTATGGTTCATTAGGGAATGTTAATTAATAAATGTGCAAATACAAATGTTGCTCTGAGATAGTTTATGATATTACAGAAACAATTTTTAAAAATTGGACTTGTATAACCTTTTGACAAAACTGAGTTAAAAATATAAATTTGACTTAAGACCAGTTCGACTTATGATCTGTTAGTAGGAACAGAACTCTATCATAAGTCGAGGAGCCGTTGTCATCACACTTGGAAGGTACTGCAGGGATCAAATTCCTGCGACCGTAGACACAGAGGTAAGGGAACTGATAGATCAGCATTCAAAACCAGAAGATATCATCATCTACACATTTGGATCCATGAAGTGCGGATCAAGGTCAGCATGGGCATACACAGCGTAAAGAATGGGGAAAACAATATGGGAGGACAGCGGCATTTACCAGACAACCACTACCATGGAAATAGCTGCTACTACTAGAGCATTATCATGGGTATCTGAGCAAACCGACAGACAGGCAGTAATTGTATCAGACTCCATGAATATGCTTCTGAAGATAGCAACAGGCGGTATGCACGCTGAATGGGTAGAAAGCATTCAAAAATTGCACTTAACCTCCCTCACCTGGATCTACACACCTCGTCATGCGGGGGTAAAGGGAAATGAGCGAGCAGATCTACTGGCAAGCATTGCACTAAGGCATGTGGGAAGAAGCATGGCAGAGCAGATATCATCCTTGGATCGGCTAGTGGATAATGAGGAATCCATGACATTAACACAATTGCGTGACATAGGAGTTAAGCATGGTGAAACACATATATGCCGTCTTCGAGGCCAAGACAGGAGACAATATAACCAGCTTCTCATGGGAATAATTAGTAGAAGTTTCTGTTGCTACAGGAACAATACGTCTGAGTTCATCTTTATGTTGTTCCACAGTAGATATTACGGAAACATCCAAGTTTCCCAGTACTTTCAAAATATTGTCCTTTGCTTCAGAGAACAAATTTGCCCTTTCAATTCCTATGGATGCTGTCAAACCAACTATCTGTGTATAGAAGTGAGACCATATGAAATTTAAGGAAATAATTTACAGACTGCACTTAAATAATCAATTATGGACAAAACTAAAACATCATCCATGAAGGAAAGAATGTCATCCAAACAGGCATGATTCCTCTGCAATCTTGCACAATTGTAATGCCACCTGAACAGCAGAACACAAATTACCTGCCATTTTGTTTAGCTAGTGATAGTTGTATGTCACCTATGCAGCATGGAGCCAAGGGTGAACATTAACGATGTTTAAAACTTAGAAAATGCCCTTGAGAAAATTGAATCCAGCATTTGATGGGTGATTTGGTCAACATCTGGTCGGCGATCTTTACTTCAGTATTTCTCAGTACCCATTTTAATCAACCTGGGAACCATAGGTCAAATTTTTTTATCTGACTGGTGGAGCGGATATAAACTATGAATGTCTAGCCACTAGACTACGCTGGCTGCCATGTCAGTATTTATTAGTCAGATTAACTGTTTTACATACATGTTGACACTTGTGTTATTTACCTGAGGCAGACAGATATTCAACACTTTGCCCTGAGTTTTTGCTTGATGAATCTGGTGCTTGGTCTTATGGTAGGAGCTCATCAAAGTGTTGTATGGTTCTCCCTTTCGCGTGTGGTGACATTCATCAAAGACTATCAATGAGAACATGCCGAGATCTGACAGCAGTTTTCTGGTGAGATGGTTTTCCAGGATCATTGGGGTCATCACTACAATGTCCGAATGAGGTAGCAGCATGTGGAGGCTCATGTTGTTTTTTCTGTCACCAGTGATAAGTGTGATCTGCATAGTAACAGCAGTAACAATTGTTCAGAATTATAGCAGTAATAAATGGTGAACATTTCAGCTGATTGTTCATGTGTACTAAGACACATTCAAATTAAAACACTCAGAAAGATAACATGTTCAACCCTATCACCCTGAGAAAGTTGTTTCTCTGGGTTTATGGGTTTTTAATATCATAAAGTCTTTAGGGAGTAGCCATTTAATGCTGCAGCTGAACAGTGTGAAGAGATGGTGGGTATAACTTAACTATATTATTTAACCCCCCCCCCCCCCCCCTCCACCAAACAAAAAATTTAGTAATTTTTTGGGGTAAAACAGCCATATTTTTTTTAGGGGGGAAGGGGGGGGGGACAATAAACTCATGATGAGGTCCCTTTGCTCTCTGTGGCTGTGTCACTAAAGTCCCAGTTCTCTTGGGCAAAGGGAAGGAAAAAAGTTTTTTCCTTGCTCTGTATTTAGTGATTACTTCCCTTCGCATCAAACAAATCACCTTTGCACAAAAAATGATTCTAAATATAAAAACCTTTTTTTTTAAGTGACTTGATGCCTCGATGACGCAACAGTTAGCAGCCTTACCTGTCTGCCTGATGGTTATATGTTTCAATTCCCTAATTTTTTTTTTTTTAAATACTGACTAAGACTCCAAATTACTTCTGCTTTTTTTTTTTTTTCTTCCTCTAGTTTCTTAGGATAGAGTTTCAGAAAACTATAATGATGTGTTTCTTTTTTAAAACAGTCAATTGAAAAAAAAAAAGGGCACTTTTCAAGATTTTTACAAGTGCACCAAATGTTCCAGTCAGCAGGGTACACAAGGGTAATATTTGGAGTCACCAATTATAATTTCTTAGGAGGATGAATAGGAGATCTGGGATATGTCATGGATTAGCATCCAGGATGTAACTTCAAAGGAGTGGCAAAACTTCAAGTAACAATCAGGAGGGGAAAACTCCACAGTTTTCTTGGTTCACACTGTCCCACTTAGTTTGTTAACTAAGTAGTGATTGACAGATGCTGCTCTAAATCATTTTCGTCTAGTTGTTCTATTTTGTTTCTAGAAAGCGATTATTTCTGTCCTTCTAAGACAGCAGTTCTCAACCTATGGGTCACGACCCTTTTCTGGGTCGAACCACACTTTTACATGGGTAGCCTAAGACCACTGGAAAAACATATATTCACTGAGGTTATGAAGTAGCAACAAAAATAATTTTATGGTTTGGGGTCACCACAACATGAGGAACTGTATTAAAGGGTCACAGCATCAGGTTGAGAACCACTGATTTATAATATGCAGATGAAACACCTGTCTGCTGCTTACAACTATATTCTTCTGGTGTTTATTTCTTTCCTTTTTTGTGCGGTTTAGAGTTTTAACATTTCCAGTTTTGTATTGCTCCAACAACTTTACTTTTACACAAACTTATCAGTTTGTTGCATGAGGACGCTTTTAACACCAGAGATGCATCAGGTGTATAATGCTAGATTCATATTTTTACAGGTTAATCAGCTCTCAGTGGGTATGTGGTCAAAACCATGTTTGTCACTTTTACTTCCCAGGACATTACCTGGTATCCATGTTAGGCTAGATCGACCTGTGAGGCAAGGCGAATCCTGGAAAAATATATGACTCTATACAGATTGAAACACAACATTTTCAGGATGATGTGTGAGTTTCCAGGCATTTCGCTACTGTTTCTCCCATAAGTCTCTTTATTAATTTTTTTCTTCTTCTTCTTCTTCTTCATGTTCCCTGGCTGTAAACTCCGGCGGAAAGATCTGGCTAATCGTCCACTTCTGGAATTTAGTCTGGTTCCAGAACTTAAGTTTCGCTTGCCATCCATTTTACAGATCTGGCTTATTTATATGCAGACTGTTGGTTCCTTGTCTTCAGGCAGATGCACTCTAACTCTAAAGAAACACCACTAATTAGTTGACTTTTATGACATGCTTGTTGGGGGCAGTGGGTCTGTTCTTTTTTCTACTAAAATGGGGGCACTGTAACCCACATAAGGCAATGAAACCCACATAAGGCATTGGAACCCACATAAGGCATTAGAACCCACATAAGGCATTAGAACCCACATAAGGCATTAGAACCCACATAAGGCATTAGAACCCACATAAGGCAATGAAACCCACATTTGGAACCCACATAAGGCATTAGAACCCACATAAGGCATTAGAACCCACATAAGGCACTGGAACCCACATAAGGCTTTGGAACCCACATAAGGCATTAGAACCCACATAAGGCATTAGAACCCACATAAGGCATTGGAACCCACATAAGGCAATGAAACCCACATAAGGCATTGGAACCCACATAAGGCATTAGAACCCACATAAGGCATTAGAACCCACATAAGGCACTGGAACCCACATAAGGCTTTGGAACCCACATAAGGCATTAGAACCCACATAAGGCATTAGAACCCACATAAGGCATTGGAACCCACATAAGGCATTGGAACCCACATAAGGCATTAGAACCCACATAAGGCATTGGAACCCACATAAGGCATTGGAACCCACATAAGGCATTGGAACCCACATAAGGCATTAGAACCCACATAAGGCATTGGAACCCACATAAGGTATTGGAACCCACATAAGGTATTGGAACCCACATAAGGCATTGGAACCCACATAAGACACTGGAACCCATATAAACACTTTATTCATTTAAGAATGTGGTGTTTATATATAAGTAAATTATCTACAGACTGCCAACATAACTTTCAAATTCTCACGACAGGCCAGAGTGAAATAAAGGATAAAATAATTACCTCATAACTGGGTAAATATTTGCACAGAGATTTATACTGCTGTTCAGCCAGTGGAACTGTCCTAGCAAGAAAAGCCACTTTTTTCTCCCTGTCTGATGAGAATAAAGATAAAGTGGATGCTGTTATATTTGAACAAAAATCAAGGTAAAATGACCAGATTATATACAAGATGTATTGTTAAAATGGTTCATTAATCATGTTGACTTCGATTGCATTACATGTACACATTCACTGCCAAAATTTTACATTATTCAAGTTTACCCCTATCAATGTAAATAATTTTTACTTTTATTTTTTTTTTTAGCACCAATCCATGATTTTTATGCGCGCGCGTGCATGCGTGTGTGTCTGTGTGTGTGCATGTGCGTGCATGCACGTGTGTGTGCGCACGCGTGCATGTGTGTGTGTGTGTATTTATTTCAAAGATGCTTAGTAGTTATTTCTGTGTGTTTTCCACTCTTTTGCTTTTTTAGAAAGCCATTACCTGATCCTGTATGCACTTATTTAACACAATACCAGAATTGTTTATCAAATTTTGTTTAAATAAAACACTAAATGATTCCATATACTTTTAATTTAAACTAACGCCAATGCATTGTCATTGAAAAGCGCATGGGGCCGGAGAGCTGGCTAGGGAAAGGGATGCATTCAGGCGTGCCGTGAATAGAGCGACATTCGGTAAAGCACGTACCCAATTTGCATTTCCCAGTAAAATATAACTAACTGACTATGTAAGAGCAGCTACAATAAAAATGTATGGCAAATATTTACATGTTACAAAAACATTTGAATTTGGTAACCAATCTGACTGATACAGTTTTATAGTTAATTTATGGTCAAGAAATAAATAATTTCCAAATGTTCACATTTATTAAGACAAACACTATGGGAAACACATCATTAGAAATGATCAACCTCTGGTGCTAAAAAACTGTGTTGATTTAGGAACTAATATCACAGTACTTTTTTTTTTTTATATCCTAATCCTTGCTTAAGACAAACTATTTAGTGTTTAAATTACTTAACATTATTTCAGTGCGGCGTCCGTGACTAAGGCGTTGCGAGTCCAACTCGTAATCCAACGTACCGCGATCGAAACCCACTGCGGGCTGCGTAGATTTTTATCATGGTATGGGACGTCGCAGGTCGACCTAGCCTCACATGGGTACCAGGATGGCTGTCCTGGGGAAGTAAAGACGGCCGGTGTAATGCTGACCACATTACCCACCATGTGCCAATTGGTCTGTAAAAATATGGGATGCTCTGCCAATTTGCCCAATGCGCTTTAGGCATAATAAGGGATCTCAATTCTAGATAGATTATTTCAGTGGTTCAGCAATAATAAATTACAACGTCTAAACTCATGATAAAAATGTTTTCATATTTCACATAGGCTATACATTTTTTGAATTAAAAATATTAAATAGATTATTTTATTCCTTTAAAATACGAAAGATATTTGTTCTAAAAAAAGTAAAATTACGTCACTGAGGTATAACAACATTTATGTCCTAGCTTTACTACAGATATACTCACCGCCAGGATTCATCAAATGATTAGATATGATGTAAGTTGCGACTCTTGTTTTTCCAGAGCCAGTCGGTGCACATATAACTGTGTTTTCTCCACGAAGTGCACTTTCTGCCAGTTCTTTCTGGTAATTCCTTAATTCTAATTCAACAGCATCGGGCAATA
This sequence comes from Candidula unifasciata, assembly GCA_905116865.2. Taxonomy (NCBI): domain Eukaryota; kingdom Metazoa; phylum Mollusca; class Gastropoda; order Stylommatophora; family Geomitridae; genus Candidula; species Candidula unifasciata. The sequence continues at coordinate 288,760 of CAJHNH020007246.1, forward strand.
TTTCATCGTCTGATGGAAAAAACAAGTCAAAAGTAATAATTTTAAATATTTAATCATATGCTTTTTAGGTGAGTGTAGTGGCTAGATGCTACCCTGATGATCTGAAGGTCTTGCATTTTGCATCAAATCGGATTTTATTTCCAAAACTGACCTTAGCTCCCAGACTGACCAAGTCTGAAATGGATACAAAGTAATTTCCTGGTAAATAAATGCAGCCGGCATGACGCTGAGCACATCATCCACCTATGCTGAGAGGTCTAAAACAAAAGTATGAATCTAGCATTACCTACCTCATGTACCTTTGGTGTCAAAGGGTCTTTTACTTTTGTCTTTTTTTTATGTGTCTAAACGTAAGTCAAATAATGCAATTTTATAGCAAGCATGATTCAATCATTACGAAAATATTTTTTCTGTTATGCCTGGACAAATCTAAAGATGCAAACAATTCAGCAAACCAATGGCAGAAATATTGTTACAATCACTGCATATTTATTTTCAACATTTTTGCTTTTTTTGTGTGTGTGTGCCTAAAATGTGGTGTATGTGGTAATAAGCAGGCTGAAAGACTAGCTGCTGCTGCCTCACTGGGTGGTGAGCTACTTTCCGGTAAAGCGGACGTACTGGAGTGAGCAGAGGGTCCGGACAATTTTTTGAATGAAGGGGAAAAAACAGGCGAACTTTTAAATGTTGCAACTAGCACTACCAGTTCAAGATCTCTTCACTGGCCACTAAGGAAGGAGACGGAGCACTATGGGAATGTCCAGAGTGCACTGACATCAATTCTTGATTCATTTAATCATTAATTCATACGTACCTGTTATTTCTCCATCAGAGAAGTATTCTTCTTGTTCACTGTCTTCTTCACTGCTTGCACTGTCCTCTTCATGATTTGCGATTAAAATAGATTCAGGATTTATAGCACCATTATTCATCATTTGCTGCCAGGGTAATAGTTTCCTCTCTTCCTCAGACAGCAAAATGACCCTACCAGTAGCTGAAAACATAGTTAGTGATTTTAAAATTACCCAATTATGAATGGATGGCTTGACAAAATATAAAAACTCATGCTGTACCAAACAACTCCGAATGTGTGATAACTTCATACATTATATCCTTTTCCTAACACTGTATGCCTCATCCTGCAGTTACCTTGCTTCACTACATGCAAAACTGTTGTTTTTAATTGTTTCATGTTAGTATTTTTATTTTCTTTTCTGACACAACATGTGTTAATTGAAAATAACAAGTGGTGTGAATAAATTAGGGAAAACAATAAATATCTGGTGTTAATTTAGTTAAAGAAATGTAAGAGAAAACTAAAACATTATTCAGAAAACAAGCAAAAAATTATTCATATGTGTAAAATAATTCATAGCTAGGAAAGGGAAAGAAAACAATTCATGGCATTACAGAAGTTAGTAACTAAGGAAATAACATGACCAGAAGAGAGAAAATCAGGAATGAGGTCATAACAGAAAGAGTCAAAATAGAACTTGTAGTGAACTAAATTTAAAGACAGTAAATAAAATGGTTCAGCTCTTAAAAAGAAATCCTTATGATGACATATTATACAAGACTACCAAAAGTGGACAGAGAGCCCAAGGTAAACCAAAAAGAAGGTAAAAATATAGCATCACAGAAACTCTACAACAATATCAAATGTCACAGGCTGAGGCAACCAGAAGTCTGAGAATCAACACTGCATCTCCCTCAACCCCTAAAGTGGTCAAAGTAAAAGTAAAGTAAAAAAAAGAAAGAAATACTGCAAACAGAAAGCAAGACGAACTGATTCATGAGAAAAATTCTTTCCTCTCAAACTCTGCCGCTTTCATTAATCTCTTGATGCTCAATCATTATTATCAACAGAATCATTAGTTGCTGCTTATTTGATGAATCTATTAGGGGGCTGTGTGGTCTCGAGGTATGGTGTCCGCCTTGAGTGCTAGAGGTCCCAGGTTTAAGTCCCGGTGAGGGCTGGGATTTTTTCTGTTCATGTGGACTTAAGTAATTTTCCCTGGTCTCTGGTTAGTGAGATTGGACACTCATTTGTATTGTTGCGCACGTAAAATAATTCCTTGGCAGTTGGAAATCGAAAAGAGTAGCCTAACGGTGCTGCCTGGGCAAAATTTGGAGTTTAAAATTTACCCAAAATATTTCAGAATCCTCGCCGGTGCTATGGAGCCCATGCACTGCGCTAAGCTACTGCGGACTCTGACTTGAGTTAAAAGTATAATGGAGCACTTATGTGTTACTACCTGTGTGTCCATGATGTTGATCCGTTGTTCAAACCTCAAATCTTGCTGAATTTATTATTCATGAATCTACTGATTAATTTCTTGCTCTAATAACTTTTATTTAACAAATAACATACGTGTCTACTGATTACATAATGGATGAAAAACTGTATTAAAAATTGCTAGGGTTTGTTTTGGCAAATCAGATTACATTACTTACACTGGTCCTCATTATCGCTGGAATCCATGATCTTGTGATGGGGATATCAGTTTACAAATCTGGTCACTTCTAGCTCGTCTATAAAACAGAAAAAAAAAAATAGTTAAACAATGGTTAAAAAACATAAAATTAATATGCCAAGGAAAAACTACAAGTTCAAAATAAAATCCACCAATGAGGTATTGTTTCATATAAAAGTAATCCTTGGCATCTAAAAAAAAAGGATAAGTAACAGACACAAAAAGGTCACTGCTTTAAGGATTATGTAAACACTCATTGTGCAATATCTCTGTCATAATCACAACCCAAAAGGTGTGAACAGGACAACATCTCAGTTATTAAAGAAATTAACTGCATACACGCCTTAAAGAAATGATTATCCAATACACAAAAAAAACTATATTAAATTTCTAACACTAAGATACAGCAGCCATTAATAATTTATAGAAACTGAGACCTTGAATAACTGTTAGACATTGAATGTACAAGATTTTTAAATATGTATTTGATTTTATGTGTATAAATATGTTCTATTTTTATCCACTGTTCATTTTCGAGATCATCTTCATATCAACATGACCACTAGTGCTCCGATCTCCTCCTGAGTATGTGTCCGAGTGTTTTTAGGCTAACAACTCCCATTCCGTTCTGGCTGATGTAACCACAGGTGGCTCCCGCAGCAGTTCTATTTTTATTACTTATTAGTACAAATGATAATAGGTCATGTATATTCTAATAAGAGAACCGCCATGGTGTAGCAGTTAGATGCTCGTGTGTGGGTCTGAAAGTCGTGGGTACAAATCCAGACTGTAGTGAACATTTTTCAAAAATGACCCTGACTCCAAGGTCGACCCAGCCTCAAATGGGTACCAGGCAGAAGTGCTGAGAAGCAAAGGGGTCCAGCATGATGCTGACCATATCATCCACCAAGTACCAATTGGTCTATAAAATATAGGTCTAGCCCTGTATGCCAAATATGCCAAAAGGCGGAAACATTTACTTTACCTACATTATAATACAGTAATTTTATATTATATATGTTACATTATATTGTAATTCATTCAACAGGGAAAACTGGGTCCTTGATGTTGGTTGGCAGCCTGTCTAGCAGAAAGGCTCCTACAGGGGGACAGAGGGAAAGATAGTGCTACCTGTGCAACATTCGGTCTCTAAAATTCCTAATTGTGTACTGAGAGGAGAACCTTCAGCCATGGCCTAAATTGTTTGCCTTGGGCTGCTGATCCCATGCCTCCCTGGAAATACTACTGTCTAGAAAGTTGCAAACACTAAACAAAGCAAAAACAATTCATTCGATAAACATCTCAGCAGCAGTAGTAGTATTTTAATCACACATATCCTGTTCAGTTTTTATAAGTAGCAAAAGGGTTGTGTAGAGTTTTTATGTTTTCTTATTAGTTAGTTAAATTAGATAATTATGTTTGCCTAATTATATACATCACAGCATTCAATTTATTATACATTTAACTGAGAATACAGCCAAACAAATACCCCTTTTCAGGCTCACTGCCATGAACAAAATATAGGCAGGGGGGAGGGCCCTAAATGGCAAAAAGAGGGGAGGGAGGGGAAACTGACCATCACCACCTAGGCAAATACAAAATCAGCCAAGATGCCACCTCTAATCATGTACAGAAATATTATTTTTAAAGTTTTTGTTTATAGAGTTCATATTCATCATCATCATCTCGTAAAACTACGTGTCATTGGGTCACCAGTTTCTGTTGACTGTCTGATCAGTTCTCTCCACCTTTGGCAGTCAATTGCGATGGACTTCATGGGTGCATGCCTGAGGCCTGTCTCAGTCAGGTTTTGTAACCAGGTCTTTCTTGGGCTGCCTCTTTTCCTCTACTGAGCTCTGCGGTATTGTTTTTGAGAGGTTTTCATATTACTTAAGTATATTATCATGTTTATTTGCCAATTATCATTATCACATTATTTTTTTTTTTGTTATTATCATTATAAATGCTGAATGACAAATACATATATTAATATACTTGAAATAATATGACACACATAAACAAATACATTTAAAGAAAATGTACATACATGGTTAAAGGGAACCTCTTTGTCTCCTTACAAAATTATTAAGATGGGATTGGATTGGTGGAGCCGAACTCCCAGTTAATTCTTGGGCTCAAGAAAGCTAGGTCGCTGGTTCCCGCTCTTATTCCCCTTATGCAGACTGTAACAACTTTTTCAACTGTTGAATTTTAGTTCTGAACTAGTACTAAATTACTCCAATCCATGCTATAAAAATGCAACCGGTGTTTATGTTAATTGTCAAATGGTACCCTTTGAACACTGATAAATCCCATTCCGAAAGTCATATATTTATTTCTAAACTTTAAAGATGACCATGAATGTAAAGGCAGTCGCCGTGGCCGAGCGGCTAAACGGAACGGAAGGTTGTGGGTTTGCTCCCTGGCAGAGCAGACTTTTTAAAAAAAATGACCTTGGCTCCCAGGTCGACCCAGTCTTGAGTGGATACCAGGTGCAGTCCCGGGAAAGTGAAGGCGGCTGGCGTGATACTGACCACACATCACCCATCTTGTGCCGATTGGTCTATAAAATATAGGTCTAGCCCTTTATTCCCTATATGCATAATGCGTGGAAAAGGGTCCTTTACTTTTTTTTTTTACTTATGAATGTAAGACATACAAAGAATTCATTACAACTAAGTAGGGTTTTTATAACTAGAATGTCTTTGCACTGGAACCCACAGGGCATAGAAAAAAAGGCAGACCCCCCAAAAAAACATGGACTGGAGAAGTGAGCTAGACAGCAAAGGTAATAAGATGGGGAGGATATGGGGTGAGCTGCATACAATGGCGAAGGATATCCTTCCCTGCAATTTAATGTCTTTATTAACTGAGATATTGTTGGCATGAGTTGGCCTATAGGTCCATTTGGGAATATAAGGCAGAAGAAGAAACAGCAAAGCTTTTTTTTCTTTATATATATATATATATATATATATATATATATATATATATATATATATATATATATATATATATATAATTAAATATATCCACACAAAAAAGGTGCCAGTACTCGCCATAAAGTGTCTATTACAGGAATGCTGAGTGGGAAGATTATGCTGAAAAAGTATTGGTACTACGTGGTGAGAGAAAACAAACACCTGCAACTAAGTAATCTAAATATACATTACGTTACTGCACAATGACAATCATCTATTCACGAAAAAACAGCAAGCAAACTAAACTCGTCCTCGACGACTCCTGTATTATATACCGCCCCTGTTTCAAGGAAACGCCACCAAACTCGATGGGATTTCCAACTTCTCACTGGTAATAACGAAACTGGAACAACAAGAATATGAAACAGAAAGAAACAAAAACATGAATACAGTTCTGAGAAATAAATGCCTAGGGTATTTTATACCCACAAACATCATATCATCATGTCTTTTAAAATGGTTCAATCTGTTTGGAGAATTGTAAAATGAAGTATGGCTAAAATTAAAATAAAAAACTCAGTGGTATGTTGTTACTTTACTTTTTAACCCACCGTGAGTCAGAAAATCACCATTCCAGTTTGTTCCGTGAAATATATTAATATTATATCTACTTCCGAATCTATTGTACACAGTATAATTTGACCTATGGCAGCATAATAGTTAAAGGATATTATTAGCTAAGACGAACCATAAACACCTACAATTTCAAGAGGGCGGGAATGAGAAGGGATAGTTTATTTTTAGACCACACGTAACGGGAATTTCCAATGATGTGTTCGCTCAAAACGTATTCGTATTACAAATCTACAAATGGATATTGTGAAGTAGATATACAGCAATTTTAATTTTAATTCACGGAAGACAGTCGTGTTGTGATGTGTGTGTCAGTGTCACTGTTTCTAGTCAGTAGTTCGGATTTTTGGGAACTGGCTGTTTATTACTTTTCTACTTTAAATGTAGAAATCTTACTTTTAGGGATAATACAAACAGGTAATTTAGAAGCCATTTCTGGAGAATATCGACAGTTGTCAGGTGCCAACTATCTTGTGTTTGAAGAAAACTATTGCTTTCATATTGACTGTGCATAAATGGTGCAACCACACTGTGGATAAATTGTGTCAAGATATTTCGGAGCTCTAGGTAAGTGGATGAAAATAATATTTAATTTACTAACTAACCTCCTACAGCAAGTCACTCTTTGCCTCTTTACTAATTGTTGACTAATAGTATAATTATATGTTGTAGCAGTACACTAATAATATTAATCCTTAACCATTTGACTTATGCTTCGCAAACACTGGCTGTAAACTCTTGCGGAAAATTCTGGTAGTTTATCAACTTCTTTTGCATATTTGCAGTTTACGGTCTGTTAACTTTTGTAAACTGGCTTTTGCTTTGCTTCGCGAACACTGGCTGTAAACTCTTGCAGAAACTTCTGGTAGTTCATCGACTTCTTTTGCATATTTGCAGTTCTACGGTCTGTGTTAATTTTTGTAAACTGGCTTTTGCTTTGTTTCGCAAACACTGGCTGTAAACTCTTGCGGAAACGTCTGGTAGTTCATCGACTTATTTTGCATATTTGCAGTTCTACGGTCTGTGTTAATTTTTGTAAACTGGCTTTTGCTTTGTTTCGCCAACACTGGCTGTAAACTCTTGTGGAAAATTCTGGTAGTTCATCTACTTTTTTTGCATATTTGCAGTTTTACGGTCCATTAATTTTTGTAAACTGGCTTTTGCTTTTCTTCGCGAACACTGGCTGTAAACTCTTGCGGAAAATTCTGGTAGTTCATCGACTTCTTTTGCATATTTGTTACCAAAAAATTCGCAATGGTAAGGAATCGATTTCATTCAACAAGATGAAACTGGACAAATTTGTTTGTGCTGTTTGTACCTTGAGGATACATATTTAGTAGTGCTATAAGTACTGTTAAGAAAACTACTCTGGGTGAAAAAGTATTGCACATATCAATTTCATACTGATTGTGCTTGTTTACTAATTATTAAAAAACGGTATAATTATATGTTGTAGTAGTCTACTAATAATAATAATAACAATCAATTATTTATATTTATGTTATGTATGATATGTGCATGTTTCATAGCAGTATTTTTTTATGCGCTAAATTTGATAAAGTACAAATGTCACCCCTCCCCTCCCCTCCCCCCCCCCTTTCCCGCTCCTCTGATGCAACAATACCCTCTCAGAATCAAAGAGTTAGCACTGATATTTCTTTACTTTTCCTGGAACAACTTTTAGTTTACATCTAAACATTACTGATGTTTATGTTCATGTTGATTGTAGCAAAAGCATTTTTGTTTGTCTGTAAGAGCCTTTATTGTTATATTTATTCGGCACACTTATTTACCTTTAAAATGACGTATAGTTCTAAAAAATATGTAGACAATTAATGAAACTGTAGTTAAATTTGTGTATACATCTCCTGTTAACACAGAAGGACTCAATTCTTGCACAAGAACGGGAATCCCCGTTGACCCAGTTGGCCTATTTATATCTAAAGATGGCCGTGGTTGAACGTGGTAGAATTTTTGTTTTGTTTTTCATAAATGACGGATGGATCACAAGGTGTCAGCACACGAGCTGATACACGCAGTGGTGGATCGCGGATTGTGAAGAGGCATGATCGCCAACGCCAGTCGGGAAGGCACTTGATGACGATGATGAGAGCTTACAGTCTATTCCTCTATTCCATTCTATACTATGCTATCTTTTTGTTGGGTGGAATTCAGTCAAGTACTTTTGCCTTATCAACGTTCCTTCTTTAAAATACTCTGAAAAATCGATTCTTTTTCTTCTTTTCGCTCGCCCTGCGCCCTTTGGGAGCGAGTGAACAGTGCGGAGGCGCAGATGGATTATTGTGGTCTAAAGAGAGTGGCGCTGCGAGGAGTTACCAGGGGATCTGGCCGACGCTCAATACTCAGGAGAAGGTTGTGACGGATATACAATCAGACGGCTACTGGTACCATAGGAATTGAAACTCTTAGCTTGCTGCTGAAGATGGCGACTGAGCTCTTATGGGAGTGTCCTGATTGCTGTGATGTCAGTTCTTAATTCTTACTTACTTAATTACTTACTTACTTAGTCACTCCTCTTCTACCTTGGAGTGCAGAGGTTTACCAGAGAGATCGCCAGACGTCTTTATCAACAGTTTTCTTCCTGGCTGTGTTCCATTCGTCCTCTGTCAGTTAGGGACTGTCGGATGCCGTGATTCTTAATTCAACCTTTAAAATTCGCTCGCCCTGTCTGTGGTTTTCAGATGAGAAAGCTACATGTCTCTGTGAAGTCTGTAGTGCGACGTATGTTTCCCGTCGTTTCATACAGCTTGGTTTCCATTGGAATGCCAACTGGCCGAACCTGAGATCTCGTCACTGCATGTCTTTATCACATGTTCAGTGTTCTGTGGTTAAGGTCCACATTGGCAAAGTTCTGAGTCCCCAGTCTTGAATTCCTTGTATCCACGTGTGGGTTCCGGGGCTCTGTTATATGGAAAACAAAAAACAGATCCACTGCCTGCCCAAAAGCATGTCATAAGAGTCGACTAACTGGGAGCATCCTTCAAAATCGGAGTGCATCTGCCTGAGAGGCAAGGAACCAACAGTCTGCTTACAAATTAGTTAGATCTGTCAAACTGATGCAAAAGCAAAACTCAAGTTCTGAAACAGAACTGCTGTCCAGAAGTCGATTTTCTGCAAGAGTTTACAGCTGGTGAACGCGAAGAAGTAGAAGAATTTCTGGTACATATAGCTGAGGTGTCTTTTGTTTGTGCACACTCTGAATATAACGGTCTGTTTCTTGCGTATGATGAGGCTTACATCCTCAAAGTGAGATCCAAGAACCCAGTCAGTGATCTCATTTAGTAAATCTGTGTGTTTTATGGGTTCTCTATGATTTCAGTCTGATCAGTACTTCACTTCCTTATAGAGAGATTTGCTCTATTTCACACATCGATTGACAAAGGTATATTGCATAGAATATTTTGTATACAATCAAGTGTTGTTTTTGTTTGGGCTTTGTTATATTAATTAAATTTTTTTTTTTTAAATACACTCTTCATACGATGAAAGCGAGATCACCAAACAATCAAACATGTTTCAGACCAGTCCAATTTACTGCTGTCTTGCGTTCTCCGTGACAAGAAAGCAGGGATTTATTTTCAGGCGGTACCCGACGGTGTACAGCACCACCTTTTATCGGCATCATTTGTCCCCTCTACTGTTAAACGCATTGACAGAAATTAAAAGGAGGATGACCATAGCAATGCAAAGACTAAACAGCCTAAACAGTCTATGATTAAGCACCAGCAAGGAGACCAAAATTAGAGTTTTGAGAGCATGCATCTTCCCTGTAGCAACATACGGATATGAGTCGTGGACTGTCTCTCAGTCCTTAAGAAAGAGAATAGGGATTTTTGAGCTGAAATGCTATAGAAAGATTCTCAGAATATCTTGGACGAAAAAGAGGAGAAATATTGACATCTTGAAAGATCTGAACATCAAGGAAGATTGGCTAATAAACAGCATCCTTTCTCGGAAGCTGAAATATTGTGGTCATATCAAGCGTCACGACGGATTGGAAAAAAAAGTTATAACAGAAGGCATGGTGTCAAGAAGGAGGGGCAGGGGCTGACCAATACGAAGATGGGCACAGGATATAGGTGACTGCTTAAGTATGAAAGTGCATGAGGCAAAAGAGCTGGCGAGACCGACTTTCTTTGAAGACTCCGTCTTCAGCAGCCAGCACGGAGTTCCAATACCCAAGCTACCAGTAGCAGTCTGATTATACGTGCAATCTATTTTGCCTTTCCTGTGAGAATCGAGTATCGGCCAAAACCCCTCGTCACTCTACGATGCATCACTCTTACCAGAGTGCTGATGATCAGTTTGCTCCTCCGAATTTTTTACGTGATCCCCTATGGCCTTGACCACGTCTGTCTTAAAATACATCAGTATTCAACCAATTTGTGCAGAGTCAGCCAGTCTGTCCGCCTGTTTGTTTCTCAGCACATTAGCATACCCCGCAGAAATGATCCAGACAATGCTCCTCACTTGTGATCACTCTGCAAAAAATATGCCTACCCTTACCTTCCTCATAATGCTTTCTGACTCAGTAACCATCACGATATATGTGTTTATCGTGTTCTCTAGCCAGTGGAAAGCTGCAGTGACCGCCTCTACCTCCACTCTTAAGCTGGGTGTTGTGGTTTCATATGTTAGGCTCTCCTACACCACATGTCCTAGCTTTTGCTAGGAACCCCCGAGCACATCTTTGGCTCTTCACATTGAACCATCTGTATAAATAATCACATCACCTGAGGTTGCATTATCTTGAATTAATTTATGAATTTCCACCTTTGTAGCACCTGCTGGTCATCTCTGCACTGCCGGCTTAGTTTCATTATGACTACACAAATATGACTGTTCCGCTGGCACTCTGACACACCCCTCTCATCGCCTAATGGTTTCCAGCATGCAAACTTGTCTGATCGTGTCCTCTGCTTGTGCCTTCCACGACGTCCTTCTTATCAGCTGCTGACCACTAGCTGAGTCCAGTGCTTGGTGCAAAGGGTGATCTGTGTCTGCAGCTTAAATAAATAAAAAATTACTATTGGCCCTAATTGTTATAGTTCAGATTTGATCCATTCATTTTTTTTAAAACAAAATCCGTCTTCTTGTTTTACTTTGGGCGAAAAGATTCATAAAACACGATCGGTCGGCACTGCGTTTGCGACATGACTAATCTACTTTGTGTGCAGCTTCGTATTTCAGAGCAGGGCCACAGTAGCCAAACACAGTGACATTGGAACTGTGAAACGTTCAGTTCTATAACATTATTTTGTTTCTTCCTCGCCAGCACCACGGGTGTAAAACGACTTATGTCGTCTGTTCTACGTTGATTAATCAAACCTCTTGTGTCTTTAATGAATGAAACAGCTCCATGTCCATCAGAATGGTTAGGGATGCGGAGATGTGCCCTTTGCCGTATTTGTTTTCGCAACGAGTATTGATGCCATGGATGACGTTCTTTCTGTCCAGTACCTGACCATCAATAGAAGCAGTAGTGCCAGCAAGATATTCTGCACGCTTGTTGCCTGAGCTCTAGCATCACCCTGCATTACTCTTGAGTACCCAGCCATGTTCATGATCTAATCAAAAAGTGCTAGGTAATCAAGATAGGCCATTTTAAGGAGGTCTCCGTGACGGAAAATTGCAGCTTCAAACTCTGAAGTTTTTGTGACCATTTTAGAGACTGTTCTTCGTTTCAAGTGTGAGTTTTTACGGAAAAAACGCCAGTGGGGGTGGGGAGGGGGAAGGGGTTATCGCTGAAGCTTCGGATTTTGTGCTGTGGGCAACGATTTCTGCAGGCGACTAACCGTTCTGGGGAAAGAGACTGAGCCCTATTGCATAAAACCCTGTGCAATAAAGTTGATCCTCTCGACTTTAACATGGAAAGGCGAATAGTGGTGGTAGGTACACACTGGAGACTGTGTTGCTTTTGTTTTATGGTCAGCGTTTTCAGTAGCATACATTTATTCCTGCGCATTGGCTGCCAGTATCGACAATCAAATGCTGTACCAGAATCATGTGGCCAAAATATTTATTAAATTAAGTCTTTTTCCAGCCAATCCATGTTTCTTTCCTGTCTACACTTACCAATTTTGAAGCGGTGTCGTGCTGCATATGCAAACAGCGGGGAATGGAGAGTGAGAAGCAACAACGAAATTTATAAACTGTTTAAATCACCATTGATAACTGGCATCATGAGAGCTAATAGACTAAAATGGCTTGGGCATATTGAGAGAATGTCAGATGACAGAGAAGTGAAAACTGTATACACAAGGGAGCTGAATGGTCGTAGACCACGAGGCAGACAAAGAAGACGATGGAGAGATAATGTCCAGACAGACCTGCAAACACTTGGTGTCACCAACTGGAAAGAGAAGGCCAACTAGACAAGATGAATGGAGGCGGGTGATATCTACAGCAATTAACCTCAAGGGTTCAGAATGCTGAAGAAGAAGAAGAAGAAGAAGAAGAAGAAGTAGTAGTAGTAGTAGTAGTAGTAGTAGTAGTAGTAGTAGTAGTAGTAGTAGTAGTAGTAGTAGTAGTAGTAGTAGTAGTAGTAGTAGTAGTAGTATTAGTAGTAGTAGTAGTAGTAGTAGTAGTAGTAGTAGTAGTGCTGCACGGCTAGTGCAGTCGCCATGAACTGTGCAGGTTGGAATTTTTAATTGTGCACTCTACAGAACAAATCTCCATCCTTTAGCAAGGATGCTTAACCTGCCTCCTGTCTAGCGCTATATCCACTCGGCCAGCCGCCCCTCAAACCCACGTGTGCTAGGCCTAATTATGACTCTCTATTTTCACAAAGAATTTCGTTATATACTAACATATAATTTCGTTACATCGTAACAAATAATTTCGGGTTATCTTAACATAATAATTTCGGTATACCCTAACATATAATTTCGGTATATCCGAACTCATAATTTAGCAATCCCGATTTTCTAGTCATGTACGTCAGGCTGCTTTCTCAGCCTCCCCCTTTCCCCTCAGGGAGAAATATTCTCAGCCTCCAAGCCCACAGTCCTGCCTACATATTTTCTAGAGTCTCATCCCAGCCTAAAAATATGTTGTGCAGTGCACGAGCTCAGTGGCACCAGCGAGGATCCTGAGCTACTTTGCGTAGATTTTTAACTCCAAAATTTGCTCGGGCAGCGCCGCTAGGCTACTCTTTTCGATTTCCAACTGCCACGTTGCTCAACAATACACACTGGCGTCCTATCTTACTACCCACAGAACAGGAGAAATTATTAGAAGTTCACATGAAAAAATCTCAGTCTTCACCAGGGCCTGAACTTGGGACCTCTTGCACTCGAGGCGAACGCCGTGCCTCGAGACCATTCAGCCCCTAAAATATGTTTCTCGTTGGACTATTACCTGTTATTTTATTTTAAATAGGCATGAAAAAGTGGGTGTTTGTGTCTTAGACGATGCCAAAGCGCTGCGAACCTGGTTCGATTCAGATGCAGGCCGATTTCTGTTGATTTCAACAACAGTATGGAACCCCCCCCCCCCCCCCCCCCCCCCCCCCCCCCGACACTAGACAACTGGTCAACTAGGCATCCCTGAAAAAAGGTGTCTCATTGGCCATGACTACTGAAAGTAAGGTTGCCTAGTAAAACTAAACAGCCAAAAAATGTTGGAGTTGTGAGTAAGAGAGTGACGCTCAACCCCAACAGGACCTCACGATAGACGATAAACACCCAGTGACATAAAATGCAAACATTTGCATAAGAATCACCCCACCACGTCCCAGAAACATCGTTTAACCGTTGGGTTGTAATAGGACCCCCGAGTTAGGATCTGCCTATCCAAGCATGCAAAGACTACTTTCGGCAGATTGCGCGGAGGAAACCATATTTGGTTTAACGGGCAAGACGGCGACACTAGCAAAACGCTGTGGAGCATGGCGAGGCACGTAGAACGCCCTGGTCATCCACTGCACCTAGACATATCTCCAGTCGTCCTGACCTTGCCTTGCCACTGGACCCAGATATGACTTAGGCGAGAGAGTAAGGTCGACGACACTGCGCAACCCTTCCTTACTTCAATCCAAGTCACCGTGCAAGTCACTCTTTCATCTTCATCACCACCTCTATCTTCGTACTCGATGAAAAAGAGTGGGCATCATCATCTTGATGGACAACAACACACACAATAGGGCCCCCGACTGCGGCCGGGGTTGGACTTGAAAAAAAAAAGGTTGTCCCATATTGGGAGGATGTTGCTGGAGCTGGTACTGCAACGCCCTGCAAAGGCTACGCAGTTAGTTTTTTTTTGGCAAGGTAAATCTGAAAAGAGGCACGTAAACAGATTAACATAACGGATGAGCAGTTGGTGTGTTGACAGATATGCAGACAGCCATGGCCATGCAGACTTTCGCTAGGATGTACAGACAAAAAGGAAAACAAAATATTTGATCGGATACACTTTTGATATTGCCTATTGTTACCACTCTTTGTAATACAAACACATTAGTTTTGCCATCACAAAGCTCATGCGTGCAAGCGATTAAAAAAAAAAGCGCTTATTCTTTATTCATGCCAATACAATGTAAACCATTATTGCTAGAACTCTACACTTCCTTGTGTTGGTTCCGAGGTTCTAAGACTAGACACACTTCCTTGTGTTGGTTCCGAGGTTCTAAGACTAGACACACTTCCTTGTGTTGGTTCCGAGGTTCTAAGACTAGACACACTTCCTTGTGTTGGTTCCGAGGTTCTAAGACTAGACACACTTCCTTGTGTTGGTTCCGAGGTTCTAAGACTAGACACACTTCCTTGTGTTGGTTCCGAGGTTCTAAGACTAGACACACTTCCTTGTGTTTGGTTCCGAGGTTCTAAGACTAGACACACTTCCTTGTGTTGGTTCCGAGGTTCTAAGACTAGACACACTTCCTTGTGTTGGTTCCGAGGTTCTAAGACTAGACACACTTCCTTGTGTTGGTTCCGAGGTTCTAAGACTAGACACACTTCCTTGTGTTGGTTCCGAGGTTCTAAGACTAGACTCACTTCCTTCCTAACAAGTCTGTCGTAAGAGCAGACTAATTAGGGATTTTCCAAAACAAATATGACCACATCTGGCTGAGTGGCAAGGGAACAACACTCTGCATACAAAATCTGTAAAACGGATGTGAATGCTAAACTCAGGTGCTGGGAAAAGACTAATGTCCAGAAAGGGTCAAACCACCAGAACTTTCCGCCGGAGTTTACAGCCGGTGATCGCCAAGAAGAAGAGGAACTCTGCGCTGACTGTTGATAATGGTGGGTCTTAACTCCTGACTCTCATTTTATGCGGCTGTTATATCAGAAAAAAATTACACGTACTATAGTTGTGTGTGTGTGTGTGTGTGTGTGTGTGCCATATTTCTCTCTCTCTCTCTCTCTCTCTCTCTCTCTCTCTCTCTCTCTCTCTCTCTCTATCTATCTCTCTCTCTCTCTAGCGTGCGCGTATGTGTGTTTGTAACATATCCTTGATTCGTCTTTGAAACTGCATGTATTTATTAACGGCGAGTCCACACATTTCTCTAAAACACAGGTATCTACATTTTGTACTTGACATTGGTGTGAACATATGTTTTTTCTTTCCACATGTTTATTTAATTTAGGAGAGGTGTTTTAAGGGAGAATGAAAATGTCTCATTCTCTCTCTCTCTCTCTCTCTCTCTCTCTCTCTCTCTCTCTCTCTTTCCACCCATCCATCCATCCATCCATCCATCCATCCATCCATCCATCCATCCATCCATCCATCCATCCGTCTGTCTGTCTGTCTGTCTGTCTGTCTGTCTGTCTGTTTGTCTATATTTCCATTTCACACACATACACTCTCTCACACATACACATGATCACAGTCTATATTATGTGTGTGTGTGTGTGTGCGCGCGCGCATGTGATACTTCACCTGTCATTTTCTAAAGTGGTCACTGTACTGACGTAGCAGTTGTAAAAATAATAGTAGCATAGTAGTCACTGTTTTTGCTGTTACTGTTTTTTTTTTTTTTTTGTATCAGCAGCAGAAGTTATAAGGTTGTTATTTTTTTTTTTAATCGATTTTTTTTTAATAATTATTATTATTATAGTCGAACTAGATGTCGCAGTCGCCGTGGCTGCTGCTACTGCTGCTCTGGTAGTCGTTGCAACTTACAGAAGTCGACCAAAAAAAAAAAATTTCTTATGATCGTCAGTCTTCAGTTTCTTTATCAATAATGCCTAACTTCAGCCCAATCCACCTTGCCTTGGCCAGAATCTCATCCTGCATCAGAGAAAAGCACATGGAGAGTATAGCCATACCAAACAACACATAAATAGATCCCAGTAGCAACTGGCCTTGCGCCTGGGGGTTATCAAAGTCGGTTCCTGGCACAACGTCTCCAAACCCAATCGTGCTGAGAGTGATAAAGCAGAAATAGGCCGCCTGAAGCCAGTCCCAGCCTTCCCAAAGGCCAAACAGTATGGCTCCACCAAAGATGTATCCGCCAATGACGATTATTGTTATCGTTAGAGGGACTGTTATCTTCTGTTCATCTAGGTCGTCTTCGTCGTCTTCATCGTCGCTGTCATCATTCATGAAGAGGGGGTTCTTTTTCGTCACGTTCAGTGGTACGATCTTGACCTAATAGCAGAGGCAAAACATAAATACACAAAATAAAATAATGCCAAATTATTAACAATAATATCGTTCGTCTAAAATAACCTAGGATATATAAGTTTATTATTTGTAGAATCTACCGCATTTGGGCATATTCTACTCTAAGGGGCAGATGTGTCAGATCCTTTTAGATCATTGCTGCTTTTCTTCATAGGTGGCAGCGGGGATAAGGAAGCAGAAGCAGTGAATGAGGCAGAAATAGTAGTAGTTGTAGTAGTAGTAGTAGTAGTAGTAGTAGTAGTAGTAGTAGTAGTAGTAGTAGTAGTAGTAGTAGTAGTAGTAGTAGTAGTAGTAGTAGTAGTAGTAGTAGTAGTAGTAGTAGTAGTAATAGTAGTAGTAGCAGTTTAATTCTTTTTCTTCTTCTTATTCTTCTTCTTCTTCTTCTTCTTCTTCTTCTTCTTCTTCTTCTTCTTCTTCTTCTTCTTCTTCTTCTTCTTCTTCTTCTTCTTCTTCTTCTTCTTCTTCTTCTTTTCTCCTCCCTCTTTCTCTTCTTGAAGAGTTCATTTGTGCAGCGTTCTTTGCACATGTTGCGACTGCGTTTAGACGAGGCATAGCCAAGAACTGAGCATATAAACAATCCTCGTGATACATCCTACCCAAACTTTAGTATTTTATAGAACAAGTGAGCTAGGCGTCTATTTTTAAAATAGCTAACAGCTTCCATATTCCCGCCTATTATCTACACAAGTAACATAATGTCTCGTTCTAGGGTTAAACTGAGACAACGTCTTACAAGTTAATGTGTGTTATTTACATAGGAGTTTTGTCTTGAATTCTTAGTGTACCTTATGGTAGAGTTACTCCAATATCAGTTATAGGTTTTAGAAGAGTTCAGCTTTATGTCTGCCTAAGAAGGCTAACCCGGTCAACACATCCCTGCAGAAGTCGGATGTGTCGGCCAAAGGTGCAAATATCGCAGCCATGCTGTAAACGGGTACAACGCAATTACATCTTCGGCTGAACGAAGCAGAAGGAGAAGGCTTTCTATGTGCAATCTCATTGATTTTCCAACCGTGGCCATCCATACATCCATTTATGTAAAACAAAACACAAAAAATTGACCTCGTTCAACCTAGTGCAGGCAGTATCGGTTACAATTGTAGTCGGGTTTATTTGTGCCGATTATGTTGGCTAAGAAATGTTAATTGCACCAAAGCCAGTTATTTGGAGCGGTACCTAGTTAGGGCTGTTGGGGAGGGGGCTGCTCGTGTGGATAGGTATACACATGCGCTCACGCCCACGCGGGAATTTATGCACACGTGTTTGCTTACACACATACATATGCATGTACACATACACTCAAGGCAGACCCCGTAGTGCAGTCGCCAGATGCTCGCCTGCGGATAATAAGGCCTTGGGTTCAGTCTTGACGTAGCTGGTTTCTAGTCTGGGTCTTAGTTAGTTAGTTAGTTAGTTGGGTTATCCTCATTGCACTCCGGACATGTCCATAGGTGCTCAGATCCTCCCCTCAGTATGAACCCCAACGTCCGATGGCTAATAGTACCAGTTCTATGTTGATTAACAAGTCTTCTGGCGTGTCTGGTGTGCGTCTCGTTTTTTGCTGTGCCGATCTTAATTCCCAAGTCTGCCATTCTGGCGAGTGATGTGGATTCACTGCCACCAAAGTCCTCTATCCTTCCCATTTCTCTGAGGGCATTTATAATATCAGCATGATCCATAGGCTGACCTTCGGTAGTGATAGCGGATCCAGCCAACCTGTCAGCTCTTTCATTTCTATCGACGCCTGCGTGTCCCGGGAACAAAAATAAAGGTGACTCCACGCACTGGGTCTTTTGGCTTGTACATGTGACACCTTCTCAATATCCCTACTATAAGGGGATAGTTAAGCAGTCTTGACCCGTTTAGGTTGTTTCACACAATTTAATTCCTTCTCCTTTATTATTCTCCTTCCCCAGATCCTTTTTCTCATCTCACGGTCGTGGAAGGCAGGACGTAAATTTGCCGAGCAAGTTGCCTACCTCCGAGTCAGCACAAATACGCAGCATCCACTGCATTGTGAAAGTAGGAAGAAACAGGCCAGCAGGTTAAAAAGAGTCAAGCCGAGGACATTATTGAACAGGTGTGTTCCCTTGAGAACATAGAAAAGTCTATACAAATGCCAACAATGTTGTACGTTCTTTTTTATTGTGCGTCCAATAGATAGAAAATGTAGACACAATCTGAACGCTGTGGAGTCGGAAGTACTGGTTTTGATTATCGAGAAGTCTTTAAAGACGATGATATTATTTCCTCGTCAGCTTTTTCCTTGGTTGGAAACTCAACACAACTGTCTGGTACCCATTTCCATTGATCCGGGTCGACCGTAAGGCTTTACCGACCGTAAAGAATAACCCTGTCTTCGTTGTATATTGAACCCAGACCACTGTCTTGACAGGAAAGCGCACTACTCCCTAAAAAAGGGCTTAGGTCGAAAGGATTGACTTCACAGTCCCGGATTTTATATCATATGGCTTGACCTCTCTCCACAGACCAACTAGCCGTCTAATTAGAGCAAAGAACCACAGGGGTCCGTGTTTATAATTGCATTTGAGAACCGGCTATGAAAAAAAAACCCGAGACCTCAGGAGCGAAAGGCAAACTGCTTGACCATTTCACAGATACCCTAATGCTAATGTAGCTTTGTATCATAGATGCCAGAATCTTGGCGCTCCTTGAGGGCCCCCTTCCCAACCCCCACGCGCTTTCAATGACTTATTTTTAGTAGCGGTGTCCTCTGTTCCTTTCCCATCCCCTCTTCCACCACACATAGACGTTCTCTTTTTAAGAATTCGTCTACGAATTTCATATTTCAAATATACTGTTATATTTATGTGCCACCGTTGTCTTAGTAAACGCGCGCCTGCTCTATATAGTGATCCTTACCTTTCCAATACCAAAAGTGTTTTTCGAAGATTTTGAATCTAGTCTGTCTTCGCTGGAGTCCATACTTCCAGTCGATGATCGTGACTTCAGGTTAGAGAACTCTGTCGACACAGATGCATGTCGATCTTCTGAAAACAATTTATCCTTTAGTAACAGTTATCACGCAGTTTGCATCAACGTGTTTGTTATCAGTAGTTAATGCAGGAATCAGCCATCTGCTTAAGCATGGTACTGAAAAGCATGTGCCTTGAAAAAAAAAATTAATAAAACCGCTGCGAAGCATCAGTCCATAGTAAATGAGATAAGCTAAGCCCTGAAAATCAAAATGTAAACACATTTTTAGTGCATAAAATGTGCTATAACAATGGTGGGGTGTGCATGTAAGGGCTGAAATCGTCGCTCACACTTTTCATTAGGAAAAAAAAATGCATTATTTTACTTTTTACTATTAACTATTTATTGCAATTGCGCCATTCGATTTACGTCTTGACCATAAAGATTCAAACTGCGCACTCACACTCTCAACAGTGAAGAAACAGGCAGGAAAATATCACGTAATATTCTCTCCAGTGTAATCGTTACCTGATAACGCTTACACGTGCGAACTGATCATGTCTTGCCACTGATGCTTTTCTGGGTAGCGGGTATTTTATGCAGAAGAGGGCTCATCTCGTTTTCTCCACTCGGTGCTCGTATACTATACATAATGTGTTGATGCGAAGTGTTAACAATGGGCGCCCGTTTGTTTGAACGCGAACCCTTATAGCACCGCCAGCTCCAGAAATAAGGCTGACAGTTCAAATGGGAATTCCTGATTTTGTAAGGCTGGGTGGCCGGACGGTGGTAACAATTGTCATCGAGTAGATTTATACACAAATTGAACTACAATTTAATTAATTTGGAACATGTGTTATTAAATGAATTATTATTTTGAAGACAAATAAATAGGCTATTAGAAAATATTTATCGTCAAAATGAGCTTAGAGTTATTCCTTCTGCCCATTGTTTACATGGTAACTCTCTTTTCCGATATAAACTAAGTATAGACATCATCGTTCGCTATGGTGTAATTATCGCAGTTTATTAAATAGCAAAATTACTGAAATTGTTTGCTATCATCATGTAGCAGGTCCGTTGCAGAACGTGACTTTCATCAATGCCTACCTGAAAGAAATTCGGTCTCACGCCAGCTTTCCCGCCTCGTGCACTTTCATATTCAAGAAGTTACTTATATCAGGTAACCATCTTTGCGTTGGTCGGCCCCTACTCCTCCTTCCTGGTACCACGCCTTTTGTAATTTTTTTTTTTTCAAATCCGCCATGGCGCTTGATATGAACAAAATATTTTAAGCTGCCGAGACAGGAGTTATTATTTTTATTCCTGTTATTTATTATTTATTCTAATTATTAAAATCCTGCACATCTACTACCTCCACTGTCTCTCGGATTTTATAATTTCTAATCTTCTGTCTCCTTATTATAGCGAGTATTTTATTCAAGATTCACATGAACTGTGTTGAGCTGAGTCAAGAATTGTCATGACAGCACTTGGGGCATTACCTTGCGTGCTACGTGCCCACCTTCCGCAGCCAGCGCAGAGTTCTAATACTAATGGCACCGGTCGTAATCTGGTTATATGTCCGTCTTGCCTTTCTGCGGAGCGTAGTGAGCCGGCCAGACCCTCTGGTTTTATCTCATTATTATTACCGAGGTGTAACTAGAGGGTCAAGATTCACATCTCAGCATGTAGTCTTTAGAACTGTATTTTCTACTCTTTTTTCCCCCCTGACATGTATTCTATCTTGTATTTGAAAGTTTAGTTAAATCAAAATGATGTCAGTGAGAATTCGTATTAATAATCGGGTCACTAATCTCGTTTTACAGCAGTCTGCAGCATTCATACATTTCTATGGATAGATGCTACTTCTTTCCAGTTCTTCGGGTTCACAAGATGTAAACATAGGCGGAAAGTCTCTAGTTATTCGCCTACTTCTTGACTTTGGTCTTAATCCGGGACTTGATTTTTTCGCGCACATTCGTTTTACAAATCTGATTTATTTGTATGTATGCTGATGGTTCCTAGCCTCTCATGCAGATGCACGACATGCAACCAACAGAGATGGGTGCTACGATCAGTGCCGTCTAAATGTAGGAACTGGATATGATGTTGCTCGCGGCCTAATTGGTATAAAGACTCTATATCTAGTATACTGATAATTCAAGTTCTTACTGCTGTGAGGGATCGATGCACTGCTTTGTCGGGGGCCCCATGTAGCTGTTAAGACTGTACTGAGTGCCACTGGCCTGCAAATGTTTCTCACAATTGTATGCTTCTTACAAATTATGCATTTGTGAAGTTAATCTTCACACGTCAGTATCAATCGATTTACATTTTCTGCGTCACTACTTTTCTGTCACTTCTCTTTTGGTTTCACTTCTCTTTGTGTGACACTTCTCTTTGTGTGTCACTGCTCTTTGAGTCACTTCTCTTTCTATGTCACTTTTCTTTCTGTGGACCTTTTCTTTCTGTATCACGTCTCTCTCTGTGTGTCACTTTTCTTTACATGTTCGATCTCTTTCTTTCTTCTCTGTTTGTGTCCATTCGCTTTCTATGAACTTGCTCTGTGTCAGTTCTCTTTGTATTTTACTTTTCTTTTTGTGCTACTTCTCTCACTATGCTCCGTCTCTTTTTACGTCCTTTCTATTTCTTTGTATCTTCTCCTGTCATGCCCCTTCTGTTTCTGTGTCTCTTCTGTTTCTGTCATTTGTCACTTCTTTTTCAGTGTCATTTCTCTTTCTGAGTCTCTTCGATTTATGTCACTTCTCTTTCGGTGTGATTTCTTCCTCTGTGTCCTTTCTAAATTGGTCTCATCTCTCATTCTGTGTCAGTTATCCTATTTCGTTTCTCTTTCTTCTGCATCAGTTTGTTTTCTGTGTTATTTCTCTCTCCGTGGCACATTTTCTTTTTATTACACTAATGGGAGTAAACGGAATACGGTGTTGTTGAATATTTGATATATTCACATAAAAGTTGACTTTATTTGCGATCCAATAGCTAGGATTGATTGAATCGGAGGAATACGGAAATAGTACATTGCAAATCTGCAAAGGTATATTCTACAGGATAATAATAATCATGTGTGATTTCTCTCTTAACTTGTCCCATAAACACAATATATCTGGCATCGAATGCATTTAAGTTGGAGTTAGAATTTACATCTAAAGACAGTTGCTATAGGAGACGGGGCATCTCCGGGTATGCCCAGTGTGCTATGACGTCGATTTTTAATTCGGTAAAGAAATCAAATTTGAGAATCCAGACAGAAATATTCGGAAAATCTAGAGGGTGTCAATTGTTTCAAACTGGAAATAAATATCAAGCGTCACCCCATTAAGCAACAAAAAGACCACCCCCACCCCACCCCCCCCCTCCCCTTCCACCGAAAATGTATAACCACTTAAGAAAAAAAATGTAATAACAATTCTTTATAGAATCAAGGGATGGCTGCAAGTTTACTTTGGTTTTATTATAATTTTACAGTTTTCTTTATTACTGCAGAAACGTTTGTCTTTTCGGTATTCAGAATCTGCTGCTCTTTAGTGTGTTACCCTTCCCAATGACCAATGTCCTGTAAAGGAAATGATCTGTATCAATAGCAACTCTTATAACCCACCTTGCAGTCCGCTATGTCTATCAGCAATGGCTGGCATAACACGGATATCTCTCATACACACATAATATTTTGTCATATCCCTGTGAGATGCAATTTTTCTCTATTTTGAAGCCCCACCCTGGCTCTTGCCATTGGCCGCAATATAGCCTGACCATAAATATGGTCTATTGGCTGAACGTGGTTTCTGGGACCTCTCCACGGTGATCCTCATCCACATGGTGGTACTCAGAGTCATCGGGTGTTTATCGCTTGTGTGATGTCCTGGTGGGGTAAAAATCTACTCTACTACTACCACACACATGTAATAACAATAATAATATTTTCCCTGAATATGAAATGTTTAAACAAATACTTTGGGGAAACGTCTAAACGAATTGCTACTTCCTAAATATTATTGGGGGGGGGGGGGGGGTGTCAGTCCCTAAAAATGTTTTTTTTTTTGGGGGGGGGGTATAGGGGAGGGGGGAGAACAGGATTGGTGGAGGGGCGACCTCAAAGTGCCTGAGTCCCCAGGTTTCGATGTCTATGCACGCTGGCACCGTAATTCAATCTAACTTCGAACAAGTCCCCAAATGACACGTGTTAAAATGTGTATACATTATTTTTTCGTACTCTATAAAATCACGAACATTCTACTCCAGAATCAACCTGTGGCTGAAGTCTACCTATACTTAAACATCTTACCTGCAATAATATTGCTCTTGTCTACAGTCCACTGCCTGCTCTTGTTGCTGTCAAAATGTTTCATCTTCACCACCTTGGTAATGATAATTCAAAAGGAAAAAAGTATACTCAACTAACCTTATTTATGTGCATGCTGACAATGTCATGAATATACGCACAGCTGTCATGACTGTATATGAGACATAACTGGACTGTATACGAAAATATACATCTGCGATATGTTGACTGTATAGTTTTGGTAGTTGAAAATGAAATATAACAGCAAGACATAATTGATATTATAAAAGAGGAAATGGGCGAAAATTACGAGGTAGACCAAAACAAAATAGAAAGATAATATAAGAGAATCTCTATAACAGCACGATGTAATGTGGTCAAGGGGAGCGGCCAAAAGAGCAATTTGCAGAACCGTATATCTCCCTGTCCGCGACTGTGGCTTTTATTTTTTTTTTAATCAGAAGCCATGAGTTGTTAACCCTTAGGCTCGGTATTATGGATATCGCAACCTTTCGGCCTTGGTTCTATTGTAAATACCGTAAATCTGGGAGAAATGTGGCTTTTCTGCCTACCCCCGGGAGTGAACCCGGACCACAAGGAGTTAGTCACCCGGTCTCCACGCAATCCGGTTTAGCCAACTACGCTAGAGAGCCGGGCATGACTGTGGCTTAGGCGTTGCGAACGCGATTCCTAATGCCGGTGTGCAGGTTTCGATCCCAGCTTCGGGCCTTGCGCCTTGCGTTGGTTTCGACCGTGGTATCGAGAAGGCGACCGTCCAGAAGCAATAACAAACTTATGTTTGGTTAGTTGCGTATCCTTTACAGGACGTTGCAGAACCAACCACAACAGCTGTTGTGTGGTTTTTCTATGCAAATGTATGTCCAGTAGTTTGCTTTCTGGACGGTCTGCTTTCTTGATATCACTGTCGAAACCAACGCAGGTCATAATAACACACTAAAGTTAGTTGCGTATCCTTTACAGGACGTTGCAGAACCAACCCTAACAGCCCCTGGCTGTTGTGTGGTTTCTCTAGGCAATTTACATCCAGTAGTTTGCCATTGCCTCTGGACGGTCGGCTTTCTTGATACCACTGTCGAAACCAACGCAAGGCGCATTGCCCGCAGCTGGGATCGAACCTGGCATCCCGGCATTACGAAGCGAAGCGTTCGTATCGACTTAGCCACAGAGCCGACTTAATAACACACTACTGGATGTAAATTTGCCTAGAATAGCCAAAAAATGCTAGGGATGGTTCCCCAACGTCCTGTAAAGGATACGCAGTTAACTTTATATCTTCCTTGATAGACGAAGCAGTAAAAGAGGAAGTGAAGAAAAGGAGAATTGTGATGAATATAATTGTAATAGAAAGACAAAGCAAAGGTCTTAGTTTGAACAGCAGAAGAACAGAAATAAAGGCAATGAAAAATAAAATATGTTCTTAAAATGCAACAGCGCAAAGTAAATGGGACATATCTGAATCATGTTCTTCTTCTTCTTCTTCTTCTTCTTCTTCTTCTTCTTCTTCTTCACTTCCTCTTTTACCGCTGTGGGTGTCGAGGGAGATATAAGGTTCTGTTTCTGGCTCTTCTGGCCGCCTCGACCATAGGCACATCGTGCTGTTGTAGAGTCTCTCTGATGTTATCCTTCCATATTGTTCTTGGTCTACCTCGTGCTCTACGACCTTCTTCTCTTTCCATGTATGCTTTGTATGGTATGGTGTCACAAGGCATTCTCTCTAAGTGGGTAAACCATTTCACTTGCTGTCTTCGTATGTAATCCAGAATTGGTTCTGTGCCGACTTTTTCTCTTATGATCTCATTCCTGATCTTATCTATTATGGTCACTCCTACAGCCCTTCTCAGACATCTCATTTCCGTGGTTACTAATTTTCTTTTATGGTTTGTTGTGGGTGACCATGTCTGGCACTGGTAGCACAGAGTTGGAATAAATATGCTTTGAATAAGATGTCTCTTTGTGCTAACTGGGATTGTCTTATGCTGTAAGAGGGAGGCTAGCTGTCCCAATACTTGGTTTGCTTTACTGCATCTAATGTTAATTTCTTTATCCAATTTCCCATCTTCGGTAAATGTAGTTCCCAGATATTTAAACTCAGATGCCTGTTTAATGCCTTTGCACTCTATTGCTATGTTTAGATCTGTCTTCTTTTTTCCTATTGACATTACTTCTGTCTTTTCAGTGTTGATTCTCATATTATTTGTTTTACATTCTTCATTCATGAATGTTAGATGTTGTTGTAATTTCATGGCTGTATCTGCTATCAAGGCCTGGTCATCTGCAAAGAGTACTTCGTTGATCTTACTAACATTTTCATTCATGGGCTTGGCATTCTTGCATATATTGTCGATGTAGGTGATAAACAGCAGTGGTGATAAGACACACCCCTGTCTTACTCCAGATGTTACTGTGAATGGATGAGATGTTCCCTGATTTATTCTAACTACACTTCTACAATCCCTGTATAAACTTTTGCACACTTCGATGAGGTGTTCGCTTACTCCATATCTTGCCATTACTTTCCATAATAATTGTCTGTCGACTCTGTCAAATGCCTTCTCCTGGTCTACGAATGCCACAAATAAGTTCTTATTGTATTCAATGTTCTTTTCTATTAAGTGTGAAGATTGCATCTGTGCAGCTTCTATTTCTCCTAAATCCCATCTGTTCTTCTGCCAGCTGTGGTTCTATCACTGGTCTCAGTCTTGTTTCTATTATCTTGGCATACATTTTACCAACATGGCTTAAAAGAGAGATGCCTCGCTATTGACCGCATTCTCGTTTGCTTCCTTTGTTCTTCCACAATGGTATAACTATTGCATGTTGCCAATCAATAGGGGCAGTTTGTTGTACCCATACTGCATTAAACATTCTGTGAAGCCATCTGATGCTGCTTCCACCTGCTGTTTGAATTATTTCTGTTGGTAATCTATCAGCTCCTGGTGCTTTATATCTGGGAGACTGCTTAATGACTTTTTCTATTTCATCCATTAGTATGTGTGGTTCTAACACTGTTGCTCTGTGCTCTTCAGTTGTTCTTTCCTGATGATCTCCTAGAGGATTAAAGAGCTCATTGAAGTATTCCCTCCATCTTTCTGCTATCTCGGGTGGATCTATCAATGGCCTTCCTGTTTTATCATTAATTATTTCAGTGGGTTTGTAGCTCTCATCTCTTTTCCGCATATTTTTAACTACTTTGAAAAATTTTCTGCTGGCTGTTTTCTCATTTTCTGCTAATGACTCACCGAAACGTTCCCAGGATGCTTGTTTTGCTTTCTTGACACTCCTGTTTGTTTCTCTCCTTTGCAGTCTATAGTTTATATAATCTTCTTCTTTCTTTGATTTTATCCACTGTTTGTAAAAGTCCTTTTTCTTTTTAATTGCCTCTTTTACCTCTTCGCACCACCAAGGTGAATATTTGTTATTTCCCCGTCTGTTTCCACTCTTCCGTTTTCCACATAATTTTTCTGCTCCATTCTTCCTCAATATTACCAACTACATGTGGAAGTTGTTCGAATGCTGTCTCTACTTTCTGTTGTAACTGTTCTTTTACTCCTTCCTGTTTCAGATTTGCTATCTTGATGAGATCCTTGTTTTTTTGTTAATTTCTTTCTGTGTTTCTTTAATGTAAGATGTTTTGCTGTTAACACAACTATTTTATGCTCAGTGTCACATAGACCACTAGGGATTGCTCTTGAATCAAGAATTCTCCTTCTTCCTTGAACTTTGGTAAGCATAAAGTCAATCTGGCTCTTGATGGAGACATCATTCCATTTGTACCAAGTGTAGAGTTGTGAATCTCACAACTGAATCATGTTAATAGGTTTAAATGCTACTGTAGCCTAACAACAGTAGATACAAGATGTATTCGAGAAGTTATGTAAAATAACTCAAGCAACAGCACTATTTTTAACAACAACAAAATAAGATGAAAAAGAATATGCTAAGCAATCTTTCTTTGTGTGTTGCTTTACTTGTTTACTTACTAGTTGACGTGAAAAAGGGTCCTTTACTTACATTGTCTTTCTTCTTTCGTCTGCACCCGCCACAGCAACAAATTTTGGCATAGATGAAACGGAAAACGTCGGCCATGACACTGCCTATGTTGGCTAGGCACAGTAACATCAAAGGGATGCCCAGAACAGCATAGGCGATACACACCAGTCGACCCCAGACCGTCTTTGGAGCAATATGGCCGTAACCTAGAAAATGTTGCATGGTTATTTCGATGGGGATTTTCAAGTATTGTTTCGTATCGTGGTAATGAATGAATTGAAAGGTCCAACTCAAAGCTCCAAATAAAATAAAAAAAAATAAAAAGCAATGTAAATAAACAATAACGTCTGCGCAGGCACACCGCCACGAAGAAAACATTGGTAGGAGCTCCGCACCCCTTTCTAATCAAACCCTTCTCACAGCCTAAGAAACGGGGAAGTCAAATCTCAAAGCCCGGGCTAAAAAAATAAGATCCCCCACCAAACGATCCTCACCATCTTACACATTTTCTTGGGGTGGGAGCCTCAGGTCCTCGAATCCCTCTCCACCACACCCCCCCCCCCCACACGCACTTTAACCATAGATGGAAATTATCTTTTAAAGTACTTGTTTATACATTTCATGTTTTTCAGTTATATCATTACATTTATTGACTACCCAGTACAGATTATTTTTCTTTATTTGCTGAACGACAGTATGAAAACCATGAGAACATTTAAATGGCTTTGCCAGGTTATGAGAATAAATCCTGATGTACTTGCCAAAACAGCTCTCACATGGACACCAGAGGGAAAGAGAAAGAAAGGGCGCCCAGAAAACGACATGAAGACGAACGATGGAGAGTGACCTGATCTCTGACATGGAAAACTGCACTGAAGATTGCACAGGACAGGAAAGCATGGAAAGTCCTCTCTGAAGATGATGATGAATATGTTGAATGGCAAATAAATGTAACAATATTGTTGAAAAAATATGAACAGTGGAAACAAATACTTTAAATAAAAATTGTATCACAGCTAAAGACCGTGTCTCAGTCTTCCTACAATTTATGGGGAGGTTGATTCTTCATGACGGTGCACCTGCCCGGACACATATAGAGGAAGGGGATGTCATTCGCTTACAAAGTGCAACATTCTATTTTAAGCATGAGACTCTAGAACTGCCTTTCTAACACAAAGCAGTTGTGGCACTCAAGTACACATACATGCACACATACATTGTTATAGTCTTTTGCTCGTTCCACCTAGTCGTGGTTTTCAATGTGGCTGATGACCAGTTTACGTATGGGCTGCATGGCAGCCGAAGTTGGTAACGGTCACTTGTCAACACCTTTAGGCGTATTGGGAATAATATAGGTCTACATCCTATATTTTGTCAGACTAATGGGCATTGTCATTTTGGAAAAACAAAAAGTCCGACTCCGTTAGGACGCGAACCCACGACCTTCCGATCATAGGCGGGCGTCTAGCCCGACTCCCAGCCGAAGTTGGTACTTTCGTGCAAATTTCGTTCTGTTTAACTCTTGCCGAGCAAATCTGTACTTTTTATACCACGCCAGGTGTTTTAGCATTTTTTTTTTTTTTTCTAAATATAAATTTTGCATCGGTATTTTGATAGGAAGACATAAAGACAATTTAGAAATTAAATTAAAAAACAACACCCTGAGACAAACAGAGGAATTTAAGTAATTGGGAGCAATTTTTTTCATCAGACGGAAAACTGGACAGAGAAATTAGCTCCAGATGTGCCAAAGCTAATCAAGTAATGGGTCAACTATCTCCTCTGTTGAGTACTAAAGTTAATCTTATCAGAACTATTTTTTGGCCAACACTATGCTATCAGTGCCAAACGTGGACACATCCTCAAATGAACGTAAAATTGTGACAACAGAGATGAAATGCCTTAGAAGAGCTGCAGGAGTTTCAAGGAAAGACAGAATACGAAATCATGAAATCAGACGAATGCTAGGAATAAAGTCAGTCTTACAGGTCATCAAAGAACAATAAATGAAGTGGTTTGGACACCTAAAAAGAATGCCCTGGTACTATCCGCCACAGCGAACCACACTAAAACGTTACAACGGGTATAGAGCGAGTGGAAGACCTCGGAAAATATGGAGTGATGGCATTAAGAACAGCCTTACAGAAATAAACATCAGTCCTAATAGGGCTCTTGACAGAGCCCATCAACGAACATTACATCTCCCCCCGACACTTCGATGAGGTACAAGGTGGAAGAGAAGAAGAAGAAGAAGATTTTGAATGTCTGCATTGTGTTGAATTTTTTGTTGAACCAGTCTTTTTTTTTTTTTTTTTTTTTTTTTTTTTTTTTTAAGAACACTACGAACAAAGAAATAGAGAAAAGAATAAACAAATAATTAAAAATGAACCATCCAATGCAGAACAAAAACCAAGAGAAAAATTATGGTTTATACTTTAAGAAGGAAAATGTTATGAAAATCACTTTCCATAAGGACAACAATGTGTGCTTAGTCTTTTGGCATTACCTCATCCGTCTGCAGCTGCAGAATGTTATATCCTTTTAACAATATTAAGATAAAACTTCGCTCTTCTTTGAAGACTTCAACAATCAATGCATTGATGACATTAAATGTATTGCTCTAAAGCATTAATTGCACCAACTGGAAGCCATTACAACAGTTTTGTAACAAACGGAGCGGGAAACACAATGGTACGCCCTTGATGTCATGGATACGGAATTTTAATTCTGATCAAATATTTAGTCTGCCAGTTTTCTACACACACACGCACACACACACACACGTGTCATTGTGTGTGTGTGTGTGTGTGTGTGTGTGTGTGTGTGTAGAAAACTGGCACTGCGCGAGGTTGGTTTTTTTGACAGACCTTTAACCGTTTTTTTTTTAATAACAAATAAAAAATATGGTACCTTTTGGTGTGTTTCTGCAACTTTCCCCCCAAAGATTTGCTACTATTCCCAAAACAATTTCAGCAGCCTTTTTTTTTTTTTTTTGAATAAAAATGTTCCCACGGTGCCCTAACCTAAGTAAGAGAATGACTATTTGTATGTACTCTGATTTCAAACCACGGGCAGATGAGGTTCGCCAGCACGGGAGTGCAGCTCATCTAGGAGAAGGTAAACTCTGACTACACACCTCCGCTGCCTTGTGGCCATACCCATTTTTGGGAAAGCGCTTCGGGAGTAAACCCTGAGGAAAAATCCGGAGCTGGAATCCCTAAGGCGGTTTAGCATTGTATACAGTGCTATTCCGGCAATTCCTGCAACGTCCTCGGTGCCAAGTTGTACTGGTTTTTGCCTTTCCCTTGGTATCACCGGCGACGTAGAGAGGGGGTACTTGCTGCCTGGGCAACAGTCTGTACTCCAAATCAAAACGCCCTGGCCTGTGCCCTGGAGAGGTCACTCCAGCGATGCTTAACAGTTTCGACACAACACGGAAAACAGCAGTCACCGGTTATAAGTCTTTGCTCAACTGGCGTAGAGCTAGGCGCCAGGGGTTGTTTCCGACGGTGGGAGACACCATCGTAGTCTCATTGGACAGCTACCGCCCGCCTCAGCTGGGCAGCCCCCAGTCAGTAAGGTGTTCTCCCGCCACGATCCGTTTGCCTTGTTGGGTGCACAGGGCTTAGGGGATAACCCGACATACGAATTGTAATCCTTGTACCTACACAAAGAAGCCAAAAAATCAGATTCCCAGCTCTAAAGCTGGGCACATGGAACGTGAGGACCATGACACCTGGTATTCTGGACGATCTGCAGCATATGAGCGATGTAAGGAAAACTGCAGTCATTGAGGAGACAACGGAGAGTAAAACTGACTCACAACGAGGGAGTATCTGCTTTTGTGTGTATCCTGTGTGGCAAAGGCTGCCATTCCCGCATCGCACTTTACAGTCACAGCAGATGCTGTACCCAGCGGCACATCTCCATAGTCCCTCGGGACTGACGGGTGGCATTATTATTATTATTATTCGTATGTAAAAGATAAAAAAAAATTAAAACGCGTTTATCCTAGAATATTTTCCGGCGCCGCTGTAAAGAGGTCGCGGCTCAACGGGGCTCCGCGTCGCAGTTTTGTAGTCACTGCCTTACCTAATAATTGTACGTGTGTATAGCTACTTTTTTGTGACCGACTACTTCCATAAACAACAAACTGCATTTATGGTGGGGACTGTTTGGCTATTTGCTCTCTAGCCACTGCCTTATGCATTTACTGCGTGAGCATATTTCCAAATCGTGTCGGACTAATTGTTCATTCTCCAGTTTTTCAAATGGGACATTTAATTTCATTATCACTGGCACAGGAATATAGCATCTATTGGGTGACCAATTTGCAGTGACGTTGAAACCTCATGTAAGACTAATACAAAGGCTCGTTCCATTTGAACTATTTTTTTTATTTCCTTTATCTTCAAACATGTTTTTATTTTATTTATTTTTTTTTTTCATTTATAAAATCTGGCCACAACATTACACCATAACACTGCAGAATGAGGAAAGGACAGCGGAAAAAACAGAACGCCGAAATGAAAACAATTGTTTGCCGATGTCTAACCACCCTACCCGCCTAATTGGCTGGGCATTGTGTGATAAATGGCCCGCCTAAAACTATCGATACTCTCTTCCGGTTCGTCTCCAGGCAACTGGGACTCAACGCAGTTCTGTTTCCTGATGGCGCTTATACTGAATTGGCCGCCTGGTGTGTCTAAAAGTAATCTTTTGTTGCATCGCCACAAAAGAAAGAAATTTGAGTACCTGTTCCATTTAAAAGGGAAGATTTTGAACCATATTCCAATAACATTTTAACACAGCCTTTGATTGTATTCTAGACAGATACAACTGTTTATCTTCAATTGTATACTGGAAAGATAAAAATAAATGTGTTTTTTTCCAGGTATATACGAGAGTAGTCAAAAAGTGTGTCACAAACGGCTGAAAAAAAAATTTAGACGATAACAACTTGAACACCGTTTATTTTTTATACATGCACTGTCTCTTTATTTTTCAAAATAATTTCCACCAACATTGATGCATTTGTCCTATTGTTGTATCAGTCTTCCCAAATTTGCTGCTAAGTACTGCGTGCTGTTTTCTAAACCATATTTTCTCTTCACATTAAACTTCTGCGTCATTCGTGAAATGTCTCCCGCAAAGGTGGGTTTTCGGTGTACCAGAAAGGTGGAAATCCCTCTCTCAGTATGAACAA
This sequence comes from Candidula unifasciata, assembly GCA_905116865.2. NCBI lineage: Eukaryota > Metazoa > Mollusca > Gastropoda > Stylommatophora > Geomitridae > Candidula > Candidula unifasciata. The sequence goes on from CAJHNH020007246.1 coordinate 321,892, forward strand.
CATGAGTGAAATCCGAAAGGAAGCCCATGACGGGAAAACAAGTCAAACCAAATCAAGAATTGGTTTCTGGGAACGATGGAAAGTCATCTGAGTGCCGCATCTCTGACATGGAAACCGCACTGAATATTGCACAAGAAAGGAAGGCATGGAAAGTCCTTTCTAACGCCTCATGTGAAACCACGCATAAAGAGAACTGAGAAAAAAAAGTGGAAATCGCTAGGGGCTAAGTCGGGACTGTAAGGTTGATGTTCCAGAAGTTCCCAGTCTAGATGGTTAATTTTCTCTTGACTTAATCGAGTCGTATATGGTCTGGCTTTGTCATGAAGGAGCAGTACCCCTCTAGTCAACAGGCTTGGACATTTTCGTAACCTTGAGTTTTCCAACACAAGGCGAAAAAGGATGTTTCCATTGTATTGAAGCACGCTTTGATTCGGGGTAGTAGTGATGCAACCATGATTCGTCCCCAATAATAATCATGTTCAGCATGTCTCCTCCTATATCTGCCTATCAACAGGGATGCTGCAAGGACAGGCCTAGTCGGTTCTTTCTGTGTTCGTCTGGGTACCCACCTTGAGCATACTTTCTTGAATTTCAGTCGATCATGCATTATGCTGTATGTTAAACCATGTGAGCACTCTATTGCAGCTGCTACGGCCTCAACCGTTACTTGCCTGTCACCTCTACACATGTCCTCCACCCACTGCACGGATGCGTCTGTTGCAATCTCAACAGGACGACCAGATCATATTTCATCAGCAATCGTAGAAGACCCTTAAGAAAAATCTTTACCCAGCTATGCACCGCTTTACGTGATAAACATTTGTCAGCTTAAACAGGAAGCCATCCTGTTGAATGTCCTTATCAGATTGTCCTTTTGTTTAAGTTTTGTGAATGCGCATGCAACACCTAGCTCTACCTAACGAACAGAGACATAAAGTTCGATGTTGCTGTCATCCAATGACACCTTGAGAAACCACCAACTACATTTTCCTGTCATCACATAACCATTTGTGACTGACTTACTTATTGACTTCCCTTGGTATATTAAAAAATATTAACTGATTCAGAGAACAACGAGGGACCGAGATCTGTTGAGATTCATGAACGCCTACGCCAGTCAGCAGGCACGTGATGATAATTTTGATTGTTAGAAAGACTTTTCTTAAAGTTTCCTAGGGTTTCCTAGTCACACTCGCCGTTGCCATGGGATGTGATTCCCGTGTGTCTCTACAGCATAATACAACACTATCGTCTGGAAAGTTGGCAACCAACAATGAACGATGATTTATATAGAAAGGGGGGGGGGGGAGAACCACATTGTGTGTGTGTGCGTGCGTGTGTGTGTGTGTGTGTGTATTTTTGTTTTTTATTAAAACAAAAAGTAAGTCATATTTATAATGTGATATCTAGGAAGATTTTGTGGTCGAAATAAAGTGAAGGTTTGCGTGCCTCTGCTTGATAGTCAATATAATGCGAAGTGACTTACCTATGGTTGTTATAACAGTAACAGAAAACATAAGTCCACCGGCCCAAGACCATTCATACACTGGACCATTTTCTTTGCCATACAAGTTACAAGACCGTCCGTCGTACCCAATGGCAAGGGTGTTGTCCCGAAAAGTTTGCAGTATGCTCTGAAGCTGAATGATCATCAGTTCTCTGAAACGGTTTATAATGTTAGTATTTAATACAAGTAGGCTCTGTGGCTAAGTCGATGCTAACGCTTCGTATTGTCGGGATGCCGGGTTTGATCCCAGCTGCGGGCCATGCGCCTTGCGTTGGTTTCGACAGCGGTAACAAGAAGGCCGACCGTCCAGACGGCAATGGCAAACTACTGGACGTAAATTTGCCTAGAAAAACCACACAACAGCTAGGTGCTGTTGGGATTGGTTCTGCAACGTTCTTAAAAGTGATCATGGTTCCCATGGTCTTCCTCTTCTTCTTCTTCTTTTGTCGTCTCGCGGATACCAGGTTGTAGCCAATTGTCGTGTTTTCTGTATTTGTCTTGCGCTTCTTGTGTGGCTTAAAAGATGGATTTGTTCATCTTTTTGTAGGTTTCTGCTATGCCATTTATCCATATCTTTCTTGGTCTTCCTCTCGCCTTCCTCCTAGATGTTCTGCTGTAGAAAGTCTCATATGCAGTTCAATCTGGTTGCAGTCTTATGGCTAAACCATTTCATTATTTGACTGTCAATATATTCCAGACATGGTCTTTTTCCAACTTTCTCTCTAATGCTGGTATTCGTGACCCCATTCGTTTCCATGGTCGACCCAGCCTAAAATTGCACTAGGAATTTTCTTATGAAGTAAAGACGGTTGAGGAAATGTTCACCACATCACCCATCGAGTGTCAGTGGGTCTATAAAATATGAGTTTAACATCATATGTCCGATGTTCCACTAGCGTAGAAAGGGTCATGTATTTTATTTTACTTTAAATTACTCATGTCTAAACTGGATTGAGCGTCGTTCGTGGCTTAGGCGTTGCGAGTCCGACTCGTAATTCCAGGGTACTGCGATCGAATCCCACTGCTGACTGCGTGGATTTTTATCATGGTATGGGGCATCACAGGTCGACCCAGCCTAAAATGGGTACCACGACGTATGTCCGGGGAAGTAAAGACGGCCGGCGTAATGCTGACCACATTACCCACCTAGTGCCGATTGGTCTGTAAAAATATGGGTGCTCTTCCCATATGCTCAATGCGCCTAAAGACGTGAGAAGAAATCTTTACTTATTACACACGATTGGCTCATGACAACTGCGTTGTTAATGTCTGCCGGATGAATTTTTAAACTGCAAAATGGGCAAAATAACTAACGCTTTTCACTTAAGACATTGTTGTATAATTTAAATATAAACATAGGGCAAATAAAATAAATATTCCTTTTCCACGTTTTCAGATCTGCCACGGGGTTACCCATTGGCTTGCCGGTAGACGACTCTTTCACCGGTCGGGACAGTATTTGGGTCTGCCTCTCTTGATCGCTTCAACACTACAGAGGTCCTTTTCAGCGGCCTTGATGGCGTGCAATGCTAAGCCATTTTTTATGGCGCAAATAACCTAGTCACAAATATAACCTAAAGCTTCCCCTTCGGCGATGCTGGCTGAACGTGACAAATTTTTTCCCCCAGTAAAGCAACGGAACTGAACCCACGCTTTGAGCACTGAGGTTTTTGGTGCCAACTCTATAATTTTAGACCAGTCAGCACCTGATGGCTGAAACAAGACAACGACCTGGCCGCTTCGAGATACTAAGCTAAGTGATTGTGTGTATTGGTGTGGGATTGTTTTATTTATGTATGTGCTGATGAAGGCTCCATAGCCGCAACGTTCACGTTTTGTTTGTGTTCGTTATATTGTGAAGCTTGCTGATATACTTTTTGTTTGGTTTTACATCTTTTCTTGAGCACCTGATGGATGAATCGGTCATCTTCATCAATCAGCAGGTCATTTACATATTGTGCTTTACAGAGTTCGTGCACTGGGCTGAAAATTTTCACACTCAGGCTTGAGTCAGAAGTAGAAAGGAGCACTTATGGGTTACTCCAGTGTGTCATGATGTTGATCCGTCGAAAAAAAAATATAACAAACAAAAACATGCCCCGCCTGCACACATCATTAAATCCTAGAAGAGGTCGTCGACCCTTACATCTGCCCATCCATAATTCTTCCACAGAGGCTGTCCTAAGGGTCTCTACCTTACTCTAAGTGTGGGTTAAAATACAAAGTTTTATCTTAAAGGTGATGAAAGTAAAATTAACATAAGCAAGTAATAGAAATAGAAATAGAATGCGACTGTGGCAGGACAGACACTGTTCGAACTTCTCGGAATTATATTTGACCTGGTACACCTTTCAAATAAACCGCTGTTTGAGTTGACATTAAGACCCCCCCCCCCCCACACACACACACACACACACACACACACACACACACTCATACATACACACACACACAAACACACACATGCATTGGAATATTTCAGTTAATTTTCTTCTCTAGACGCCGCCTTCATAATCCCCGAATATTAAAGGGCAACAAGGAAGTGCTCTTAAAAGATATGGCAGACTTGTTCATTCGATCGAGACTGAAACAAGTTACCATTGATTTCTCTGGAAGGGAACAACTGTGAGGAAGGGGGTCGATCACAGTAGATGAATTTTTTTTTGCTTCTTTCAACACCATTACGGTGTTTGTTATGGGTATTACCTTATAACTTTAAACGAAACAGCTAACATTTAAGTTCAGTCATCATCATCATCACCATCATCAAGTACCTTTGCGTTGGCGATCATGCCTCTCCACAACTTGCCATCTCCAGCAGCATTTATTATTTCATGAGATGGGTCTATTCTATGACATCACAAAGGGTTCTCAAGAATCTTTACTACTTTAGAGATTCGACGAAGTGACGCTTAGAAGGACCCACAAAAAATAAGTTTCATGATCTGAGTTGTAGTTGGCAAACGGTGGACTTGATGGTCATCGTTTCCCTTTAGCATTGGGATCCTTAAGATTAATACCTCAGGGACGAGAATCAAACAGGAGCGAATCACAGAAACCCAGTTCAACCGTATAGAGATATATATTTGCATACCCCACCAGTTCAAAAGTACCCTTCAGCTCCAATGTGGGGATTGGCATATTAGCAGGAACACATTGGAAAATGGGTCTAGCTCTTCATTTATATACACCACTTGGTATTCGAAGAGCGGTGTATTCAGTTTGATACCAGTACCCTTTACTTCTCAGAATATTTTATGGTATTCGCTCTTAGGTTTCTTCAACATGGCCAGCTCATATCAGTTTTAAAAATCCGTCACGATGAGGATTCAAACCTCCGACTCAATAGACAATGACACTAGCAACAATCTTACCATGGTGAACCAATAAATCACCTTATTTTTTTAAAAAAAAAGCAATTGTTGAAAACAATTCCATTTTGTAAATTTAAATAACTCTGGCATAAACAATATATTTTACTGCCATGATTATTGTATCTCGTCAGGTGCGCTGCTGCAGTTACATAAACATATAATGAAGCACAAAACTGAATAAATTCCACTGAAATTTAAACTGTCTCTCTCGACACATTGTTCGCCTAAACGCTGAAAGTTCACGATTATCCCATGATTTACTTGGATGACTTCAAATTTATGTTGAATTCATTGTGTTTACACAAGGGAGTATTGTTTCGTTTTATTTTTTTTAATTGTTATTAGAAACGACTCTTACCTGGTTTCTGCTGTGGTAACAGCTCCTCCATAATCGTAAAATATCTTCAGGGTCGAGTTTATGGTCTTATTCTCCATCGGTATATATTCATAATAGGAATCGTAGCAAATCTGCTGTTCGTTGTTCTTCTCAAGATGCTCAAAGATGAATCCTCCTGCGACGCAGTAAAGGATCACCATACCGCACAGACCAACGTGAGAGAAGAGGATCTTCATGATCTTTCTACACAAGGGGTGGTTCTTTCTAGGTGCTCCCATCATTTGTTGTTTTTGGTTCTTTCGAAAATGTGTTCTATGAATTCTTTGTTGATGTTTTGATCGTTTGAATCCAGTCAATCTAGTTTCGTTTTATTTCCCTAAATAAACCAGCAGTGTGTTAGATGGAACCCATGTATGCTAAGAAGAATCTTAGATAACTTGCTGATTCATGCGAAAGTTAAATTTTAAAGTTGTTTCTTATACCTATTAGGCTACACTCTGTAGAAGGTACACCACCAAAAACAACACACTGGAATGTTTGCTTAAAAATCATAAAACGGTAACGAAAGTTGTTTAACTGTAAAGATCTTAAAGGCCTCTGGCTTTGGAAAGAAAACATTTTAAGCTTTGTGGGAAAGGGGGTCATCAGGCAAACGAGGGAAATCACAGAGTTAAAATTCTCACGTGTATGAAAAGGTTACATCCACAGAGAGGTCGCCAAAGATTGGTAAGTGATTTTATCATGCTTATCATAACTCGCGAGGTCAACAAAGGACATCTCTGTATCATCATTTATTCAACATTATTTACAAACAGAATCGCGGTGAGGAAGGAGTTTCGTTCATGGAAAATATCTTTCTCGTTAACTGAAATCATCATCATCACACACATCAAGTGCCTTGTCCAATGGTATGGGCGATCAAGCATCCCCACAATCTACAATCTTCAACTGCTTGTATCAGTTCGTGTGTTGACATTCCTTCATGCCATGACAAAAAGCTGAAATAATCTTTTCGTGTTTTCTTCTCATTTTTTTTTTTTTTTTTAGTGTTTTTGTTTATAGTGATCTTTTCAGTCGTCACTTCATGTTTCCGTTTTTTTTTTTTCGTGTCTTAACACACATGACCAAAACACTGACATGCAATGATGGGAGAGAACATAAATGAAGAGTAAAGTTCCTGCAAGAAAAGTTGAGGTCGGCTAAGTACATCGATGGGCCCAGGATGTCAATGATACTAGTAATAATAAAAGATTAGCCGCGAGAAATTTGACAGGAAACGAGTGACTTTCCGGCGTGCCTTCGTGAGATCGGATTTTTACCAAGGACTTGCTGAATGATGATGATGACGACGATGGTGACGCTAACGATGATAATTTGTTGATCTTCGTATAAAATTAATTGCATCGGGCTTTTTCAAATATGATAAGGTTATTATGCTTATCTCGCGTTGGAGGATTGGGGGGGGGGGTAGGGGGGGGGGGTGGAAAAGGGGGGGGGGGTCACAACAAATAAATGCAGGTGCGCAGAGGCAAAGAAAACTAGAGCTGCCGGTGGTAGGTCAGCTGTCCCCTCCTTTACCTTGCTCATTTTCTAGTCAAAATGGGAAGGGACCCAGTGGGAATAATTCTAGTTTAGACGCGTAATAAAAATAACTTAATAATATTGTGCTGAATTGCAAGTATATATACATCTCTCATCTTCTTTCTTCTTCTGCCTTTCTATCCCCCAGTGGAGCATAGGCCCTTAACCAACTCACGCCAAGTCGTTTTATCCTTCGCAATTACATGGAATTCTCCCTATGTCCTCCCCATCTTTTTAACATCATTCTCCAGCTCTCTTCATGTATTTTTGGCCTTTCTTTATTCCTATGCCACTGTGGGTTCTAATGCTATGTTTCATTTCCTTTGCTACTTCCATTGTTCTTCCTATATCATAGAGAGTTCTAACATTCCAAGTGCCAGTTCTGGAGGTTTTCCTAGCTGAGAGGAGGTACGTTGACGATCTGGACTCCTTTCGGCTTTCTCCACAATTTCTCCACTTGAAGAGCCTCCATTCATCTTGGTTGGCTGGGTTTTAATTGCTTCTCTTTTTGACTTATCCATGGTTGGTTGGTTTTTGTGGCTATTGTTTTTACAGGATGAGGTATCCAACCTCAAGCCCAACCTTACTCTTAGTCGCCTCTTAAGACATGTCTGGTAGGGTGCAGTGTTACTATTCTTTGCTTCCCGTAAGGGCCCCCGGTATATATATATATATATATATATATATATATATATATATATATATATATATATATATATATATATAAAACAATGTGAAAAGCATACACAAAAACTATAAATAATTTATTTACATGGCTAGGGGAGACCACTTAACCCTCACCGCCGCAACACCCCACCCCCACAAAAAAGGGAGGTGGTCAGGGTGCTCGGGGGACTCGAATAGTCCACAACAATTGACGGATTCATGCAAAAATAACTAAGAAATTCTTGTCTTTGGAATTTAAAAAAAAAAGCTGCTGACATTGCAGTCTCATGTGCTAACGGTTGGAATAAAACATGAAAAGACAGAAAAAGATAACAGGTCATTAAAAGGGTAGTTAATACACTTAATTAAAACATTATATCTCCCTCGACAACCGAAGCAGTAAAAGGAGAAGTGAAGAAGAAAAAGAAGAAGAGGTTAACACACTCAACCATCTTTGTTTCTACATGAGTAGTATTAGTAACAAATCAACAATATCATTTCCACCCCAATCGGGTTTTCATAGTATTTCGGGGTTGTTGTTTTTTTCCTTTTTATTTTAATAATGGATATTATGCGTATCGATTATGTTTGGTTCTTCAATATTGCATAGCTTATGTATTAATTCCATGCGCCTTGCGTTGGTTTCGACAGTGGTATCAGGGGGCCGACCATCCAGAGGCAATGGCAAACTACTGGACGTAAATTTGCCTAGATAGACCACACAACAGTCAGGGGCTGCTGGGGTTGGTTCTGCGACGTCCTGTAAAGGATACGCAACTAACCTAAGATGTAATAATTGTATAAAATTGTAGGTGTATGGTTTGTCAAGTTCAATATATTTCAAATGTGTTTTAAAACAACTATAGCAATTATAAATTAAACTCTATCTTTGCGAATGTTTGAAGTGATCTGAGATTCCATGGTTCTGTCTTAACATGTATTAACATCCCATATGCTAACATTTGTTCTTGTGATATGATAAACTGTTTAATCCTTCCCTAAAGTTCTCTAAAGCTGCCTACTCCTAGCCTATTTCCTAGTGTCACAGGCCTTTGCAGTGGATTATATATTCATTAGGGGCATATTTTGAAGTACGTATTTCTTGCAGTTTAGTAAATAATGTTTAATATTATAATGTATCTGACACACAGAACAGGTGTCTCTGCTATAGTGAAATAAGCCACTTCAAGTTGCACTCTTAGCAATTTCTTATTCCATGTGAATTTTTAGTTCACCTGTTCTTTCTAAATTAAATTCTTCTCCTTCTTATTTTGAGGTCTCATTGATACCAGGTTGTATCCCAGTGTTGTTGTCTTACATTAGATTAAACACTTGTATGTATGCCCGGATTACAATTGCCGTATATCATTAAAAACACCAACTAACACAATGTTTAATTTCACTATTATATAATATTAGGAATCCGATTTTCATATACACAGTGTTTCTTTTTGGCTGTACGCACCGATTCTCAGAACAGTTACCTTTTAAGGCATCCGTTTTCATCATTACTGTGATGTAGGTACAGTCACATAATTTTTTTTAAGCCTTGCTTATGGCCATGTATAATATATATATATATATATATATATATATATATATATATATATATATATATATATATATATATATATATATATATATATATATATATATTATATATATATATATATATATATATATATATATATATATATATGTGTGTGTGTGTGTGTGTGTGTGTGTGTGTGTATATATATATATATACGAAATACTAAATCTCACACTTATGCTACTATTTACGCACGCGCATGCACACTCACGGGAAGTTTAATAATGTAGTTTAATAATGTAGTTTAATAATGTAGTTTAATAATGTAGTTTAATAATGTAGTTTAATAATCCCCGCAGCTGAATCACAGTCACACGCTAGCCATACGACTGGTGAGCGAATGACTGCGCCAAGAAAAACAGTTTGATTCCGTAAATCTGCTTGATAGAGTCTGGCCGCATGATCACCACAATAGATCGATGTCATTGTATTTTGTGCTATCCGTTGCCTTGTGACTGGTTAATTCTGCAAAGCCTTTGAACTTGCACAGCAGTTAGTATTTATTTCTTCAACCAAACCTTTCTCGAAACAGAGGTTTCAATCTTTACATTTCTTGCTTTTGGAGGGTCCCAGTAGTAGTAGCAGAAGCAGTAGTAGTAGTTGTAGTAGTAGTAGTAGTAGTAGCAGCAGCAGCAGCAGCAGCAGTAGTAGTAGTAGTAGCAGCAGCAGCAGCAGTAGCAGTAGCAGCAGCAGTAGTAGTAGTAGTAGTAGTAGTAGTAGTAGTAGTAGTAGTAGTAGTAGTAGTAGTAGTAGTAGTAGTAGTAGTAGTAGTAGTAGTAGTAGTAGTAGTAGTAGTAGTAGTAGTAGTAGTAGTAGTAGTAGTAGTAAAGAACAGACAAAACAATTTGAAAAAAAAAAAAAGAAGAAACAATTACAATGTAAATAAATGACGGCATTGAGTATTGTTTAATAAAAATGCAAAAAATATTCACGGAACGCCTCTAAATATACAGTATAGACACATACTTGTAAGCGTTATATGTTGAAACGTTGAGCAATTTTTTTTCCTTCTCTCTAAAACGTGTAGTGTATTGTTGACAACATCCTTGGACTGCCAATGGATTCTCAGCAGGAAAAGGTTACCGCTGAGTAGAATGGGGCATGCAGGTCTACAACCTAAAGTATGGAGAGGTGGTTCTGATTACTGCATCTTCGAAGTGGTTACGTTAATTCGATAACTAAATTTCTTATCAGTTTAAAATTGACAAATGAGGCGTGAGTGAGTACCGGGAATAGAAGCTTCTCTTTAACGAGAACACAGCGAATAAGTATCTTGAAGCATGAGGACATTACAATAGTCTCATAATCAGTTTTATTTAAAAAAAAAAAAAAAGGTAAGTACACTAAGCGAGACAATCGATCGATCGGTTTGTTCTCTTCGGACTGCTACTTAAAGGTTTATTGTGTGAGGTTTAAATATCTCAGTCTGGGTGGCAACTAACAGGGCAGATCCCAGGTACCCCATTTAACCTTCCAAAAAAGTTATAAATATAGCATCCGTAACAGCTACATCAGTCTGGTGTAGTTTACAGTCTTATGCGGTTAAGGACAGTTTAGACGGAAAAACAACTAAGCGTATTACCACCATCCAAAACGGTATAGCCAAGAGAAGCACGGTCTTCCACGACGCAGCAGTTGCGGGACTTGACCTAACCAACAAAACAACCAACGTGCTTTCTGGTTATTATATTTATTTAAAGGAGGAAATGTTATCATATGACATTCAGGTCTCCTCCTCCCCCCCCCCCCCCCCCCCCCCCCCCCCAATACTTGTTTCGATCCGGTGCCAGTGCAAATCAAATGAAATCTCCCTGACCGTCTCATTAAAAAGAAAAAAAATCAGGTCAATTAATCCTGGCATCATCCAAAATATGCGCACGCAAGTCAGTTGCTTGAAGCTACTGTCTTTCATCTCCTTGTGAGGTGCCATTTTTCGTTATTTGAAGCCCTACTCTGGCTCTTGCCAGGGGCCGCAATATAGCCCGGCCATAAAAGGTCTAATGGCTAAACGCGGTTTCTGGGACCTCTCCACGGGTGATCGTTATTCACGTGGTTGCACTTTGTGTCATCGGGTAATATCGCTTGTGTGATGTCCTGGTGGGGTAAAAGAAGATAGATAGATAGGACAAGTCAGTTGCTAGAAGCGTCAAAGCCAACAGCCGCTACCAAAAATGTAGTTTGTCGTTGATGGAAGTAGTTTGTTTAAAAATATCATATGTCAAGCTGTCGGAAAATGGGTGACTGATAACGTGGTGTGCCCGCCTGTTACAGGGCCCTCGCGGCAAGCAAAGAATGGTAACACCAGGCATGTCGTAAGAGACAACTAAGGATATGGTTTAGGGAGTTCCTTCTAATACAAGGATTATGACCAAAAATACTAGGAGAAGGGAGCTACAGAGTAAAGATAAAAAATGGGAAAGGGGGAATGGGGTGAGCTGCATGCGATATTAAAAGATAAGAAGATAAGATTACTTGGTGTGAGAATGTCGAGGGCCTTTACCTTAATGGTGGGGGGGGGGGGGGATGAAGAGAGAAAGAAGAAGCAAGTGGAAGAGAAGAAGAAGAAGAAGAAGAAGAAGAAGAAGAAGAAGAAGAAGAAGAAGAAGAAGAAGAAGAAGAAGAAGAAGAAGAAGAAGAAGAAGAAGAACAACAACAACAACAACAACAACAACAACAACAATAATAACAACAACAACAACAACAACAACAACAACAACAACAGCACAGCAACAGCAGCAGCAGAAGAAGAAGAAGAAGAAGAAGAAGAAGAAGAAGAAGAAGAAGAAGAAGAAGAAGAAGAAGAAGAAGAAGAAGAAGAAGAAGAAGAAGAAGAGAAAAACAACAACAACAACAACAACAACAACAACAACAATAACAACAAGCAGCAGCAGTAGAAGAAGAAGAAGAAGAAGAAGAAGAAGAAGAAGAAGAAGAAGAAGAAGAAGAAGAAGAAGAAGAAGAAGAAGAAGAAGAAGAAGAAGAAGAAGAAGAACAAAGAAGAAGAAGAAGAAGAAGAAGAAGCAGTAGAAGAAGAAGAAGAAGAAGAAGAAGAAGAGAAGAAGAAGAAGAAGAAGAAGAAGAAGAGAAGAAGAAGAAGAAGAAGAAGAAGAAAGAAGAATAAGAAGAAGAAAGAAGAAGAAGAAGAAGAAGAAGAAGAAGAAGAAGAAGAAGAAGAAGAGAAGAAAGAAGAAGAAAAGAAGAAGAAGAAGAAGAAGAAGAAGAAGAAGAAGAAGAAGAAGAAGAAGAAGAAAAAGAAGAAGAAGAAGAAGAAGAAGAAGAAGAAGAAGAATAAAAGAAGAAGAAGAAGAAGAAGAAGAAGAAGAAGAAGAAGAAGAAGAAGAAGAAGAAGAAGAAGAAGAAGAAGAAGAAGAAGAAGAAGAAGAAGAAGAAGAAGAAGAAGAAGAAGAAGAAGAAGAAGAAGAAGAAGAAGAAGAAGAAGAAGAAGAAGAAGAACAGGGCAGAAAATGGGTGAATGACATCCCGGTCAAAATCTTCAGCCAGCTATCCAGTGGATATACAGTGGGTGTAAAACTAATACATCTGCATCTCTCTAAGTCATTTTTGTTTTTTTAAGTGCTGTTGTAACATGAGAACACTATTATATGAAGATCACAAATGTAGACAAGATCCTGACAAGACAACGTAAGCCTTGGTCATGTTAGAGGACAATGCATGCCCAAAGTTGTAATGTGCCATAAAACTGAGTATATTAAAGTCAACTGTCATAAGCCGCAGTAGTGCAGTGGAGAGAAAACCTGCATGTCGACTCGGATCTGTACCGAAACAGGTATTTAAAACTGACTAAGGATACCGGGAGGACTTAGACTTAAATGGGATTCGTAACATATAGAAAATATCCCTAGACTTAAATGGAATTCGTAATATATAGAAAATATCCCTAGACTTAAATGGGATTCGTAACATATAGAAAATATCCCTAGACCACATTCCCCTTGGGGTGGGGGAGATAGCGGGGGTGGGAAAAAGGGGGGGGGGGTGTTCGGCTGTTGTAGCAAGGTAGAAATCTATAGATGCTGCTCAGCGGCACTCTATCAAAGATCACCCGCGGGTTTAAAGGATTTTCTGTATGTAAAGTCATTATATCAAATATGCCATGCAAATATTAACAAAGAACGTGAATATGCAGCAGAGGTCACATGCGTAGAAGTTCAAATAACACAACCCAGAGAGAGAGGGGGAGAGAGAGAGAGAGAGAGAGAGAGAGAGAGAGAGAGAGAGAGAGAGAGAGGTAAGGCTAGTTGCGTTTCCTTTTACAGGACGTTGCAGAACCAACCCCAACAGCCCCTGGCTGGCTGTTGTGTGGTTTTTCTAGAAGAATTTACGTCCAGTAGTTTGCCATTGCTTTCTGGGCGGTCGGCTTTCTTGATACTACTGTCGAAACCAACGCAAGGCGCATGGCCCGCAGCTGGGATCGAACCCGGCATTACAAAGCGCATCGACTTAGCCACAGAGCCGACTGAGAGAGAGAGAGAGAGAGAGAGAGAGAGAGAGAGAGAGAGAGAGAGAGAGAGAGAGAGTAGCAGTAAAAGCCCCCTGCGAGGCCAGAGAGAGCTTGAGAGAGTAGCAGTAAAAATAAATGCTTGCCAGTAAAACTGGAACGAAACAACAGGCCAGTCAGAAATCGACGCTTCAACAACCTTACAAATCGGTGATCAGGTACGCCTTTTTAAATCTTAAATAATAAAATGCTTGCGAAAGAATACACAAAAACTTTGAAAGAATACTTATTACACGATGGGTGGTGGGTGTTGTCTTAGCACTGTTTGGGGAACTCGAATTTAAATGATTAGGCTCAGTGAACGCCAGTATAAAGAAATGGAAGGTGGGTGGAAGGGGAGCTTCAACCAAACAAAATGTCACCAGCTGGGGATCGGCTGGAAAATTTCAACGAACTCTTTATTCACTGAGGACCAATGCCATTTCCACAGTCAAGTTAATCAGTTACAGGACCACATAACCAGGTACACAATAACTGCCTCAAACATATGAGACTCACTTTCAAATCCAGCTGCAGCCTAAGGCCAGTGTTCGAAACCGGGCAGTTCCCGGGGTTCACCCAGTCTCTAGGTAATAGGTACCAGAGTTAACACTGGGGTAAATGGAGGAACATCGCTGTAGCTACAGATTTGCGTGTGGACAGCGACAGTTTTTTATCAGCTGTCCGTACTGGTGGCATAGCATTTATGGTTTATAAATGTGTGCAATGACGCTGATTCACATCTCCCGACTTTATCCTTTTTTTTTACAGTAACCCTTGAGCTGTTTGATCCTGATCTCTCCCCTGCCTATATGCCAGAACAGGGAGGGGGAAGAGAAAGGTAAATTTGTCACTCAATCTTTATGCCTAATTACATAAGCTATATTTTAAAGAAAGGATCAGGCTTGAAAATGAGTTACAAGAGCAAATCTGATTAAAAAGGGATAGGGGAGAGACAAACGTATGTACAGTGATGTGGTTAGCATCATGCCGGCCACCTTTACTTCCCTGGATATTTGTGTGTATTAAAGTCAAAAGGATTCAACATGCACCTGATGAGGTAAGCAAAATAGGTCACGTCAGGCAATAAATTGTGCCTCAAATATTTAAAATTAACATGCCGCTTTTAAAATACAATTTTTACAACACAATTTTGGAGTGAATAAAAACACATTTATTCAATATATTTAATAAGTTATTAAAGCAAAAGAAATCTCAAGCTATGCGAATGCTCAAACTAATACATCTAGTGAACACTTGTAGCAAATAGCCCTTAAATTAAATATTAAAACTGTTTTTTTAAAGATGTAAATTTATTTGTTATCAAGGTAAACAAATAATTAATGTTTATACAGTACCAAAACAAAACAAAGATGAGAGGAATAGACAATACAACCTGAAAGTTACTTCATAATCGGCCTGCACTCTCAAATTTCAGATCTAGGGGGCATATTTTAACCCAAAAAAACACTGAGCCTACAACATGAAAATGGAAACACCAAGAGGCAGAGGAAGGCCTAGAAGAAGATGAACTGGAGTCACTGACAGTCTACAAGGAATTCCAGAGAAATTTAACTAAAAAGCTCGACAAAATGGGGAAGCAGAAAAACGGGCACGAAACAACACAACGTAACGTTTCGACCGGGCGGCCTTTTTCAAACATAAGTCAAGGCCGCCTGGTCGACGTTTCGTTGTGTTGTTTCGTGCCCATTTTTCTGCTTCCCCATTTTGTTGAGCTTTCTAGTTAAATTTCTCTTAAATTCCTTGTATTGGCTTGACTGCAGTCACCCCCATTTTTCACCATTGACAGTCTACAAACAACTAAGCTCTGCTACTTGTGACATCTAGTGGTACAAAACAGAAAGTGACAAAATAAGAAAGATAAAGATGGAAATTATCATTATGGTATACTGTACCATCACTGGTGACTGCCAGGAAAAAATTTTCTGGGCGCAGGAATAAAGACCACATGCCCAGGATTACGCCATGCAGTGCAAAGGCTATGATTATTACTTAATCTTTGGTAGATAAAATCTGTACTTCCCCTGGGATGAGAACTTATATCCCACAACACATACAATTTTGATCTGAAAAATCTATCCCCCCCCCCCCCAAAAAAAATGACACCATGAAGCAGTAAGAGTGTAGCGACTAGATACTCATCTGCCAGCCCTAAGCTCTTTGGTCTGAAACTGCATCAAGACAGTGTTAAAAAAAAAAATAACCCTGTCTGTCAGGTGGAGCCACCATAAAATGGATAGCAGGTAAAGTCTGCTAGTATAATGACATCACATATCGAATGTCTATTGATCTATAAAAATCTGTGAGCCTAGAATTACATGCCTGATATGCTGCAAGCGTGAAAAGGGCTCTCTACCCTTCCTAAATTCATCAGACTAGACTAGATATCTAATCCATCCACTATAAACTCTGGTGTGGTAAACATCACTACGTAACCTTAACACACACACATACACACAAAACAGCACTGTGAAAAACACTATCAAAACCAGCATTTACTATTTACACATGTGAAAGTACACATAGAGCATAACTGATTCAAGATACCATCTAAAAATTATTTAATTGGCTTGTATACTGTCATGGATGATCCTGCCTCTCAACAACACATGCACATTAGTTATCAACCAATGAACTAACTTCCCATTCCAAGACACTGTATGTTAATTATTCTTTCTTTTTGCCAAACTTCTTTGTATTTCCATGAATTTCCCTGGTCACTGCAAGGTACAGGAAGATCAGGATGATGAGACGACTGCAGTGTATGACCATATATTCCCTTGAAAAACACCACTTCAGACAAGACATTTCCATGCATATCCCCCACTGCTGAAGAACATATATGAGCACAGCTGGCATTCTACTTGTAATGGCCTTGGCGATATGTTTTTTTCCCCTATGTATGAAAACTTATGGGACACTAGTTATTTTCTTATTATCATGTTACAGTTCACTGCCCAACTGCCATGGGTGTTCATGCTTCTCCATGTTTTGCAATCTTCAAAAAGCATGTGTCTATGTGTGTGCTGATTCCCATAATGCTTCTTGAGATATTGGATCTCCTTCCATGGCAAGGTCTAAAATAATAGAAGATAGCACAGAAATCCAAATCCAATTAAAGCAGGTTTGACAAAGAATTTGAGAAAACACTAATAACTAACAAGACAACACTGTAATACTTTTAAAACTGCATTTCCACTGAACACCTGGATCATTATGTTTGATATACAAATAAAAGAAGAAACGTAACAATGACAAACTCAGTAGTTATGTATCTGCCACATAAACAACAATGGATTTTTCTTTCAGTAAACAGATGTGGTGAATTTTTTGTGTGTGTGCATGGGTCCAGCTTGCTGTAAATTAAGCAGCATTTGTAAGTAAACAAATTAATTTCATGAGGTTACTGTATACCTTACAAACTTTGCTTAAAACAAAATATGACAAACACTTAAGTTTAAGTAGCTTTATGATCTATGTCTGTGCCCGTGGCTTAGGGGTTGTGAATGCAGTTTCATAATCTTGCATCCAGGGTCTGAAGTCAGCTGCAGACAATTGGCTCCATACCACTTATTTATTTCATTTTTTGCAATGGTATGAACGTTGTACAGGTCAGAAAGAAATGGCAAACAGCTGAACGTAAAACACCTTAGTAAAACCAACAGCAGACAATAAACGCTCGAGTCGGTTTTGATGCTTTGGAGTTGAAAACTAAGTTTTCTTTATAACCTATTAATTTTTTTTAACCTTTTCCTGTACTCAGATATGTCTGCTCTCTAGAAGCAACCCAAATTAAATAAACTAAGCTGAACATACACACATGAATTACATTTCATCATCATCAATACCAAGATCTTCTTCAGGAAAATCTCCTACTTCCACGTGAGAGGGACGAACAAAACTGCCATATTTTGCAGGACATTCAAAATACCTTTTCCCACTAACACTACCATCATTTTTGCCAAAAGGCTCATCGTACTGAATGCCCACCCAAACTCCAGGTTTGAAATCAGTCTTGCCAACATATTTGACAGTACCCCGCCTCGCTGGTTGACCTGGCAGTCTCACTTCACACCTAGCATCAACAGTAATACTCTTAGCCTTTTCTTCCTCAGCTTCCTCTTTAGCTTTAAGCTCTGCTTCTTTACGTTTAACTTCTTCTTCATTAAATCGCCCAATCCGATTCTTTTCTTTGAAAGCTCTCACTGTATCTTGTCGTTTCTTATACTCCTCATCGGAAATTTCAAACTTCTCTACTTTTGATGTGTCGGAATATTCATCAGGCTTGAGGTTTGAGTCTTCAGCATGGATGATCATGCCATCATCCACAGGGTATGATCCTAGAAGAGCTTCATCGTTATCAATAGCACAAACTAATTTGTTCTCTGCAGTGTACAAGAACAATTTCATGGAATGAGCAAAAGCACCAGTGATGAGTTCCAGTTTCGACTTCAAGGCTGCCACAGTCATCCCTCGCTCAAAGCGGCGTTCAACTCCAAATTTATTTACTGTGCTGGTAACAAGTACAGAAACAAGCGGACTTGATGAAACAGTTATTCCTGCCATTCTGCCCAGTATTAGAGCAGGTCAGATTCAAAACTCAGGGTTTTCTTTAGAAACCACTGCTGAAGAAACGAAAAAATAATTGTTAGATGCAATGGCCTCATAATAATATATTATCAGTTATTTTTAAAATGCATTCCGTAGATTATTTAATAACCATTACATTTTAATTTTTAAACTAGTAAAATTTGAATAATGAGACATGATGCAATGGTAGTGTAGTATCTAAACACTCCAATGCCAACCTGAAAGTCTTGGGTTCACATCTGCAACTGGTAGCTTTGGAAAAATTATGGCCGTGGGTCCCAAGTCAACAAAGCATAAAAGGGGCACAAGGAAATGTCCAGGAAAGCAAAGGAAGCTGATCATATCACCCATTAACTGGTCTTTAAAATACCTGACTCTAGCATTATATGTCTGGTGTGAAACAGGCCTTTTATTTTTTTCAAATGAGATCAGATATCTATCTTTCTCAAAAAAGGGTGAGTTGCAAACAGCCAAAACGTAAGACTGAATATGACTAGAGGAAGATAACATTCAAGCAAGAACAAGAGGATTTACCAAATCGCAGTTTATCCCATTAAGCTGCGTCTCCTTGTTCTGCCAGACCTCCCCGTCTCTGTTTGAGAATTCTAGAGTAACTTTTACCAGGAAAGCTGAGGTGAGATTTGCCTCTGTTTTTTGCATTGTCTGTTATCACTTTTTTTTAATATAGGTATTACGATGGTAATCTCCCAATCTTTTGGTACAGTTTTACTACACCAGGCTGCCTGGAGAACGTTCAGGAGAAGTTGCTTCCATGTGAATCCAATGAATATGACCATCTCTGGCCAACATGTCTTGCTGCTTTTCCCAGCTCCATCTTCTCAAAAGCTGCCTTCAATTCTTCTAATGTTATCATCCCCGTGGATAATTTCTTTCTCTGTAGCAAGGTCCGTTATTTCTGGGACATGACTTTCTTCAACATCGAGGAGCTCTGAGAAGTATTTTTTCCACCTGTCCATATCATCTGTGGTAGCAGGCAGAGCTCCTTCCTTGTCTTTTATTAATTTCAGGGGGCAATCTTTTTCGTTCCTCATGTTCTTGAACAGTTTTTGATATTCTCTTGCACTCTTTTCCAATGTTTCTCCAGATTCATCCCATGTTTTTTGTTTTGCATTACGCACTATATTTCTGGCCTCTGTTCTGAGTGTCACATATTCTTCTTCGTGTTCACCAGCTGTAAATTTGTGTAGAAAATAAGCTATTTGTCCACTTTTGGAACGTGGTCCTGTTCCAAAATCTGAGTTGTGTGTGCATCCGTTTTATAAGATTTGACTCATTTGTATGCAGACTATTCTTTGCCTCTCAGACAGACGTATTCCGACTTTGAAGGAAGCTCCAAATAAGTTGACTCTAACAAAATGCTGTTGAGTGGGCATAGTGGGTCTATTCTTGTTTCCCCACAACAGGGCCCCAGAACCTGCATGAGTGAGAGGCATATAA
Source organism: Candidula unifasciata (assembly GCA_905116865.2). Classification (NCBI taxonomy): domain Eukaryota; kingdom Metazoa; phylum Mollusca; class Gastropoda; order Stylommatophora; family Geomitridae; genus Candidula; species Candidula unifasciata. The sequence goes on from CAJHNH020007246.1 coordinate 341,515, forward strand.
ATCAAAGCACTGGATTCACTCAAAACAAAAACAAGGAAGGTCTGCTTGCATGACCAACTCTTAACTCTCTGAAAAAAAATTTGTTCGTTTATTTAATCTGCTGAAAATTGTATGCAACAATCAAGAGGTCTAAAGGAAGTAGTCATCTTCATATGTAAGGACACAAGATGTAAAGCTACATTCCAGACAGTTTTGTTTCCTAGAAAAAAAAAGATGTCAGTACCAGGTGACTATAAAAAGTGCTGGCACTCGCTACAAAGTGTCCATTACAGTTGCACTGGGAAAACAAAATGCCTATAAAAAGGTGCCAGCAGTGCGTACTACTGCGCATTCTAGATATATAGCCTTGTTCACCGAGAGGTCATTTCCTCATTATTGTAGAGATTTGTTGTCACCGCAGCCAGGACAATACCTCCGTCTCACACAAAAACAGTCAATGCAGTCTTCATACTGTTGGTAATCATTGTCTGTTTAAATGCTCGTTGTACCCCCCCCCCCCCCCCCCTTTCCCGACCAACTCCCCCAGCAAGACATGCGGTTTATAACTGATAGGAGCAGTGGTTACAAACAGATCAGCAGTTGCACATGCAAGCAAACTTAATCATACAAGACACCACCAATACTGTGGTAATACACCAAGCGTTATTTTCTGAATCTACAGTCCACAACACCACATTTGGTCAGTGGAAAACCCTTCCAAATGAAATCTGCAGCTCACAATATTGCGCCATGCACTCATCGCACTAGCTAGGCGATGACACTTTATCCTTTCAGTTTACAAATGGAAAAATATACATTGGCCACTGTCTGTCAGAGGCAAAAAATTTGCCACGACTAAAAACAGTGACCGTGCCTATCATCCATTTTGACATTACAGAGTACAGGTGACATGGCTGAACCGTGGGGTAAATCAGGTGTGACAGTACATTAGTCTCAGGTCTAGGATCCAAGGTCACTGCTATTGCGTATTCATACAGAACAACTGCCATCCCTCATAAGGCCAAGAAAGGTCTATCAGCAATAAAAGTTATTGCTGCTACGAACTTTAGACAATAGCTACTTGTGATGGTATACCAGGGATTACTGTTAGACTTTTCAACAAAAAACAACAGAATCAAAATTTTTCAGGGCTACTGCACTCTTCAAGTCGAAATCATACTTCTACTCCTGGCAAAAAGAAGCTGTTGCGGACCGGTGGAGACCTTAAACATTTCACCAATGTTAACCAAAACAGAATTGGCATGATCAGTCCTTTTACTCTTGTGGATCTATTGAGAAGGAGACCAGAGCATCTCTCTGTGATGACAGTCCTCGCTAATCACTGCCATAAAGTTAACAATTTTGGGTTCAACTGCCGCTGCAACTGCGTCTATTATATGCTTGTGTGATGCTGACCACATCACCCACTAAGTGCCGACTGGTCTATAAAAACACACGTGCATTTTTTCTTCATTTGTAGACTGAAATGATAGTTTCATCACCCAGCTTCTGAGCTGAGTGCATGGCATGACACTGTGAGCTGCTGATTTCATTTGGAATGTTTTTCTACTATGACCAACGTGGTAGTATGAATTATTGATTCAGAAAATGGCACGATGCCTGTTGTCGCAATAATGGTGGTGCCATTATGTAATTAAAATTTATCGTGTGTGCAACTGCTGATCTGTTGGTGACTTCTGCTACCATCCATGATGAACTGCATTTCTAATGTCGGACTGTCTGTGTTATCACTTTGGATGGCTACTGTGTATGCTTTTAATGTGTGCTAGTGCATAAGCTGAGACAGCAGTCTGTCAATCTTTGCACAAAGGACTGTGATAAACATTGTATATGTTTTTTGCTGGCACAGGAGCGGAGCAACTATGGGGTTACCCATTTGCTATGAAGCTGAAACTAAGATTACCAGATTACGTCTAAAGGCGTGGAAAAGGCACCTTTACTTTATGTCTGCAAGTATATAATAATATTAATAATATATGGATTAAATACAAACACTGACTTCTGGTCTAATATAATGTAAGGTCCATTCACTAGTTTTTAAAAGCCTATGGGCAAGCAATGTCAAAGACTTTTGACTTTTTTAACGTGTGTGGTGTGAATTCACAACTCAAAGCGAAATGACAAAATAAATCTGAAAAACGGGCACAAACTACTTATCGTCATAAATAATAAACCAGTTTAGGCCTGCCAAATGACAGGACACGGGTTGATGAACAGTACTAAGTATGACATTTTCTTCTGACTCATTCATGCCTACACACATTACACGCCTTACTAGTGTTATTTAATCATAATAATTAATTAATACTTCTAAATTTTTAAATTGTTATTTTAATAATGTAATCATTTGTAATTTTATTTTATTTATTTTTTACCTGCACATAAACATAAAATAAACGAATCCCTTATCTTAAATAAAGTTCTCAGTGACGAACCGCAGTTACAAAATATATACTATAGTATATGACAGTGTCTTCTGTAATGAAGTTCCTCTTGGCTTGTGTTCTCTCTAATTATGAACATAGAATAAATCATCGCAGCTCATGAATACCTTCTCCGTTGAGTCTACTTGTGACTTGTGCGCGTCCATGAGTAAGCACCGTCTCATGGGAATTTATGCTAGCTTCGTTGTATAGTTTGGAACTATTAATCTTTACTTTTAGTTACGCAGTAATGCCTTGGTTATTCACGTCGTACCGAAATAAACATTAAAATGGCTGATTTATTTATATGTATAAGGTACGTTCTGGAGTTATTCGAAAATCAATATCTACTGACTTTGTACTATTCTCTTCAAATTCTCTTGTCCAAAAGTAAAATAATGGTATCAGTGGTATCGATAGATAAATTAGATCTTATGATTCGATTTACAGAATATGGAAGTAATAAAGTGTAAAAGTTACAAATTATAGATAATAAACACACTTTTAAGCAATGAAGATGCACAATTAATAATAAAAGAAAAACTAACTGAATATTTTTAGATTTCTTTTATATAAGGAAAAGACCATAAATTAAATAACTGCATACGACTACTAGAACAGACTGAGACACAAGTATCGAGTGTGACTCCGGGTTTTTTGTGTCCAGTTCTTGTCCTTATGATATATAATTCTTTCATTTAGGCTGCTTCTATAAATACTATTTACTTCTACTGAAATTATTTCTCATGGTTGATTTTTCCCCTTAAACTGATGTCGCGTTTCCAGAAAACATATTGCTGGGGACGGTGATAGCTAGAAGAACGAACATGGAATAATGTGACAGCGAGTGTTGAAAACCATGACTTCACTGTTGATGTTGTTTTGTGTAATTTTTGCCGTTTGTTGTTGCGATGAGACGACTGACTATTTGATGGACGAATCTACGGGATACTCGTATGATCCCAAAAAGGCACTTGTTTCTTGCTCATTTTTGTAAGTGAGAGAAAAACATAACACTTATTACAGATTTGTTAATTTTTAGTACATACAATTATTAATAGTAAAATAGTATTATTATAATTTAGTCGGCCCGGAAAAGGGGGGGGGGGGGGGGGGGGGAGGGGTTAAATGTGGATAAATGTTTGTGTCCGATTACCCGAAGCTTTTAGGCTCGATTCCGCAGCAACAAATGGTAATGTCTTAGGACTCCCAGCCAGAAATATCAGGAAATTACCTAGAAAATAAAGGCAACCGGAATTATGATCACTATACTATCATCCATTGAGTGAGTTTAAAATTAACTTCGGCTATCCTCCGAATAACAGCCACATAATGGAGACCAAAAACACACCCTGACAGGGCTACATTAGGTCGTGTGTTGTAAACATTCAAAAACTTGAACTCAAAAATAATTAAGAACGAAAAAAGGGAAAATGACGAAATCGACTACTTAGCGATAATTGAGGCCTTTATATCTGAAAATTGTGGCATAGAGGTCGTAAATAGTGCCCCAAAATCTGCTCTTTGATGCTGTGGCACCATTGAAACTCAGCTAAATATGATCGGAACAAGGCGCGGCTAGTGCCGCTTGGAAATGCAGTTTTCATTACCGACAGTGTCCCCCACGCCGTTACGCGCGGCACAGATGGGAGGCTAAACTAGATGGCTGGGACTGACGAGCAAATAAATTGGATGAAGTTGCAGGAGATGCGGTAGCTGCTGCTCGTGAGTCCCAGCCATCTAGTTTAGCCCCCCCCATCCGCGCCGCACATAGCGGCTCGGGGGATACGCACGGCGGTGAGTTTAATCAGAACACTATCGCTTACCTGCGTCGAAGCACATGGTCTCCCCGTCATGTCGCTATTATTGTGTGTATTGTTCAGTTTCTCAAAATTGTCAACGGACAGTAATCCTAGTTTTGCCGCTATGTGTTTGTCAGAGGAATTCCGCAATTTACATGTAATTGAGGCCCTGTCAGGGTGTGTTTTTGGCCACCATAATATGTGGGCGTTATTCGGAGGATAGCCTGAACTTCTTTTCTCTACTCCTGGAATGCCTCACGAGGTCAGGGCAGGAAGAGATCCCTGGAACCGGCTATTCTGTTCGCTTCATATAACGTTATAAAGTAGAAAGTACTTTTCAGTGTCTCTGATATACTGTGGTCCATCTTCTTTGTGGTCGAATCTTCTGCATGTTCGATCTCTAGTTCTCATCTGTTACCACTGTATCTTTATAGCATTACTCTCTGTGGTGCTCTGTCTGATGCCAGTCTTGTTACATGGTCTTAGCATTTGATTTGTTGTCAACCTGTAAAGTTCAGTGTTGGTTCTGTGCTGACTCTCCTCCTGATATCATTATTCCTAAGTCAATATTTTCTCGTTACACCTAGCATAGTATTTAAACATTGCATTTCTGTCCTGACTTTTTTTCTTCTGAAGACAATGTCCATGTCTGACATTGATAGCATAGCTTTGGTAAGAATATTGTGTTGAACAGTATTCTTTTAGTGTTCATATTAACATGCTTGCATTTCAAACTTGGTGCCATTTGGCCTAAAACTTGATTGGCTTTATTGGATCTTTGCTGGATTTCTTTATTAATTCTTCCGTCTTCTGAAAAAAAATGCTCCCAAGATATGTTTTGATATTGGTGGTTCTTCCTTTTCTGGAGAATGTCATCACTTTTGTTTTGTCTATTTTGATCTTCAAATCATAGTTTTCGCATTCTGAATGGATTCTACTATGCTCTTGTTGTTGTTCTAGCTAAATTTTTTGGTTATGTGATGAGAAGAAGAAAACTTGAGTACATCATCGCAGTAGGAAAGTTGGAGGGGAAGAGAGGCAGAAGGAGACTGAGAGAAAAGATGCTGGACAGTTTGACATCATGGCATGAGGATCATCTGTGTCAGAGTTGATTAAAAGTACAGGAGACAGAAGGTTGTGGATAGACATGACTACCAACGTCATACGTCATGAACAAGAAGTTATTGTACTGATGTTGGTGCTGTGATTGCCTGGTCATCAGTGAAAAACATTTCATTTAGTAATTCTCTGATGTTATACCATTCACTGGTATTAGCTGATTTGCAAATTTGGTCGACGTATGTGATGAACAGTAGTAGTGATAGAATGCACTCTTGTCCCCAGATCTAATGTAGAACTTTTTTGACATTCCTCTATTTGTTCTAACTGTGTATTGACTGTTAACATATAAACTCTTGCTCAATTTAATAAGGTGCTCGTTTTCCATAATCCTGTAGTACCTTCCATAATTTGTTCCTATTAACTCAATCAAAAGCTTTCTCTTGGTCTACGAATGTGACGTTTCATTATTTATCAAAATCTACCATAATTTCTACTAATTGTCTAAGTGTGAGTATTGTTGTATCAGTACAATTTCTGTTATTTTGAAATTAAATTTGCCCTTCACTAAGTTGTTTGATTATAGGGGTTAGCATTTTTTCAATGATCTCACCAAATATTTTCTTTGTGTGGCTCGATAACAAAACTTCTGTATACTTCTTTATAATAAAATGAAAACCATGGCTGGCAGACTACATTGTACCTGTTCATATTACAAATAATATTCTGCCATGAAGTGTGCAATGTCTTTAGTCCGGCAAGCTCGGTCACCTAAGGGTTAGGATTAGGCACCTGATGGTTATTCGCCTAATCCTAACCCTAGCATTAAATGACACTTCTGGAACATCATTCTCTGTCTTTATGTTAAGAGTTTTAAACCACTGTTCAGAGGATTGCCAAGATAAATGTCTGTCAGTTATAGTTAAAACTAGACTTCATTAAATTTAAATGTAAACAGTTAGCAATTAAATATGATTTGGTTATAACATTTAACAGTTGCCTCCAGGCACTGCTCCATATGAAGCATTTTTACATGGATATAGTAGAAACAAGTGAAACTCTGAAACTACTCACATACAAGATGCATAAACCACGTATTGTAGAAGTGTGAGTATGCAAATACAGATTATGATACACACCACATAGCTCTTAACCCTCTGAAGACGAATACTTTTTGGAGTTTCGGTGCCAAGAAATGAAGCCTTCAGAAGAGGATTCTCATAGTTCATACACAAAATATTATTAAAAAATAAAGCGTTTAATCAACATATATAAAATTATATATATTCGTTTAAGAAATTGAATGAACTAACAGAATATTTATGAATCAAACTGAAATCTCATCATTTATTCAAATTAACTATTCTGATTTGCATAAATTATTCAAGCAATTTTTATAAAACTTGAAAACAAACATAACTAGCCTGAAAAATTTAGGTTTATTTTTTATAGATAAAGTTTGAATAATTCCTAACTGTATTTTGGGAAGTAAGGCCCTTAGATGCTCTTCAGACACGTCTGGCACATGGTTCTACTTATTTTCCTGCCTCCAGCTATGTTTCAGTTGCTATGATGCAATAGTTCTTTTCACCATTATTTGGTCACAGGTAACCCCAGAGAAAAAAACATATGTAAAATGGCGGAACACATAAAACTGTCTCGAAAGCCATCAATTAACAGCCCACATGTGCAAGAAATGCGAGTAGTCTGATTGGCTGGTGTGAAAACCTGCCAGCCAATATCAAGGCTTCTATTATATAGGGTTGACCAATCGGCCCCAGTTGTCCTTTTGGCTACTTTGTGTTGGTCCGATATTTCAGCCGCATCGTCTCCAATGGGTTAATATCTTCATGTCTAGAGATAAAAATGTAAAGTAAAGCACAGTAGGAACAAAACCAGTGTTAATTGGGAAAGTTGATAATTACTAGTAATACTGACATTAGTGGACAGTGCTAACATTAACACAAGGAGCAGTGGCCAGGTGGTTAGAATACAGAATTCTCATGCAGGAGATCCGGGTTTGAATCCTCAGTAGGGTGATGGGTGTTGTTTATCAGTTTGGGGGAAAAAAATAACAATCCTAATCTGCACAGTTTGTGATGACCGCACTGTTGATCAGTATTTAACAAAACAAAACAAGAAAAGCAAAAAAGTTCTGGTTCATATTTATATGATAATGGGGGATACCTCAATGGAATTAGTCGAGCTAAGAATACATTATTTGAATAAGAACGACTCAGTAAATATCCAGCCCATAAACATGAACAGCTTACTTCACTTTAAGCAACATATTGCTTATTTCATTTTTCACAGGCCATTAGAATTTTTGAACTGCAGTGACCCTGAAGATCTGAAGGGCAATGTCACTAAAAGAAATGAACAGGGCTTTGGGTGCACAAAGGTAGTTTGTATTTCTTTCTTTCATTCATTTTTATTATTTATGTAGTTTAGTCAAGAGATCAAAATGGGACTTGAGAAGGCCTTATCTGCTATGACAAGACTGAATCCTCCTATGTGAAAAAAACAAAATAACTTTCCTAAAAATTCAGAAAAATGCTGCAAATTCTGAGGCCTTCTTGTGGAGAGAATAAGAATAGACCCACTGCCTTCCCAACAAGCATGTCATAAGAGTAGACTAACTGAGGTCTTCCTTATAAGTCACAGTATATCTGCATGAGAGGCAAGGAGCCAAGAGTCTGCGTACCGATAAGCCGGCTCTGAAAAACAAATTTGCACCCAACACTCAGGTTCTGGAACTAAAGTGCAGATGTGGACAAACAACCAGAATATTCAACCATAGTTTAAAGTGGGTTAACATGGAGAATAAAAAAAATGGTTTCCCATTAGGAATTTAAATAGTGCAAACACAAACAATACCTTGTACCTGGGAAAATAGTTCACTGTATCTCATTAGGTGCATTACTGCAGTGTTTATCTTACACTTCCATAATGATCCTGTGGTTAATCTTAAACTTCTGTAAGTAAGATGTGCATTATTGCATGAGACAGTATGATTTGTGTATTTAAATGGAAAAGACTCATCTTTTGTTTCCAGTTTTGTGTTGATGTAAACTCTTTGGTAATGCACCCATCAAGATATAGCAAAATATGGTGGTAAAAAAAAAAGGTAATGTATTAGATAAGACAGGTAGGTAGGTGCATCCCTAAGAAAAAAAATTGTCATGTTTAACTAACCAGCATCCCCAAACTGACCTGTTGATGACCTATATTGGATGAGATGCACAGCAGACATTGATCGCTTCTGTAGAAGTTAGTTGTTACTGCATGTTTGTGTTTCAGTGGGGTGGTCTCTATGTTGTCAAGCTATTTGCCCTGCACTCTGAAGGTCATGGGTTCGTTTCACGGATGCCTTTTGAGTTTATGGGTGCTATTTTAGAGATCCCTGAGGGTCATCACTGGAGCTAGGGAGTTTGTGCTCTGTGAGACACTCTGGGTAGTTAACTGTTCTTCAAAGAGACTGAACCATATGAGATTAAAACCCGGTGCAGTGAAGACGATCGTCTCGACTAACTTTAGTTTGTGTTTCAGTGGGGTGGTGAAAAATATGAAGATGTACAGAAAACGAGTGTGTGGTGCACTGCTTTACCTGGCATTGAATGCTACGGCAACAGGACTTTTCTCAGAGATGGATTCCCTTGTATAATGTAGGTGTACTATTATTTTGTTGTGTTATTGCTGTATGTACAGTTTAGTTGGTTATGTTTGTCTGTTTTCTCATGCCGTGTGATTATGTACACTGATGGGTCTGTGGTGAAGAGAAAAGTGGGTGGGAGTTCTGTTGCAAAGGTGAAGGGACATTGCTTTAAAAGAAAAAAGGAAGAGAGAGAGAGAACATTGTGCATAAAGTCGGAACATCCAGAATGAGAATAGAAGTGTGGGCAATAGCATCAGCTTTCTAATGGCTGAAGGGTAATGGAGCAGGACAGGCTATATTTGTAACTGACCTTGTCCGCAGAACAGGCTTCAGAAAATATAAAAAGTTATATCTACACTAGGGCTTACAGTACCTGATATCACTTCCACATGATGATAAGTTGGCTGCTGCCACGCTTCTTAGTGGTGATCTACTTTATGATAAGACAGATGTGATAAAAGATCTATGGAATGGTTTGCATACAACAGTGGAATAGATACGGCATCCACACCTGGCAAGGCTGATTCATTTGTGAGTGAGCAAAGGATTTGGTTGCTTCTCATAAAGGAAAAGATAGGTGGCTTTAAATCAGGTTGCCACTGACCTGACACCATTGGCTGCTGGAGAAAGGAATGAAACATGTATAGAAATATCCTGAATGCAGAGTTGTGAACTCTGCATTTATTCATTATTTTTTCTCATGTAAGTTTGTGGTTTTTGTTGATGTTGTTGTTAATTTTGAATGCTGTGTCAACGGTAAATTTCTTAGGGACAGTTCTTGTTTATAAGTTTATTCACTGCATTATATTTTTATGACTGTGCAGTAATTTAAGTCATTTATTTTCCTATTAATTTAAACTGTTGACAAGGATAAGTATTTTCATGAAGTGTTGCTACAACAACAGCACTTCTTAGGAGACAGAGTCCTGTACATTATAGTTAGTAATCAGTTGGTGAAGTATATTATAATCATTTCTCCCTTCCATTAATTTGTGCAGCAGCTTAGAAACAAAATGAAACTGTCCTAAAATGCACATTGGCTTGAAAGAACTATGGCAGCATCATTTCCATGAATGAAGAATTCATATTTTAAGAAATATCTCAACTCCAGCAGGATATGACAGTTTAAAATGAAATAAAGTGGTATGTTCAAATTTTGTAGAGAAACAACAACCAGTACATACCTTGCAATAATAACAGAAAGTAATTTCTGTATGCCTTGCCTGGAGTCCCTGTAAAGATTGTACATGATTGCACGTTTTCTATTTTATTAGGTTGTTAATATACTTTGTTATTTCACAAATATGGATTATTCTTCCCCATGTAGGTTCTGGGGTCCCATTGTGGGGAAAACAAGAATAAACACACTGCCTCAACAAAGAGCATGTCATATGAGTCAAATAATTGGGGGCTTCCTTCGAAGTTGGTGCATCTGCCAAAGCGGCAAGGAACAACCAACTGCACACAAATAAGCCAGTAAAACGGATTTACGCGCAAAACTCAGGCCCTGGCACAAATCCAGAGTCCAGATGGACTAACATCCAAGACTTTCCACTGGAGCTGACAGCTGGTGAACAAAGAAGAAATGATTATTCTGATGTTTCAAAACATTGCTATTATTGCAGTTTCAATATACTGTTTTTTTGTTTTTTTTTTAAATTCAAGGTACAATGGCCATTACTTTGTGACAACTTTAATTTATTCAGTGTTACTGGGGTTTCTGGGAATGGATAGATTCTGCCTGGGTCATACAGGTAACCTCATAAACTCACATATGTTGTCAGTGTTATCATTTAATTTAGAAGGCTGAAAAGTTATTAAATTGAAACTTTTTTAGGCTATCCTCCAACTAACGGTCGGTAAAGATGGCGGCCGCAAAATATCCTTTCGTCTCACGATAGATGGTAGAGACGTCAACAGAGAGAGCAAACTGAAGTATCTGGAAATTGCATTTGACAGGAGCCTGTCATTTAAGGACCATGTGGAGAGGGTTGTGACGAGATGCCAAAAAGGACTTAGTGCACTTAAGACTATGGCTGCAATTGACATAGAGCAGAGAATGCTTTTCAAACTATATCAGCACCTGATCCTGTCAGTGGTGGATTATGGCCTGGGACATTAGGCGAGGAGAGGAGTGTCACCTGAGCAGTCAGACTTGTGTAGAGTCATAATCACGCTGAGCCGGGAATGCAGAGACTGGCCAGCAGGTGCCACAGAAGTGGAAATTCAGCAATTAATTCAAGATAATGCTCGTTCAGAGGATTTGATCATTTACACAGACGGTTCAGTGTCAAGAGGCAAAAGAAGTGCTTGGGGCTTTTTAGCAAAAGTTAATGTTTGACGCTTGGTGCAGGAGAGCCTAGCATATGATACCACAACATCCAGCTTAAGAATGGAGGTGGAGGCGGTCATTGCAGCTTTCCGCTGGCTAGAGAACACGACATACTCACACAATGTAATTGTAACTGATTCAGAAAGCATGCTGAGGAAGATCAGAACACGTATGCTTCGTGCAGAGTGGCATGCTTCGCTGCGGAGGACACGAGTGAGGAGTATTGTCTGGATTTTTTCACCGGGTGACGCCGGTGTGTTGGGAAATGAACAAGCGGACAGACTGGCTGGCTCTGCACAACTTGGTGGAATACTGCTACATGATAGAGCAGACGTGGTTAGTGCCTTGTGGGAGAGCGTGTACAGTGCGGAGGAGCAGATGGATCACCACAGTCTGGTGAGATTGATGCAGTTGGGGGTGACGAGAGGTTCTGGCAGAAGCTCAAGGCTCAGAGGAAAGGCAAGACGGACGTTTAATCAGAAAGCTACTGGCACCATTAGTATCGGAACTCTTCGCTGGCTGCTGAAGATGAGGACAGGGCGCTTATGGGAATGCCCCGAGTGCTGTGATGTCGATTCTTGAATCAAATCAAATCATTGAGAAAAGTAAAATATTAACATTTTCACATGTTCTAGATCAGGAGTCGCCGTAGCGTAGAAGCTAGACACTTGTGTGCGGATCGGTAGGTCGTGGGTTTGCTCCCTGGCGGAGCCGGACTTTAAAAAAAATGACCTTGACTCCCAGGTGGACCCAGCCTATGAGTGGGTAACGGGTGTAGTCCCGGGAAGTAAAGGTGGCCAGCGTGATGCTGACCACATCACCCATCTTGTTCTGATTGGTCTATAAAAATATAGGTCTAGCCCTATATGCCCTAAGGCTTGAAAAAGGGACCTTTACTTTACTTCTACATGTTCTAGATCACAACTTTAGTAAATGTCTTTTCCTAGCACAATTTTACTTAACTTTTTTCTGTACTTTAGTTTGAAATGGAATACAATAGCCAGGGAAGATAGCCTTTCTAATTGCTGAATTGTTCAGAAATGTTATAGATGTATGAAGTGCAGTTGTTCTCGAGGGAGAACTAATATGTCTTCCTTTTTTAACCTTTAACCTCAGCTGAAGCATAGACTGCCAGCCAGCATAAATATTCAAGCTGGCCTACCCTGTGCCACCTCAGTGCATCCCCTGTGCCACCTCAGTGCATCTCCTGTGCCACCTCAGTGCATCTCCTGTGCCACCCCAGTGCATCCCCTGTGCCACCTCAGTGCATCTCCTGTGCCACCTCAGTGCATCTCCTGCTGTCCTCCAAATATTATTGGTTGCTAATTCTTTTCTCCATGTATTTTTCAGTCTTCTTTTGTATTTTTTGCCCTGTCAGTTTTAATGCAAGAACATTCTAGTGTTTTTCTAATGCTAAATTTTCTCCTCTCCTCTTAGCATTAGTTTTTGTGATACTTCTTCTTCTTCGCTTTCACCTGCTGTAAACTAAGGTGGAAAGTTCTGGATGTTGAATTAAGAATCAACAGCATAGCACTCTGTGAGTCAGTTACAATTGCTACATATGTGTTCATCTGATTCTCAGTCCAGCAGAAGGCAGCAGTGACTGCCTCCACCTCCATTCTCAGAAAACTTATATCAGGAGGCCGGTAGCCTTTATGAAAGCTATCGTGCAATCCATATCCTCTCGTGTACCATACAGTTTTGTCTTCATTGTGGTTGGAACAGGCCAGATTGCATCTCTGAGAAATTGCAGTTGATTTCTCCGTTCTCTCCTGTCCTGTATTTTTTTCAGTATCACATATTGAATCTAGTCTGGCACCTCTCTGTTGTCAGCATACAGTTGACAGTGTTGGAGCACATGCTCAGCATTTTCGGGTGCCACGCTGCAGGAACACGTCTCCTTATTTCCTACACAGAAAAATGTGAACATATGTTGACGAAATCTGTTTTGCCCAGTCCTTAGTCTGAATATAATACACTGTCCCTCTCTAGAGAGGCGATGAAGTGAGTCTTGGGGATAAAATTTGGTGTGGGTATCGAGCTACATTTCTTGGATATTAGATTGTATTAATGTTTTCGTCTCTTGGTGGGTTAAGTCGCTATTTGGTTGTACCATGTCACTGCCGCTTCTGGCCAATCTGTCTGCTATTTCATTGCCTTCCAAGCCACAGTGACCTAGAATCCACTGCAGTACAAGCTTTGTTGCACTAATCAATGTCTATTCACTTTTGCTACGAACCCTCATGTACTTCGTCTGCCTCTCAAAAAAGGAAAGTTCTGGTTGTTTATCCACTTCAGTGTTCCATTTTTACTGCACGTTTGTTTTACAGGTCTGTCTTATTTGTATGCAGACTTTTAGTTCTTTAGCTCTTAAGCACTCTTGACTAGCAAAGTTTTCTTCTCATTATATCAGTTCTTTCATATAACAGATTAGAACAGATGACCTCTGGTTGGATAGACTTTATTAATACAATCTGTTCAGCCATTTGCTCCTCACTCTTTTACTTATGTGGTCATTTTTAACGTGTTTTTTTAAAAATATTTTTACTGTGGGTTTTTCTTTTAAATTGCTCTTGTACTATTTTGGGAGATATAAGGTTCTGTTTCTTGCTCTTCTGGTCACCTCAGCTGTAGACACAGCATGCTGTTATTGTGGGTTAATGTTTTTTTGTCGCCTCTGTGACTAAGTCGATGCGAACACTTTGTAATGCCGGGGTGCCGGGTTTGATCCCAGCTGCGGGCCATGCACCTTGCGTTGGTTTCAACAGTGGTATCAGGGGGCCGACTGTCAAGAAAGCAGGCTGCTGGGGTTGGTTCTGCAACTTCCTGTAAAGGATACGCAACTAACCAAATGTTTTATTGTGGGTTAATGGCATTTATTTTTCTCATTATTTTCCTTTGCAGGCACAGCAGTTGGTAAACTTCTAACTCTGGGAGGTGTTGGCATATGGTGGATTATTGATGTTGTGTTATTAGTCACTGGAGAGCTTAAGCCTGCGGATAAAAGCAACTGGGTTCCGTACTTCTAGATGTGTAAAGGTACCAAGACATGTTGTGTACAGTCGTGTGTTATTTTTTTTTCCGTTTTACTTAAAATAAACAAAAATTATTTCTTGATCCTCTGGTTTTTTTTTATCAATTCATTATACTGTTTATATGTCACTGAGAAATTGCAGTTGATTTCTCCGTTCTCTCCTGTCCTGTATTTTTTCCAGTATCACATATTGAATCTAGTCTGGCACCTCTCAGAATGTGTAATAGGGCTTTTTTTTTTTTTTTTAGCATCCATGTGCCCTCAGTCCATTTTCTGACTTTAATACGTCACTAAAATTAATTTTACCTTACATTATACAGTATGTGGTATAGCAGCAAGACTCTCCTGCAGATCTGAATTTTGTGGGATGACACTGGCTCCCATGTCGGCCCATCCTTAAATGGGTACCAGGTAAAGTCCTGGGTGATAAAAGCGGCTGCTGTGATACTGATCACATCACCCACCAAGTGCCGATTGGTCTATAAATTATGGGTCTAGCCGCATTGCCTATTACATCTAAAGGTGTAGAAAATGTTCTTTTACTTCTTATTTGTGTTATAACATGGTTAACTTTCCATCAGTGTTCCATTTACTGTATTCAGATGGTATGTTTACTGGGGAGTATCTCCTCAACCCTCATTGTCTGCTGTTACTCACATCTGCATCTCTTCATATATTAATCTTTTGTTAGTCAATCACCAGACTTCCTTGTGTGAATTGTGACCACATTCTGATAGAGTTTGTTCTTCTGATCATCTGAGCGTGATTTACAGTTTTAATGTATTTGAGTGGGTCATCAATGAACTCATAGCACTCATAACTCTTTGTACTTATCAAGCTCTGGGAATTGTATGCAAATATGAGAAATTTAATTAAGTCAGCGCAAGTTGAACAACCTTTATACATATATGCTCTGACCTGGTCACCCGCCACCTGACAGTCACTTGTGATTATTTGTTTTTCCATGATTTGCTCAAGATGCCTTGATGCTTTGTATACTGCAGCGGACTTGATTTGTTAACTTTGTGTGAATAGTGTATCAAATATGGGATGCAAAGGTTCTGAGTATGTACTGGTGGGCCAGGGCCCAGGCACCAAATAGTCAAGACCTGTCTATTCATCTCCATGATCATCCTAGAAACAAGTTTCCAACTGGGGACCTGTCCAGCTGAGATTCTTGACGCACCAGTCTCTTATCAACAAAAGAAGAGAATAATCAAATCAATCTGAAAGCCACCAAAACCAGCAAAAGATGATTACCACCTAATGTACAGACCATAGCAAGTCATTTCTTAGAAAAGGACACAATCGACTTCGCAGCCACATGTACACAGAATTTAAGATTGGCGAATCAGCCATGTGTACATGTGGACTAGCAACGGAAACAGTTGATCATGTCCTTCAAGACTATCCCCAATACAACATATCAAGGCAAAACTTAGTTTAAAAAAATGTAAAAGTAAGTAAAGGTTCTTTTTCCACACCTTTTAGGTATATAGGGCTAGACCTATATTTTTATAGACCAGTCTGCACAAGATGGGTGATGTGGGCAGCATCATGCCGGCTGCCTTTACTTCCCAAGACTGCGCCTGGTACCCACTCTAGGCTGGGTCGACTTAGGCAAAACTTTTGGCCAAGAAAAACACTGGTGCACGCTGAACTTTATGGGTCGCTGATTGAATTACAACAGACTGTAAAGTTCATACTAGAGACAACGTTGCAGATATAGATAATCTATCTCAAGTGGACAAAAGAAGAAGAAGATAGGATCAACATTTCCTTAGAAGTTGGAGTGCATCTGCCGGAGAGGTGAGGAACTAATAGTCTGCATAAAAATGTGTCAGACCTGCAACATGCAAAGCTGAAGTTCTGGAATCAGACTAAAGTCTAGAAGAGGACAAACAACCAGAACTTCACGCTGCAGTTTATAGTCAATAAA
This sequence comes from Candidula unifasciata, assembly GCA_905116865.2. NCBI lineage: Eukaryota > Metazoa > Mollusca > Gastropoda > Stylommatophora > Geomitridae > Candidula > Candidula unifasciata. Next base: position 357,759 of record CAJHNH020007246.1, read on the forward strand.
CACTAAAAAGTTTTTTTTTTTTTAATGATTTGTTACTTGTGAGTAACAATAAACTTAACTGTTTTATGAATAAATATTTATAAGCAGTGGAACCAGTGTGAATGTCTAAATGTAAGAAAAACAAATGATTGATGAATAAATTGAAGTTGAACAGATATTAAACAAGTTGTAGCAATTTTGTCCACAAAACGTATGGAAATGAACTACTCAGTGAGTCAGTCAGCATCTTTAAGGCATGCCAGAAAGTCTTACTCTAGTCAGTTCTCCGGCCATGATCTGCCTTCATAGCCAATGCATCTTCAATGTCCTGTATCCACATCCATGGAGGTCAGCCTCTGCTGTCTTTTCTGGAAATACACCCTCCATTACTATTTTTTCCAGACCACCATAGTGCTTAACTTGTCCAAAATACCTCAGTTTTTGGGAGAAGATGCTGTTTATGAGCCAGTTCTCCTTGAGATTTTGGTCATGCAGGATGTTGACGTTTTTCTTTTTTCTTGGTCCATTGCATTCTAAAAACTGTTCTGTAGCATTTCAGTTCAAAAGATCGTATTTTTTCTTCAAAGACAGAGTGAGAGCCCATGACTCACATCCATAAGTTGCCACAGGAAAGATGCATGATCTCAAAATTTTACTTAACTTAAATTGCTTGCAGGTGCTACGCTTTAGGTTCTTCATGCTGTTTAGCCCCAAAAGTTGACAAGATCAGATTTTCTTTTTTAAAGACAGACAGAGAGTCCATAATTCACATTCATAAGCTGCCAGTGGAAAGATGCATGATCTCACAATTGGTACTTCAACTTGCTTGCAGGTGCTGTGCCATAGGTGTCTCTTTGTTGTTGATTTTCATACTTGATTGGTGTGTTTTATTCATCACTGAGCCTTGTATTCAAAACCTCTTACATTTTCAGTCTCTTTGTTGTTGATTTTAATACTTAATTGGTGTGCTGTATTCATTTCTTCTTCTTCGCGTTCACCAGCTGTAAACTCTGGCGGAAGGTTCTGGTTGCTCGTCCACTACTGAACTGCAGTCCTGCTCCAGAACCTGAGTGTTGCGTGTGCATCAGTTTTACAGATCTCATTCTCTTGAATACAGACTGTTGGTTCCTTGCCTCTCCGGCAGATGCACTCCGACTTCAAAGGAAGCTCCCCAATTAGTCGACTCTTACGACATGCTTTTGGGAAGGCAGTGGGTCTATTTTTGTTTTTCCCACAATGGGGCCCCGGAACCCACACAGGGGTATTCATCACTGAGCCTTGTATTCAAAACCACTTACATTTTCAATCTCTTCGTTGTTGATTTTAATACGATTGGTGTGCTGTATTCATTGTGGACTATATTTTAGCTTTTTTCAGATTCAGATATAGATTCTCTTCCTTGCTGTGCTTTTTTTGACAGAATATTAATTTTTCTAAATTTTGTAGGAAAGGAGAACCGTGTTGTCTGTGCCCAGTTTAGAATGGATAAAAGCTATACTAGAACCATTTAAAATGCATGGCTTAATTCTATGAGCCACTACTCATTATATTAATTTCAAAATACCTGAAACCACTGATTTGACATTAGTGATCCATTTGCTGACAAAGATTTGCTGTATTTTTGAGCTCAGATTGTTTACATATCTCATTTTGAACCTAGGATATATGTTGCCTTTAATTTTGCAGCATTCTGTTCAAATTCTGGGTATTTCCATAATTTTGGATTTCTTCTTCTTTGCGTTCACTTTAGCTGATGTAAACTCTGCCAACAAGCCCTGGTTTCTCTTCCATTCCATGTCTGTACTTTAGTCTTGTTCCAGAGCTTGAGTTGTGTGTGCACATCTGTTTGACATATTTGTTTTACTTGTCTGCAGATTGTTGGTTACTCACCTCTCAGACAGATGCACTCTCACTTTAAAGATTACTTTATGACATGCTTGTTGGTAGTGGAGGACAGTGAGTCTATCTCCTCCCCCCCCCCCCCCCCCCCCCCCCCCCTTTACAATGGGGCCCCGGAACCCACAGTGGAAATTTGGAACTAAGAAAAAGAAAAGTGTTCTTGGATCCCATTTTTCTTTACATAATTATGTTTGTATTGACTATTTCATAATGTAAGCATTTGTGGTGAAGATAGTGCACCACAGAAAGCTTCCCCTGTCACTAAGACACAATGGAAGCAAAGCTAAAGATATGCAGCAATGAATAAATAGAATATCTGAGGCCATGAATATCAGCATCTACAGAGCATACAGTAGATCCCTCTTCAAAACCAGACACTGAGAGACAGTACATAGGTTAGAGAAAAGAAAATAATGTATATTCTAGTTTCCAGTTGTTTACTACCTTCTCAACCACCTGTTCCTTCCCCTCTATATCACAGAGTGTATCAAGTTGGGGGTTATAGTCTAACTTAAAACCAGATGCTTAGAGACAGTACAGTGGTTAGAGAAAAGAAAAAGAAGAAAATAATGTATGTCCTAGTTTCCAGTTGTTTACTACCTTCTCAGCTACCTAATCCTTTCCCTCTGTATCACAAACAGAGCGTATCCAGTTGAGGGTTATAGCCTTTACTGGTTTGAAGAACTCTGAAAGGCAGATAAAGATCTTTTATTTGTCTTCTGTTTTTCCTCCAAGGGACACCAGCAGAAATATAACTATGGTGATAATAAAAGAACATTGTGTATACTAATCTTCTGATCACTTTCTGCTAATGAGGAAAAAACTAAAACCCCATGTAGCTCTCTTAAACAATATGTGAACTATAAACTTGTCAGAATAGATGTCTGAAGAGAATCATGTGAATAAATAAAGAAATGAACAAGAAAATAAAATGTTCATCACTGGTAATGTTATCAAAGGAAGAATATAAAGATGGGCTTGGGTATGTATTTAGATGCCCCGTAACATTTTGGCAAAGACGGCTCTCTGGTCAATGCTATATGGGAAACTAAAATGGATGACTTAAGGAAACCTGTCGAAGGACCATAGAAAGAGATATTAAGGAACGTAAAATGACATGGGATACCATGGGCAGATGTAGATTAGTTGTGAAGCCTTATGTGTCAACAGTGACATGAAGAGGGTTTTGGACATTTAGCTCAAAACTTCTTTAACACAAAATATATTTCAAAAGCTATTATTTATGACATCACATGCAACATGTCTGCACAGCTCTAGATACAAATGTGAACGTCTTAAACAAACATGATTTTTTTTTTTTAATATCACAATTATAACTGTATGTACAATTTCACTAATAAATAACAAGTAACTCTGAATTGTTCATCTTCACAGCATAATTAAAATTACACAACTTTTCAAATCAGCATTAGGCTAATTACACCTGTCAGATTTAGCTGTAGCCAAGACATTTTCTGACACAATAAATAAACAACAGGGTTAATATCCAAGATATTTTCTGACACAATAAATAAACAACAGAGTTAATATCCAAGATATTTTCTGACAGAATAAATTAACAACAGTTTTAATATATACAATCATTATGTACACTTCCAAAAAGCCTTCTGCTCGAATAACAACCACAATAATGTTAGATGATGACAGAATTTTTAAGATCACCTAAACATATTTCGCAGCGACCGTGGCTAAGGCGTTGCGAGTCCGACTCGTAATCCAGCATACCGCAATCGAAACCCACTGCTGGCTTTGGGATTTTTATCCCAGCCTAAAATGGGTACCAGTATGGTCTGTCCTGGGAAAGTAAAGACAGCCGGCGTAATGCTGACCACATTACCCACCGAGTGCTGATGGTCTGTAAAAATATGGGCGCTCTTCCCATATGCCCGATACGCCTAAAGGCGTGAAAAAAAAACATATTTTACATTCTTTTCTTCGTTAGAAATTGCCATTAATTAGCTATCACATACAATTTAAGGAAATAATTTGGTCACTTTTTTCTTAAAAGTCTGCCTTGATGGGGAATCGAAAATATGACCCCAAGACAATAATGCTACTAACTGAACTACCACAGCACATGTTTAAAAAACAGCTGGAGAAAACCACACTGAATGTGAAAGGACACATTTACGCTGATGGATCAGTAGAAGAAGAATTCAGGATTGGAAGTACTGGTGTCTTCATCAACAAATAACAGATATTACCCTACAAGAAAACATCCAGTTTAAGAGCAGAAAGTGTTAACTAGTAAGTACACAACAATTTAAAAACCTGCTTTCACTGTAAATACTGCCTGTATTTACCACTTATGCTGTGTAGGCAAGGGTTCTTTGAGCCTGAGGATTTAGGGTCGCATAGTTAGTTCTGTCACCAGGGACTGTGCAGATTGGGATTGTATTTTTGCCCCCACAATAAAAGATATAAAAACCACAAACTTACTGAGGATTTGAACCTGGGTCTCCTGCACAAGAGCCAAGAGTTCTTAACCGTTTAGCCAACCGCTCCTCTACATGTAAATAAGTACTTAGCCTTTTCACAATAGGGATGCCCAAGATCCAGAGAGCCGATCTATGTTAAAATTGAAATAACGTTTCTTCTTCTTTATCTGCCTTTAAAGGGACAGTTAGCATTTGTGATTCCCCATGTTTTTTGCCAGCTTGTGAGCTCTGTATGTATTCTTACCTGTAATCTTAACTAGCCTCTTTAAAAATAAAGTCAACCTCATAACATCAGAATTTTTTTTATGTCAGTCATTATCTATCTTGTACAGAATAAAGGATTATAATATTCTATAACTATTTTCTGCAGACTGAACACAGAGTATTTTCTAAAACTAAGCAACTGCCAGCAATATTCAGAAAAGGCAAGTCATGTCAGCTGAAACCAACAAATCTGTGGCTGAGTTGCTAAATGCCAAATAAGTCAATAGTATATAAAATAATGTTGTTTTTGTATAACAAAACTGTAAAATGTAGGTGACAATGACTCCTTCAAGAGATGAGGAACATGGAAATACTCAAACATTAGTGAGTTTACTTTGTTGAACCAATCTCGTGCCTAGTATACGTGTTACATCCATGCTGAACTACAACTTAACCTTTCTGTCCTTTTTGATAACCAAAATTTAAATCAGGTCACCCAACAGCTAGCCTCTGACAAATCATCATCATCCTTTCTGTACCATTAGATGTCACATTGGGCTTGCATTTGATTTCTTCAATCCGCACTATCTCATGCAACTCTCTCAATTTCTGACATGGAGTTCAGCCAAGCATTTTAGACTCCCGTAAGAATGTTCTTCTTGATGTTTCCCTTGGACGCCCTCTTTTTCTTAGACTGTTTGTTTCCCATTTTAGTGCCTGTTTTGTGATTCTTTGTTCATTTCGTCTTAAAGTATACAAAATATATCTCCACCTTCTTTGTCTTATTGCAACTGACACAGGTATTTGTCCAGACATTTCTCTGATCTCCTCACTTTTTTTTTTTTCAAATTCATCTTATTTTATGTTCATGATTTTTCTCAGACAATTATTTTCAAATACATTTAACTTTCATCCTGTATCTTTTGTTGGTCCTCCAACTTTTGCTGGTATATGTTAGAAATGAAATGCCATTAGAACAGAAGAGTTGGAGCGCCATATTTTGTTGAGACTTTTAGAGACTTTTGTTGCTTTGCCAATGTGTATGAGAACTTCTTTAGTTTGTTTGTTTGTTCCTTCTGACAAATGCTTGTTATGTTACATAATATATGCTTCAACTTTTTCTGTGGGTCCTCATCACTGCCTGCTAAATAAATACAAAATTACCTGTGCTTAAGACACCTCCATGTAAAAGACAAAACACTATTTTCTTTTTAGCCCACAATTAGGCAATAAATATTTTATCACATTCCATGTAAAATGACGACCCCTTGTTTTGAACCCCCAAAAATATTGGGAAAACATATCATCTTATTATATACATAAAAATACTTTACTTTACAACTAATTACTGTCATTCACATTCCAACCAGATGCTTGTATTCTCCCACTTCTCATGTCATGCAAGAGGTCACCTTTTCTCTTTCTCTCTCCATTGCTCTGTAAAATCACAGCAAACTTTTTTCTCCAATGTCGAATGGAAGATTCGTGGACACCAAAATGCCTTGCTGCTGGTCTGTTTCCAACAATGTTCGCGTAAGCCACAATCTGCTGACGGATCTGCACTGACAAGGACTTCTATGGATTTACAAGAAGACCAGCTGAATAACAATGTTTATTCAAATCTTTTGACAGCAAGAATAAAGAAAAACAGTGAAATCCATCCTGGGGATATCAAGCTAGGCCTAAACATTTACGGTCTCTGGGTGTTTGTGGTCAATATCACTCCAGTCACCTTTAACTTCCCAGAAAACTTTCAGCTACCCATTTTTATAAGTGAGGTTTCCGCGTGTGGGTTTAGGGCCCCATTTTAGGGAAAAAGAACAAACCCACTGGCCTTAACACAAGTATTTCATAAAAGGTGACTATTTAGGGGTTTTCTGGATGAAAACAGATGAGATACGCCAAAGGATGCAGGTACCACAGCCTAATTTTAAACCATAAAATAACGCACCAATCACCCTTTTAAAGGCAAATTCAGGATTTAAAAAAAACAGGGTATAAGGTTGACCCCAGTGCTGAGAGGTGTGGAAAAAATAAATTATGGCTGAAGGTTTTAACTCAATACCACTAGGTCAGCAGCTGAGGGCTCTTCACACTGCATGACCATATCTCAACGATAAGAATTCTGACTACTAAATAATAAGTTTATTAATTTTGTCAACAGCCAAAGTTCAGACACTAGTAACAAAACAGTTTAAATAACTATCAAACAAAAAAAAAAGCATAAAAGACTGCCTGAATTATCTCAATATATACTCACAAATATAACTATATTTTTGTTTCTATCAGGAGCAAAAGTAAAATCCTAATCTCCACAAACCATGGCGACTGCACTAGTTAGGTGGCCTCAAATACACACCCTCCTCCAGTCTTGAATGTTGAAAGTTCAAAAGCACCAAGATCTAAATAAAGCTGATAGGAATTTTAAAAATAAACTGCTTCTCTGTTGCTGCTCATGCAACCAGGAAAGTCACAATATTTGGGTGTATTTACTCCATATCTAGTCTTTGTTTTGATTACATTCTAATTACACTGGCTTCAACGATCAGGTTATTTACATCATCAGTAACTAAGAAACGTCCAGCTGGCATTCAAAAACCCTATTATATATCTTCCATGTACTTTTCCATTACAGCTGCTGGCTATAGACGCCATAAATGCTTTTAAAGAAAACATCACTTCCTTGAAATATTTTTTTAAATATTTCATAGGCATTAGTTTCTGATATGGTAATTATGTACTTTGCAGCTTGTAATTCCATCAATGTAGTATTTATGTCATTCCACTGATGTGGTATTTATGTCACTACACTGGTATGGTTTTTATGTCATCCCACTGGTATGGTATTTATGTCATTCCATTGGTATGGTATTTTTGTCACTCTACTTTATGTCATTCAGCTGGCAGGGTAGGGGCCGCGGCTAGTTGCTCACCTGCAGATCAAAAGGTCATAGGTTCGGGTCCTGATGGAACCTGACTGTCTTCAAAAATGACTTGGCTTCCATAAAATATAGGTCTAGCCCTATATGCCTGAAGGCGTGGAAAGGGGTCGTTTATTCACTGGTATGGTTTTTATGTTATTCTACTGGTATGATATTTATGTCACTCCAGTGACACGGTATTTATGTTACACTACCCATATGACAGCGGCGTCCGTGGCTAAGGCGTTGCGAGTCCGACTCGTAAGCCAGCATACCGCGATCGAAACCCACTGCAGGCTGCGTGGATTTTTGTCGTGGTATGGGGACGTCGCAGGTCGACCCAGCCTAAAATGGGTACCAGGATGGGCTGTCCTGGGAAAGTAAAGACAGCCGGCGTAATGCTGACCACATTACCCACCGAGTGCTGATGGTCTGTAAAAATATGGGACGCTCTGCCCATATGCCCGATGCGCCGAAAGGCGTGAAAAGGGATCTTTACTTTTTACTTTACTTACCCATATGACATTCATGTCACAATTATGAACTCCCTCGAAGTCGGAGTACATCTGCCGATGAGGCAGGGAATGAGAACTGCAAGCAAATAAGCCAGTAAAATGGATGTACACGCAAAACTCAGGTCCAGGTAAAAGCCAAAAGTCCAAAATGGACGAACACCTGGGACTTTCCGCTGGAATTCACAGCCGGTGAACAGGAAGAAGATGAACTATTATAAACAAAATCAGACATTACTTACAGTGGGGTGGGAGCTGGTAGTCTCATATGCTAAAGAGTCACAAACTGCTGGCAGATCTGCATGACAAAAAATAAACAGTGATTTTTTAATGTTTATAGACCCTGTATGTTCTCAGTGGCTGTTTATAAGAGTGCTGGGTCTCCTCCACTTACGACCAAGTTCCGTTCCAACTAACAGGTCGTAAGTCGAACTGGTCGTAATGTGAATCATTAATGTGAACACATATGGTCGTAAGTCACATAGGTCATAAGTCGAGGTGTATATCTTCTTCTTCTGTATTCGTCTTAAAAGGACAGCTGGCGCATTGTATTGTGTTTATAGTTTAGGCTACAATACCCACACCTTTCGGCCTAATAAACCTATTTCAGCCAATCCCTAATTATTTGTCTTTTACAACATCCTAGTTAAGGGACAGTAAGTCTATTCTATACCCCAAAATGGAGTCCAGGAGCCCACTCAGGGGATTTAAGTGTATAAGATAATGTGGGACACCAAAACATACTTCACAGCATGCTTTACAAGACTACCAAAATGATGCCAGACAGAGCGAGTTTACAAGACAAACTTCTATGTTTATAAATGATTACTGACCATTTTATATTCTCCTTTTCTTCTTAGCGTTCGCTGGCTCTGGCAGATAGTTCTGGTTGTATGTCCACTTCTGAACTTTCCTAAATTTTTTCCTGAGCTTCAAGTTTTTCATGCACATCCGTTGTTCAGATCTGGCTTACTTTTATGCAGACTGTTGGTTCTTTCCTCTCAGGAAGATGAAATCTATTATTGTATCTATCAAACATTTCTGTTTAGGTTGTGGCAGAGGTAGGAGGATATAAGAACTCAATTGGTATTAGGTTCAAGCTTAAGTTGATAATTAAAGATTATAGCCACACTACATATAGAATATCTATTAGCCACATTACACAATGTTGAATTAAGAATCAACATCATAGCACTCGGGACACCCCCATAAGCCCTCCGTCCATTCTCTTCAGACGGTATTGATCTATCTGCCTCAGCACTGTTCACTCGCTCCCAAAGGGCCCTTGCAACATCCAGCTTGTCAGACATCACTTCACCACCAAGTGGTGCAGAACCAGCCAGTCTATTCGCCTGCTCATTTCCCAACACACTGACATGACCTGGAGGAAATATACAAAGGATGCTAGCTACCCGGGAGCTCTGAAATGATGCTTGCCACTTTGCACGGAACATGCCTGTCTCCATCTTTCTCAACATGCTCTGTGAGTCGGTAACAATGACGGCATGTGTGTACAGCTGATTCTCAAACCAGCATAATGCAGCAGTGACTGCCGCCACCTCCATTCTCAAACTAGACATTGTGATATATGTCAGGCTCTGTTGCACCAAGCGACGTTCATTCGCCTTCGCTATGAACCCCCGTGCATTTCGTCTACCACTCAACACAGAGCCATCTGTATAGACAATCACATCACTTGGGCGGAAATTGTCATGAATCATTTGTTGAACTTCTGATTCTGCAGCACCAGCTGGCCAGTCCCTGCACTCATGTCTTAAAGTGATTAGAACCCTATACAAGTCTGAAACCTGATTGGACACTTTGACCCACTCCTCTCCTCGCCTAAATTTATCAAACCTTTTGTCCGCAGGTACTCTGAGAAATGTCTTTGCTTGCAGAATTTTGAGCACATCTGCAACAGTAGGCAGTGCAAGTATATATAGCATACATACTACTGGGGTATCTCTTGTACATCCCAGCATTACCCGCATGGCTTCATTCTTATGCATCCGAGTTTTATAAGCTGACCCTTTGATATGGTAAGCATTCCAAGTCCATAATCTATCACCGACAGGATCACATGCTGGAACATTGTGAACATTCTTTGTTACATGTTCATTGATGCCATAATCTTGAGAGCAATGAATCCTTCTCCCACATTACACACAAAATATCTACTACACACACCTACTGGCCACAGTGCACACAGAATATCTACTACACCTACGGGCATCAGTTTACAAAGAATGTGTCTAGTCCACAAGTCATATAGAATATCTACTAGCCACATTACACACAGAATACCTACTAGCCACATTACACAGAATATCTACTAGCCACATTACACACAGAATATCTACTAGCCACATTACACAGAATATCTACTAGCCACATTACACACAGAATATCTACTAGCCACATTACACAGAATATCTACTAGCCACATTACACAGAATATCTACTAGCCACATTACACAGAATATCTACTAGCCACATTACACAGAATATCTACTAGCCACATTACACACAGAATATCTACTAGCCACATTACACAGAATATCTACTAGCCACATTACACAGAATATCTACTAGCCACATTACACAGAATATCTACTAGCCACATTACACACAGAATATCTACTAGCCACATTACACAGAATATCTACTAGCCACATTACACAGAATATCTACTAGCCACATTACACACAGAATATCTACTAGCCACATTACACACAGAATATCTACTAGCCACATTACACACAGAATATCTACTAGCCACATTACACAGAATATCTACTAGCCACAATACACACAGAATATCAACTAGCCACATTACACAGAATATCTACTAGCCACATTACACAGAATATCTACTAGCCACATTACACAGAATATCTACTAGCCACATTACACACAGAATATCTGCTACACCTACTGGCATCAGTTTACAAAGATTGTGTCTAGTCCACAAGTCATTTAAAATATCTACTAGCCACATTACACACAGAATATCTACTAGCCACATTACACACAGAATATCTACTAGCCACATTACACACAGAATATCTACTAGCCACATTACACACAGAATATCTACTAGCCACATTACACAGAATATCTACTAGCCACATTACACAGAATATCTACTAGCCACATTACACACAGAATATCTACTAGCCACATTACACACAGAATATATACTAGCCACATTACACGGAGTATCTACTAGCCACATTACACAGAATATCTACTAGCCACATTACACAGAATCTATCTACTAGCCACATTACACACAGAAGATATCTACTAGCCACATTACACACAGAATATCTACTAGCCACATTACACAGACATCTATCTACTAGCCACAAACACACAGAATATCTACTAGCCACAAACACACAGAATATCTACTAGCCACATTACACACAGAATATATCTACTAGCCACATTACACAGAATATCTACATCTAGCCACATTACACACAGAATATCTACTAGCCACATTACACACAGACATCTATCTACTAGCCACATTACACACAGAATATCTACTAGCCACATTACACACAGAATATCTACTAGCCACATTAAACACAGAATATCTACTAGCCACATTACACAGAATATTTACTAGCCACATTACACAGAATATCTACTAACCACATTACACAGAATATCTACTAGCACACATTACACACAGAATATATCTACTAGCACATAAATTACACAGAGACATCTATTACAAGCATTACTAGTCCACACTAGTGACATAAACACACAGACATATCTACTAGCACAGAATTACACTAGCAGAATATCTACTAGCACACATTAACACACAGAATATCTACTAGCCACATTACACACAGAATATCTACTAGCCACATTACACAGAATATCTACTAGCACATTACACAGAATATCTACTAGCACACATTACACAGAATCTATCTACTAGCCACATTACACACAGACATAATATCTACTAGCCACATTACACACAGACATCTATACTAGCCACATTACACACAGAATATCTACTAGCCACATTAACACACAGAATATCTACTAGCCACATTACACAGAATATCTACTAGCCACATTACACAGAATATCTACTAGCCACATTACACAGCAATATCTACTAGCCACATTACACACAGACATCTACTAGCCACATTACACACATTACAATATATCTACTAGCCACATTACACACAGAATATCTACTAGCCACATTACACACAGAATATCTACTAGCCACATTACACACAGAATATCTACTAGCCACATTACACACAGAATATCTACTAGCCACATTACACACAGAATATCTACTAGCCACATTACACAGAAATATCACTAGCCACATTACACACAGAATATCTACTAGCCACATTACACAGAATATCTACTAGCCACATACACACAGAACATCTATCTACTAGCCACATTAACACAGACTATATACTAGCCATAATTACACAGAATATCTACTAGCCACAAACACACAGAATATCTACTAGCCACATTACACACAGAATATCTACTAGCCACATTACACACACAGAATATCTACTAGCCACATTACACACAGAATATCTACTAGCCACATTACACACTGAATATCTATCTACCACATTACACACAGAATATCTACTAGCACACATTACACACAGAATATCTACTAGCCACATAGCCACACAATATATCTACTAGCACATAAACACACAGACATCTATCTACTAGCACATAAACACACAGACATCTATCTACTAGCCACATTACACACAGAATATCTGCTACACCTACTGGCATCAGTTTACAAAGATCGTGTTCTAGTCCACAAGTCATTTAAAATATCTACTAGCACACATTACACACAGAATCTATCTACTAGCACATATTACACACAGACATCTATCTACTAGCCACATTACACACAGAATATCTACTAGCCACATTACACACAGAATATATCTACTAGCCACATTACACACAGAATATCTACTAGCCATATTACACACAGAATATCTACTAGCACACATTACACACAGAATATCTCTACTAGCCACATTACACACAGACATATCTACTAGCCACATTACACACAGAATATCTACTAGCCACATTACACACAGAATATCTACTAGCCACATTACACAGAATATCTACTAGCCACATAAACACACAGAATATCTACTAGCACATAAACACACAGACATATCTACTAGCACATACACACTGCAGACATATATCTACTAGCCACATTACACAGAATATATACTACTAGCCACATTACACAGAATATCTACTAGCCACATTACACACAGAATATCTACTAGCCACATTACACACAGACATATCTACTAGCCACATTACACACAGAATATCTACTAGCCACATTACACACAGAATCTATCTACTAGCCACATTACACACAGACATATCTACTAGCCACATTACACACAGAATCTCTACTACTACACATAACACACAGACATCTATCTACTAGCCACATAAAACACACAGAATATATATCTACTAGCCACATTAACACACAGACATATCTACTAGCCACATTACACACAGACATATATCTACTAGCACATTACACACAAATATCTATCTACTAGCACATTACACAGAACATCTATCTACTAGCACATTAACACACAGAATATATCTACTAGCACATTACACACAGAATATCTACTAGCCACATTACACAGAATATCTACTAGCAACATTACACACAGAATATCTACTAGCCACATTACACACAGAATATCTACTAGCCACATTACACAGAATATCTACTAGCCACATTACACAGAATATCTACTAGCCACATTACACAGAATATCTACTAGCCACATTACACAGAATATCTACTAGCCACATTACACAGAATATCTACTAGCCACATTACACAGAATATCTACTAGCCACATTACACAGAATATCTACTAGCCACATTACACAGAATATCTACTAGCCACATTACACACAGAATATCTACTAGCCACACACACACACAGAATATATCTACTAGCCACATTACACACAGAATATCTACTAGCCACATTACACAGAATATCTATCTACTAGCCACATTACACACAGAATATCTACTAGCCACATTACACACAGAATATCTACTAGCCACTAGCACACATTACACACACAGAATATCTACTAGCCACATTACACACAGAATATCTACTAGCCACATTACACAGAATATCTACTAGCCACATTACACACAGAATATCTACTAGCCACATTACACACAGAATATCTACTAGCCACATTACACAGAATATCTACTAGCCACATTACACACAGAATATCTACTAGCCACATTACACAGAATATCTACTAGCCACATTACACACAGAATATCAGTTGACAGAGAATGTGTCTGGTCCACATGACAAACTGAATATCTAATTTACCTCCTCGCCACATTACACACAGAATTTCTAAAACACACAGTGGCCACATTACACACAAAATATCTAATATACCTACTGGCATCAGTTCACAAAGGATACCTACTAGCCACATCAGTTTCAAGGTGTTCCAACCCTGTTGTTCCACGCCTTCTTGGACTGGTAAAAGGGTGGAAATGATTGAAAGTTCTGTCATCTTCACAGCGATCATCAGTTGCCAGAGATTCCTCTTCTGTTTTATGGTTTGTTTCTTAAAAGTGAGAAAAAAAATGGCATACGGAAATGAAGTTCTTCATAGGCCTATAATAGGTACCAAGAAGTTTTTGGCGAGCAAAGAAAGCCAACATGAAATCGACTGGTCTATACAAATAAAGATTTAGTACAATCAAGCCAATGAGCTTCAAAATACAGTAAAGGGTACAGTCATGAAACCGGTCTCCCTTTGTGGGTTCCAGAGGCCCATTTGGGGGGAGGGGGGGGGGGAGAAAGAATAAATCCCTCTTCCTAAAAAGCATGTTGTAAAAGGGGACTAGTTAGGAATTGTTCCTCCGCAGTTGGAGTGCATCTGCCTGAGAGACAAGGAACCTACATTCTGCTAATAAGTAATCCAGATCTGTAAAACAGATAAGCACATGGAATTCAATTTCTGGAAGATGACTAAAGTCCAGAAGTGGATGAACAACCAGAATTTTCCATCAATTTACAGCCGGGGAATGCTAAGAAGAAGACAGCTATCAGGATGTAATCACCTAGAGAAGCAGGATTATTTTTTATCTAATCAATATGACTCTGGGGTTGACCCAAACCTTTAAAAAATGGGCAACAGAAAATCTTCAGAACATCATCCATCCTTGGAAAATCACCATATTCATAGTTTTGGCATTCCCAGCCATGCAGGGATCATATTCAGCATAGTTTTCTCTGACCTTTGTTTATTTATTCCCTGTTTTATACACTTGCTCCCTTAAGTTTCCCGCTCCCCCTTTTATGTGCTGTTTCGTAACAGCTCTACCTGTCTATATTTTCTCCTATTAAGTATTTCAGTCCTATTATTTCAGGTTGAAATTTTCTCATAAACAAAAAAAAACAAAAATAATGAGGAAACAAACAATGTAGTGCACAATTTATTGTTTGGTAAATTTTGCTTGTGTGAAAATAACATAATAACATTGTTTTGAATTATACTTACCATAAAGGAATGCTATTTCAGGCTCTTGCTTAATAACAATGAGTGGACTTGAGTCAGAATAAGCAGTCTCCTGTTTCTGAGCAGGCATTGACTGAGTTCTCCCTTTTAGAAGACAATCTGAAGCTATTGGCACTGGAGGTGACTTGTTTTTATACACTTCATGCGGTAACTTCTGTGAACACCTTTCCAATCTGTTAGCTGAAGTTCTTTCAATTTTAATCAAGCTGATAGGATGTGCAGCTGACATTGTTTTCTCAATGCTAGCAGGCAGAGCTGACGAGGCTGTAGATAAACATGACTCCATGTTCTTTACTCCTCGATTGTCTGACATGAATTCTGCCTCATGATCTTGATTGCTGCTCATGTTCAGTAGCACATCTCTGGCCGGAGGTAGAGAATGGTAACTGTTTGTATTGTAAACAGTGCTATGGGTACCTGGGTTTTTGCTGACTTCCTCATTAACGATATAGTTAAATCTGGAACCTTTGTCAACGTTGAGATAAATGTGGCCCACAATTTCTATGCTCGAGCTGAACTGTACATATCCCTGGCAGAACGCTTGAATACACCGCACCAGACAAGATACAAACTGTGAGGCTGTATCTGAGTCCATTTTGATGACAACAATACCCTGTGATATAAATAAATAATTAACATTAACAATTCTTAAACATGTGACAGTGTATGTTTGCCTTTACCTCAAAATCAAAAGCAGCAGCTTTATTGCACTAAGCTGTTTCTTGTATTGTTTGGCACCTCTCCTCCCAAAAGAGTTGCACGAAACACAAACTCCATAGCTCTAGTGATGATCCCCAGGGATCTCCAAAAAACTGAACTCATGAACAATGTTGTCCATAAAATGAACCCATAATCTTCGGAGTATGAGGCAAATGGCTTAACAACTTCACCACAGATCCCTTGCAAAAAAAAAGGGTAAAATATAGGTATTTATGCAGTACTAATTTTATTACACATTTCATAACAAAGCTATAACTGACACATTTTTTATCAAATTTAAGTCAAAGAAATGCTCTGATTTGATTTTTTGGTAAATTAGTAAGTCAATTAATCAGGTGCTGTCTCCACACTGTTGGCTGCAATGGATCTCCAACACACTCTATCTCTCGTCCTGGTTGTACACTCTCTCAGACTGCTGTTCGTCCATCTCTTGATGTTGTTCTCCCATTTGTATCACTGTCTACCTCTTACTCACTTCCTTTTTACCTTTCCCTCCAGTTTGGTTTTTAAAATAGAATTTTCTAGGTGCCTGTTCATTGTCCAGATTTCTGCACTATACTGCAGGGTTGAGTATACATAACATTTGACGAAACATGTAACAAACTCAGACCCTGCTACACACTTATGAGTGATGGTTGGGCCAGGACATTCTGATTGGATGTTTATTCATGCGTCTTAACCTTTAAGATGCGTAAGTTCAAGTGGCAGGGGTGTCAGCTTGCTGCGACGTTGTATTGCCCCAAAGCTCTTATTGGTGACCACTCATGCTCTATATTACAGGATGTGAGCGCTTTTAACAACCCAATAACATGTGCAACTGGCTCTATCCCTACACACTGAACCTAAGTCCCACAAGAAAGTGCATTCCACATCCTGTGGTTTCAGACTTCTCAACATTTTACGGTGGTCCCCAAAAACGCTGTGTTGCTGCAGACAAGCAACGCTACCCTCCTCTAGCCCGCCAACGCTGACAGATGGAATAAACTCATTTTCTATTGAAAAATCCTAGATGGCTGTCACATACCCACCAACAAACACTAATTCTGTTTGCGAGTGAGAACGCAATGTGGGCGGCCATTGCTTACAGAAGAAAGATTACCATGCAAAGCAGAAAGCTTTGTGAATACAGCAGTACACCAGGATACCCCTATAACCTTGAGCAACATTGACCAGCCTGAGCAAGCATCAATGAAAAGTCAGCCAGAGTGTAGATGGGCCAGAGTTCGTTATTAGTAATCATTTGACAATTCTCATTTTTAGTGTGTTGTTTATCTCTCTAGCTGTCAATAATTTATGCATCTTACTGAAGATTTTTAGCCATTCTTATTCTCTCTAAAAACTATTTAAACTTGATATGAATGAATATTTCAATTATCAATACTCTAAATGCTAGATATTGTTAACATATTCCCCCCCCCCGTTTTTTAGCACTTAGCCAACCCCGAACATGTCTGTTCTGGAGCAGCTGATGCCTTCTTTCCCAACCAATTCACTTTTTAGCTCTCCTCCTAACTTTGTCCCCATATTATGGCGGCCAAACAAATACCCACGTGAGCGGCGTAGATTGGGGCTAAACTAAATGGCTAGGACTCACGAGCAAATAAAATGAAGGAAGCTGCAGGAGATGCGGTAGCTGCTGCTCGTGAGTCCTAGCCATCTAGTTTAGCCCCAATCCATTGGGGGATACTCTCTGCCGTGGCCGGATTTAAGACAACGGAAATGCGCAATTGACACATGACTGAGGCTATGTTAGGGTATATTTTCCGCCTCTATAATTTAGGACCGTTATTTGGAGGATAGCCCTTTAAATTCTGATCCTTTCCATTTTCAGCCCGCGATTTTACCCACTCTCCTGAAAACTGAATGAGACATCTTCAGTTTTCATTAGTAAATAATAATTTTTCATTACAAAGTTTGGAAAGTTAAGGGGGAGGGGCATTAGAAATTTAACAAAGGCAGGTAAAAAGGGTGGAGGGTTGTGGGTGTCATTGGAAAATTTTGTACTTTCGTAATATCTTACCCCCAGCTAGCTGACGTCACAGGACAGTAGGCTCTCCTCCGAACTTCTACCTAACAGGGCCTCAGTCATGTGTAAAGTGCGAAGTTTCTGCCGAGGTTTAGTTTAGCGTGGGAGACTCTTGGCAGTGGCGATAGTCGCCGGAAAACCGCAAATTAGGTCGCCGGAAGTGCGCAATTGACACGTGACTGAGGCTCGTAAGGATATTTTGCGGCCGCCATATTTTGTGCCCGTTATTCAGAGGATAGCCTGAGAAAGCACCAAAAATTGAAAATTTAACAAAATATTTGGTTCTCCTTGCAATAACGGTCGCTACTTGGACGGCGACGGTCGCTTAGTCAGAGTTCGGTCCCCTGGCTGCAGTTCAATTACGGGGTGGACAAGGCACGAATCACAAAACACAGTGACTTCATCATGGCGTCTAGACCACACGCTGCAACTCACATTAGCCTAACCCTAACCGTATCCCTTAGTATGTCATTTGTGTCGTTCCCTCTTTTCCACTATGTAATTGCACTGCAGCCAGGGGACTGAACTCCGACTAAGCAGCCGTCGCCGTCCAACTAGCGACCGTTATTGCAAGGAGAGCCAAATATTTAAACGTAAATTATTTTAAAAAAATTACTCAGTTTAAAACTCAAGGATTAAATCATTTCAAAAATGATAATGAATAATGTATGGATAATGGGGCACAAACCGGCTTTCTCTTAAATTATTTACAAATGCAGATATACAAAAATCACTGCAAAAGTTGTCAACTGTATTCTTGCTAGCATCCAAATCATATGTTTTGTGTTTATGCTTTACTATTTACTGCAGTTGTGCGACATTTAACAAATTTATCAACACTTTCTGCTTCTTCTGCACGCAGCAGGTGTAACCAGAAGATCTGACCGGCTCACAGCACTCAGAGGAAAGGCAAGACCAGATTATGACCGGTACCATCAGTATTGGAACTCTGTGCTGGCTGCTGAAGATGAGGACAGAGCGCCTATGGGAATGACCCGAGTGTTGTGATGTCAATTCTCGACTCAACTTGTGCTTCTTCATTAGTTTCTGTTGTGCATGGTTTCTATGTCTTATTGCCAATACCTATATCCAGGGCTGTTCAACTAAGTCAATTTAGGTTAACTCAGAAGCCAGCATTGTAAAATTAGGGATCGTTATGGGCCAGCAGTCCGGGTCCCAGCTTAGAAAAACCATTTTTTCATCGCAACTAGCAGTGATCCGCGGGCCACTCGCTAGGCCTCAGCGGGCCAAATTTGGTCCGCGGGCTGACTGTTGAATAGCCATGAGCTTACTGCTATACTTTTTGTGGGCTAGTACTCAGGGGACGGCCGGGAACCCAAAAATAAAAAAAAAAAAAAAACAGGTACTGTCTGAGTGAAAAAGTAACATAACGTTAGCCAGCGGCGGTGACGTCACGTCCCGCTGATGACGTCAGTAGCTAGGCCTGCGTGGCTCACTCATGGGCCACTCGAACATCCAAGACCTACAACAGATTGCAACGAACCGCCATGCATGGAGAGTCATGACCTCTGCCCTATGTGCCGCACTTGACACAATAGGAAAGACTAACAACTAACTAAGTCCATGCCCTGTAGCGTTCATTTGTAATCATGGTGATTCCACAACCTTTTGTCTCGTGTACTTTCAGTCAATTCTGACACATATGATCCTCCATACTATTATGTCAAACTGTCCTAGGCTTTCTCCAGCCTGGGAAAAAAAAGCATTGAACTGTCCTTCATCTTCTCTCTCGGTCTCCCTCTGCCCTTCCCCCCTCCAACTGTCACCGGTCACCATGACGGCGTCACGATGTATTCCAGTTTTCTCCTTCTCATGACATGCCCAAAGAATATAGATTGTCTCCTTCTGATATGGGAATTCGGTTCTATCAGTGAGTCAGTTTCTTTACAGACATTTTCATTACTCTTTTTATCGGTCCATCATTGCCCGGCCCGCTAGCATCGTTGGTTAAACCTGTCTTCGCGGCGACCGGGTGACGAAGTCCGGGTTCACGCCCGGGGTTTGACAGAAAAGCCACATTTCTTTAAGATTTACGGTATCTATCATGGAATAAAGGCCGAAGGGTTGTGATATCTATATCCTGGACTCTGGATTGTGACTATAACTTTTCTGTCGTTCTAGACGCTAACAACAGCTAGTACTACCTTACTAGTATTTTTCACAGCAGTTGACGGTTGACCCAATCAAATGATTTTTCTTGATCTAAGCATGCAAGATGTGGTGCGTTCTGCTTCCTGTAAAGATGACATCGGTACAAAAATTGTTAAAATGAAACCCATATGAAACTGAAGTCAAATGATTAGGAGGGGTCGTCTCCCAACAATTTTGCCGAAATAAATATTTTCAGTGTAGCTTAGCAAAGATATTTGTATGTAGTGCAGTCTCTTTTGTTGCCCTTTTTTCCATAGGAAAAAAAAAAGCCAGAACTCATTGTAAATTGTCTTTTTTAAAAAGTTGCTGCTATTCACTACCTATTACAGTAGCGCAGGAAACAAAAAAGGTGCTGCTATTCACTACCTATTACAGTAGCGCAGGAAACAAAAAAGGTGCTGCTATTCACTACCTATTACAGTAGAGCAGGAAACAAAAAAAAGTTGCTGCTATTCACTACCTATTACAGTAGAGCTGGAAACAAAAACGTTGCTGCTATTCACTACCTATTACAGTAGCGCAGGAAACAAAAAAGTTGCTGCTATTCACTACCTATTACAGTAGAGCAGGAAACAAAAAAGTTGCTGCTATTCACTACCTATTACAGTAGCGCTGGAAACAAAAAAGTTGCTGCTATTCACTACCTATTACAGTAGCGCTGGAAACAAAAAAGTTGCTGCTATTCACTACCTATTACAGTAGCGCTGGAAACAAAAAAGTTGCTGCTATTCACTACCTATTACAGTAGCGCAGGAAACAAAAAAGTTGCTGCTATTCACTACCTATTACAGTAGCGCAGGAAACAAAAAAGTTGCTGCTATTCACTACCTATTACAGTAGAGCAGGAAACAAAAAAGGTGCTGCTATTCACTACCTATTACAGTAGAGCAGGAAACAAAAAAGGTGCTGCTATTCACTACCTATTACAGTAGCGCAGGAAACAAAAAAGTTGCTGCTATTCACTACCTATTACAGTAGCGCAGGAAACAAAAAAGGTGCTGCTATTCACTACCTATTACAGTAGCGCAGGAAACAAAAAAGTTGCTGCTATTCACTACCTATTACAGTAGCGCAGGAAACAAAAAGGTTGCTGCTATTCACTACCTATTACAGTAGCGCTGGAAACAAAAAAGTTGCTGCTATTCACTATCTATTACAGTAGCGCTGGAAACAAAAAAAGTTGCTGCTATTCACTATCTATTACAGTAGCGCTGGAAACAAAAAAAGTTGCTGCTATTCACTACCTATTACAGTAGAGCAGGAAACAAAAAAGTTGCTGCTATTCACTACCTATTACAGTAGCGCAGGAAACAAAAAAGTTGCTGCTATTCACTACCTATTACAGTAGCGCAGGAAACAAAAAAGTTGCTGCTATTCACTACCTATTACAGTAGAGCAGGAAACAAAAAAGTTGCTGCTGTTCACTACCTATTACAGTAGCGCTGGAAACAAAAAAGTTGCTGCTATTCACTATCTATTACAGTAGCGCTGGAAACAAAAAAGATTCCTTAAAAACAACAAAACATTGACTCCCAGGTCGACCCAGCCTAAAATGGGTACTAGCTAAAGTCTTGGGAAGTGCAAGTGGCCGGCGTCATGTTGACCACATCGCCCACAGTGTGTCATATAGGTCTAGCGCTGTAGGACTGAATGGAAAGGGGGTTCCTACGAAACTGTTGAACACCATCTCTTTGAGTGCCCAAAACTCAGCGAGACAAGAAGAACGCTACTCCCTCCGAGACCAGACAAGAGGAAAAGAACAGCTTGTGAAAACATGCAAATTCCACTACATGGCATTGGGCCAAAGCTCATGTGCCGCTGGATCGATAACAACAACAACAATGGAAAGGGGGAGCAGGGGAGGGGGTTGCGTGGTCTCGAGACAGAGCATGTGCACTGTGCTGAGCTTCTTCGGACTCAGTCTTGAGTTGGAAGAAGAACGGAGCACTTATGGGTTACTACCCATGTGCCATGATGTTGATCCGTTGTGCGTAGAAAAGAGTCATTTACTTTTTTTTTTTTTTTTTACCATGAGAGTTAAACATGTGTTATGTTGACACAATCGATGCCACTGCATTTTAGGCATCCCCCATTCATGATTAGTCCCTCTGATGCTGTAGCCACCAAAAGGCACCTCTGATGATTGTTCCCATGAGAAGCTGATTTACAGTGTCTCCTGACATGACCCCGATGACGGCACTCACACCAATATGGTTTCACACCTTGGTTATCCTAAGAGATTCGTCATTAACCGCCATTCGAGTCCTTACAGCGTTGTTATCAGCTCTGTTCATGCACTGTCCGTATCACTTATGTAATACTTGTCAGCTGGTCATCTTGTTTATTACCCTTTATTCCGGCATGCCGAGGTGTGTAGATCCAGGTGGAGAAGGTAAGGTGCTACTTTAATTTAAATTGCTTTCCATTTAAAGTGAAGATTGCCTATTGCGATTTTCTGAAACGTGCTAGTGGAGACTGATGAGAGTAACGCGGATGGATGCTTTTTCTGCTCCTCTTGGGAATGCTCTAAAGGCGGCGGTTTCTCCATAGTAATGCATGACGATGTAGGTTGCCTGGTAAGCACTACAGTCCTCTGTTGTGTTTTGCCCATCGCTTGCGCTCTGTATGCCGATGCTGACCTTGACTTACACGATTCATGGACCCTTCTGTGTAGAACTAAGGATGATGATTTCTTCTGCTCGGGAATCCTGGTTTATCAGTGAGCTTATCATGGTCTACTTCTGGGGAATCTTATTCTTACAATACCCTCCATGATGCCAAACTTAAAGAGTAGTTAGTCATACATGTCTCTTGGTCTGACTCTTTTTCATATTAAGGTACATACATATTACTGTATAAGGTTTCCAGCCTTGGCCATTCAGAAGCAGTCTCTTTTGAGACGAACACAATTTTTTCCCTGTGATGGCTCTTGTTCTCCTTTTTTTCGGGAGGGGGGTAGACTACACCCATTGCCCCTTAACGCGCGACGTCAAAGAATGCGACTTATTATATATAGGCTTGATGAAATTATACCTCTTGGGCCCAAAGGTGCAGATATCGCAGTCTAGCAGTAAACCACAACCCTTTTAATGGTTAGAGGAGAAGACGACGACGATAATGGCGTCAGCGGCGGCGAAGAAGGAAAGAGGAAAGGAACAAGGAAGGGAGGGAGGAAGACATGTAGTGACGAAGGGGGAAGGAAGCGAGCAAGAAAACGAACAAGGGCGTGGGAAGTAAGTAAGGAAGGAAGGAGGGAGGGAGTAAAAGAAGGAAGGAAGGAAGGAGAGATGGGTGGAGAGAGGGAGGAAGGGAAAGAATGAAGAGGAAGA
The DNA here is from genome assembly GCA_905116865.2 of Candidula unifasciata. NCBI lineage: Eukaryota > Metazoa > Mollusca > Gastropoda > Stylommatophora > Geomitridae > Candidula > Candidula unifasciata. The sequence continues at coordinate 381,645 of CAJHNH020007246.1, forward strand.
AGATAAGGAGGAGGAGGAGCAGAAGAAGAAGAAGGAAGAAGAAGAAGTAGAAGAAGAACAAGAAGAAGAAAAAGAAGAAGGGGGAAGAGAAGAAGAAGAAGAAAAATTTGAAGAAGAAGAAGGAGAAGAAAAGGAAAAGAAGAAGAAGAAGAAGAAGAAGAAGAAGAAGAAGAAGAAGAAGAAGAAGAAGAAGAAGAAGAAGAAGAAGAAGAGGAAGAGGAAGAGGAAGAAGAAGAAGAAGAAGAAGAAGAAGAAGAAGAAGAAGAAGAAGAAGAAGAAGAAGAAGAAGAAGAAGAAGAAGAAGAAGAAGAAGAAGAAGAAGAAGAAGAAGAAGAAGAAGAAGAAGAAGAAGAAGAAGAAGAAGAAGAAGAGAAGAAGAAGAAGAAGAAGAAGAAGAAGAAGAAGAAGAAGAAGAAGAAGAAGAAGAAGAAGAAGAAGAAGAAGAAGAAGAAGAAGAAGAAGAAGAAGAAGAAAAGAAGAAGAAGAAGAAGAAGAAGAAGAAGAAGAAGAAGAAGAAGAAAGAAGAAGAAGAAGAAGAAGAAGAAGAAGAAGAAGAAGAAGAAGAAGAAGAAGAAGAAGAAGAAGAAGAAGAAGAAGAAGAAGAAGAAGAAGAAGAAGAAGAAGAAGAAGAAGAAGAAGAAGAAGAAGAAGAAGAAGAAGAAGAAGAAGAAGAAGAAGAAGAAGAAGAAGAAGAAGAAGAAGAAGAAGAAGAAGAAGAAGAAGAAGAAGAAGAAGAAGAAGAAGAAGAAGAAGAAGAAGAAGAAGAAGAAGAAGAAGAAGAAGAAGAAGAAGAAGAAGAAGAAGAAGAAGAAGAAGAAGAAGAAGAAGAAGAAGAAGAAGAAGAAGAAGAAGAAGAAGAAGAAGAAGAAGAAGAAGAAGAAGAAGAAGAAGAAGAAGAAGAAGAAGAAGAAGAAGAAGAAGAAGAAGAAGAAGAAGAAGAAGAAGAAGAAGAAGAAGAAGAAGAAGAAGAAGAAGAAGAAGAAGAAGAAGAAGAAGAAGAAGAAGAAGAAGAAGAAGAAGAAGAAGAAGAAGAAGAAGAAGAACAACAACAACAACAACAACAACAACAAGAATTTAAAAATCCTACAGTTGTGAGTTAGCGGCTGGCCGAATGGTTAGAAGCGGAAGACCCGGGAATGGCTCCACAGCTATTTGTTCAGACTGCCAAAGCCGAACAAAGACCACTCAAAGATCGGTGGCTACAGAATTATCTCGATGCAGAATATTGTAGACAAACTTTTGGAGAAAATTCTCGCAAGAAGATTGACTATCGACTTGAAACTGCTCGATAAGTTCCCACTAACACTTGGAGGGTACAGGTTGAATAGAGAGGACTGATTCAATGCTGCAGTCTTGTGCCTACATGTTCACGAAGAATTTCAGACCAAAGACGAGACATGTGCGGCAGCAGTACTTAGAAGTGTCCTACAATAAAATACCATATGGATATCTAATGCACCTATTGCTCAACTAGAAGAAGAAGAAGAAGTTCTGATCCGCTGGATTGCTGCGGCCCTGTTCTGGAGAAAGGTAGTACTCAGATGTTGTAGTTGGTCCTCAAAACCGAAAATGGTATGTCCAGACTTGCCGCAGGGATCACCACTGTCACCAGTCTTGCTCATGATCACTGAGCAGCAGCTGGATGGAAAAGGAAGGACTTTGTCATTCGCTGATGACATTTTGATATATCGACAAGGGCGAGACAGACAGGAGATCGCCAGCACACTGCACAAAGATCTCGAGACTGTCAAGACGAACTTACCAGAAGTGAAAATGGGTGATAATGTGTTGATCAGAACCAACGTGATGACATATCTCGGGGTGAGGTTTGATCACATCTTGTCATTCAGAGAACATGTTGACCAGGTGGAAACAAAAGCACGCAAAGGTCTATCTGCAATGAGGGTTATTGCTGCTTCCAGTATCAAGCAAAGACTACTAATGCTTCTGATTTACGGGTTGGTTCTTTCCCCCACTGAATATGCTCTAGCCATCCTCACTGTCAGTGCTACACAGATTGAACGACTTGAAAAGATGCAAACTTAAACTATGCGCATTATTTTTAGGTGTACTGATCTACACAGACGGGTCCGTCATATACCAAAAAAGAAGCGCATGGGCGTTCAGAGCACGCTCAGCGGGCAAAACAGTAAAAGAAGACAACGTCACCTTCTCCTTGACAACCGGCAGCATGACGATGGAGATGATGGCAGTAGCGCAAGTGTTCGCATGGCTCGAAACACAAAAATACACCCGCGCATGTGTCGTTACAGAAGTCCACTGTGGCGTCACCTTTATTTTCGTTCCTATACACGCAGGCGTCGATGGGAATGAAAGAGCTGGTAGGCTGAATGGATCCACCATCCATACTCTGGTCAACCTATGGATCATGCTGATATTATTAATGCCCTTAGAGAAATGGGAAGGGTGGAAAACTATAATGGCAGTGTATCCATATCACTCACCAGAATTATATACTTGGAAGTTAATTTCGGCATAGCATAAAACCAGACGCACACCACACGACTTGTTAATCAATACAACTAACTAACTAATTAACTAAGTGCTCTACGAGAAGACATTTCTGAAAACCAAGTGCTGTGAATCTATGTCCAGACTATACAAGAACAGCAAGTAGAAAGGGGTGTGGCCAGACATAAACACTTTGCTGGAAACCAAAAAAGAATAAGAAACTAAAATAGAACTGGTGTCGTCAGCCACTACACGCTGCAGGTTTTACTGAATAAGGGATCCAAGCACTCGTGGACTGAATAGTTCAATGTGCAGTTAAAATAATATGTTAACTTACTAACTAATCTGATGGTTTCCATGTACCTAAATGCTAGAACTTTCTTGTACTGGTTTTAAAGCAATGCTATTAATTTTAACTGATAAAAATGTATAGCATTTATAGCATTACACAATGACACAGACATGAATGTCATTAAAACTAGGCTGAACAATAAACTATGTATACCAAAATTTATTACAACATTTGTAGAAATTCTGTTTGAAAGAAAAAAAACATCTATTTATTCTTTGACGCTTGCTTCAAATAGATAAGATATTTAAAACGCATGAAAGGAATAAAAGAACAAATAAGAGGAAAGAGAAAAGGATGTGAAGGAAAAGGGGAAAAACAAAAATTATGACAGAAGGTAAAGAAGTAGAATAATCAGTAGGAGGGCATGAAGGATGTAAAATATGCCAAGATGAGCAGAAGGATCTGAAGCAGGGGAGTTTTTGGGGCCTTATTTAATCTTTGATCCAATGAGTTTTCCAGATCAATGACATTCTGGTCAAACAGGGTCATCAGGAATGTTTGCAGGGATTTTAAACTGTTGTTAAAATAAAACTATATAATGGTTATTCACGTGTGGTGTATTAAAATTTGTCAGAAAAGTTAACAGTTTTAGACTTACTTTAGTACACTTTGATTTGGGCACCATCTGCAGCTCTGGTGATGTCTAGAAGGTATTCAATCTCCTACCACATCTTCTAAATCATATCCAGATTTAGTTACAGTTGCTGCAGAGACCCTCCCTCTAAGGCACTGGGTGTTCCTTATCTTCTCAGATCCATTTTGAACCTCACGGTCACACAGGGTCATACGCATCTTTAGACTTTTCCCAACATTTTAAATGCCAAACGTGCAAATCCATTAAATACTTCTTTTATAACACAGTTTAAAATCCTGGCAATCATTCTTGATGACTATTATCATCATCAGGTTGATGTCTTGTTCAATATACACAAATTTAAATTCATATTCATTAAAAATTTAAACATATTTCATACACAATTTCACTTATGCTTTCTTACAATTCTGAGACCCAATTTAGTTATATCACAATTGAAGTCAAAATAACTAACTTATAATATTTGCACAAACATATTTATTTTGTGATCAAGGTATGATATCTAGTGCTCTGATTTCCACGTTTTACATTGTTGATCAAGGATTCTAGGATTTGCTTTTGTTAGGCAAACTATTCTGATAAACACCAATTTACTCTTTGTTTATTAGCTTCATTTTCTGCAACGCAACCAAAAATTACAAATATAGATTATTTAACATCCATGACAAGGTAGAGGTGGTAAAGGCCCTTTGGAAGCATACGAACAGAGCAGAAGAGGGAATAGATCATCAGAAGGAAGGAAGTGAAGTAAGAGAAGAAAAAGATTCTTTGAGGATTTAAATTGTAAGGAAGGTTAATGTTTGCCATCTGTGATTTTTCTTTTGGATCATTGTATTCTCATCACGGACTGCTACTGTGTGCACATTTCCATCACAATCACAGGATACTGTTTTTCGTAGGAGCCATGTGTAAAATAGTTGTGCCCTTGTGAGCTGTGTGTGCAGACTACATAACATGTCCTGCAAGAATGTCCCTTGTTCAGCCCATTAACAAAGGAATACTGACCAAGTGAGTCACCACTGCATGCGAAGTTGTATGAGACTAAAAAGGAACTCATAAAAACAGTCGAGTTTATCACAAGAACCTGTCTGTCGGTGTAAATCAGAAAGCGAACACAAGAAGAAGAAGAAATACTTGTGCTATGTCACAGCTGGATGACAACTGAAAGGGATTACAGCCTCGACTGACACAATATGCTCACAATGTTTTGACTGTGGTGGTCTACAATCTTGGCTGACATAACTCATCAGCAGGAAAGACTGAAACTGTCTAGACTGCAAAACTCAAACAAAGCTGTCACCAGAAACGGAATGTGTCAACCATTTAACCAGGTTAACTCTGGTTTTTCAGAAGAAACATTTGTTTGCTACTGTCGTGAGGTGAGCAGCCAACCCTACACGATGGACGAGTCGTGACTCTGACTTCCCTAGCGGGCAGTCAAATTTCAAACTTAAACCCGTCCAGAAGGGTATATAGTCCCTTATATTGATATATACCTTTATCTGGTGAAATACTCATTTCTAGACCCTCTAGTTGCTTTGATAAATCTTCATTTTCAAACTTGCAACTGTAGGTTGAAGATTTCTGGTATTTAATTCAGAAATTCCTGTAAGCCGGTTTACTCCTTAGGCATGAATACAGGGGACTTCTTTCCCAGTGACGCTAAACGTAGTTTGAAGCGGACATTTTCTGCCTGACTGCCTAGAAGAACAGATGTTCTCAAACGTGACTCGTACATCTATGCTTTGAGGAGGCGGCCTTTGGTGTCTATGGCATTTCCTAAGCTTGGGTAAGTTGATTATAGTTTACGAGTACAATAAAATATGTCTTTTTAAAGTTGGCCACTGATGCATAGAGGGAAGTTTCAGCTGTGTGATCGCACAGAGTTGGGCCGTTCTTGATGTCCAGAGATTGTGAACCTAACTGTGGTCATCAATTAATTAAATCCTCCAGTTGGTCTACAGACAACATTATGGGTGTTGTACCTTCATCATCATTTATCCGGCAGTTTGTTTGTGCCTCAAGTGTTTGACTTGGTACCTGAAATCCTCTCCAGGAGCTTGGGTGTATCTCCAGTGTTCGAGTGTCAAGTGTGGGACTGTCTTGAACGTAACAACAGAGTGACTGAACATCTAGCCAGTTCAAGAAACCAGGGATTCAGATAAGTGTGGGCGATCATGGGGTTATTGCCAGGCTTCACTATTAAATGTCCACACTCATCATAAGTATGATCTAGGCAGACTTTGGAACATTCATACATGGTCAGTCAGATCGAGTTTGAAGTTATGGTCCTTCATATCACTCTGGGTTTTTGAAGTTCTTTGCTGATTCTTATATAATGTATGTGTTGCACTTATTACAGTATTTCTAAAGTTTCACTATTGACTGGAGTGTCACTCATTCATTGTTCTTAGCTGTCTAAAATACATGTATGTTCAATTAATAATCTTCATCTGTGTTAACATGGTTATGATAGTATACTATCATAACCTGGGGGCTACCTTTTTATAGTAGTGGGGGTGTCCAGCCAAGTGTGCCTAGGAATATTATATATTTTGTAGAGCCAAAGCTTGAGTTGCCCTACTCCTGAAATAAGTTGAGCGTATATTGGCCACGGGATATCCCTTAGACCAATACGAGCCAACGACTAAACATTATTATTTCAGAGTGCTGAGAAATCCTTAAATCAGGCACGTGACAGGAGCAATATGTGGCAGCTACTATCTTGAAACAAATAATATGAAGCAATTTATCACTGGGTTCATATTATAATGTGTTAACGTACCAATACACACTTTGGAATTAGGCCATTAATTCAATGTACAAAATTTAGCAACAATAAAGAACAAATCTGTGATAACATATATTATTAACAAGCAATGCATAGTCAAGCAAATGTAAATAATCTATAGATTTAAACAAATCACCCACCCCATAAGAAAAAGGAGCATTACATGTTTCATGAATATAAGGAAAAGATTATATTATAGTTTCAAATTCTCAGCATCAAGTACCTTGCTGACTGGCAAGGGCAAACATGCTTCTCTACATTTTACAATCCCTAACAGCATGTATCAGTTCATGAGCTGACATTTTTCCCTACCATGACAAAAAGCTGTTAAGAACTTTCTATCACTGCCTTCCTCTATTTCACTTTTGAAAAATCTGTCCAGATGTCACAAGATCTTCCAGTTTTCTGCTCTCTTATCACAGTGTGGCAAAAAATTACAACTGTCTCTCTGATATTTGTTGTAGGTTTGCATTTGGTTTTAGTTTCTTTCAGCACAACCTGGATTACTAATTTTAGTTGACCAAGGAATTTTAAGCATTCTTCTGTAGAACCAATAGATAGGGCCTTAACAATGTAAAAAAAAAGTCTTTGAAGTAGATTAGCAAAGAAATTCATTATTTCAATTAATACTGTTGTTTAATAGTAGCTGATATTATATCTGGGAAAAGTAAAGTACAGTTCTTTAAAAAAAAACTAGAATGAGTGGGGTTTTTGAAATCCTCAGCTGAAGATAAAGCTTACACTGACCCATTGGTAAGTTACTGCACTATCTACCATGCTATCACAGCTCTTTGCTAGTAACTTTGTTTAATTATTTATGGAGGAGATGGCAGATTCAGGTAGTGAAAATGAAGAAAGGGGGGGAGGGGGGAGGAGTCTGCCCTTAAAAAAGACACTGACCAGTCAGGTGGTTAATCCAAGAATCTGAATAAAGCCTTGGGGAAACTAGAAATCCTGACTGGAGAAGCCTTGCAAGGACTGTTCTTGACTAGATCTTCAGGGCAATGATTTGGGCAGCATTGTTTTAGTTGATGGGCATAATATTCAAATGATTCTCACAGTGACAAAATAACTGTGAGGGGTGGATCCCCTAAACTGCAGATTGCTGCAATAATACACAAAGGGATGGCAGAGATTCAGGCAGCAAAAATGATAGGGAGAGAGGGTTTGTACTTAAAACAGACACCAGGCAGGTGGTCTGTCTAAGAAGCTGAACAGTGCTTTACTTCCCAGGACTTTACCTGGCACCCATTCAAGAGTGGGTCAACCTGGGAGCCAAGGACATTTTTGGTGCTGCAGAATCAGAAGATCAACAACTGATTCATGACAATTCTCACCCAGGTGGGTTCATGCATAAGCGAATGGATATCAGTGCAACAAAGCCTGGCATAGATATCACAATGTCTAGTTTGAAAATGGAGGTTCAGGCAGTCACTACTGCCTTCCATTGGCTTGAGGACACACGTCATAATTGTGGCAAGCATCGCTTCAGACGTCCCAGGTAGTTAGCAACCTTTGGATATTTTCTCGAGGTCATACCAGTGTGTTGAGAAATGAGCGGGCAGTAGTAGACTGACCAGTTCTGTACCACTTGGTGGTGAACTGATGTATGACAAGCTGGATGCTGTCTGGGTCCTCTGGGAGCAAGTAAATAGTGAAGAAGAACAAACAGATTATTATGGTGTGAGGAGAATGCCACTGCGAGGAAAGAATGTCACTGCGAGGAATTACAGTGATTCTGACCAATGCTCAACATTCAAGGAAAATGCAGGATGAATATACAATCAGACAGTTACTGGTACCATCAGAATTGGAACTCTTCGCTTCCCGCTGAAGATGTGGATGGAGCACGTATGGAAGTGTCCAGAGTGCTGTGATGTTGATTCTTAATTCAACATTTAACATTTGTTGCATATTTATACCATTCATAAATAGCTTAGAGGGATTCATCTGTTTATATGTATTTATATATCAACTTGTTATATTATTACCTTCATTTTGAAGTTACACTGAAATATATGCTTCAAATATATATGCTTACATAAGAATGACAGGCTTTTAGTTGGATATAAAATATACATACAAATATAGCATGTTTTCAGTTACACTGACAAAAAATATACAAATATACAATGCTTTAACATTTGTTGCATATTTATACCATTCATAAATAGCTTGGAGGGATTCATCTGTTTATATGTAATTATATATCAACTTGTTATATTATTATTTTTGAATTTATAGTTATTGATAACTGTAATTGTGACCATTTGGGTGTATCAGTGTAACTTAACAGGAAGGGAGTGTACTTAATGAGTTTAAGTGACAACTACAGAGTCGTAAGGTAAGAAATGTCAAATGATGGCAATTTGTCAGAATCCTTTTTTTTTTAACCAGGATGGCTGTAAGGCTGACCAAGTCTCATAAAATGAGTGCCGGATAATTTTCATAATTATCTGGGAAAACCTGGAAAGTAAAGGTTTATATGAAGTTAACCAGTCACCTTGTCTCAACATTGGCATTGTGTGTCATGCGGCGACCTACCTTTATTTTGAACTTATAATGAAATATATGCTTCAAATATATATGCTTACATAATCCCTGTGTGGGTTCCGGGGCCCTATTATATGGGAAACAAGAATAGACCCACTGCCTACCCAAAAGCATGTCGTAAGAGTTGACTAATTGGGAGCTTCCTTTGAAGTCGGAGTGCATCTGCCTGAGAGGCAAGGAACCAACAGTATGCATACAGATCTGTCAAATGGATGCACACACAACACTCAGGTTCTGGAACAGGACTGCAGTCCAGAAGTGGACGAACAACCAGAACTTTCCGCCGGAGTTTACAGCCAGTGAACGAGAAGAAGAAGAAGAAGATATGCTTACACAAGAATGACAGGCTTTTAGTTGGATATAAAATATACATTTAAATAAAAAGAAGATATGCTTACATAAGAATGACAGGCTTTTAGTTGGATATAAAATATACATTTAAATAAAAAGAAGATATGCTTACATAAGAATGACAGGCTTTTAGTTGGATATAAAATATACATATAAATAAAAAGAAGATATGCTTACATAAAAATGACAGGCTTTTAGTTGGATATAAAATATACATTTAAATAAAAAGAAGATATGCTTACATAAGAATGACAGGCTTTTAGTTGGATATAAAATATACATACAAATAAAATTTGTTTTCAGTTACACTGACAAAAAAATATGCAAATATACAATGCTTCAACATCAAATATACAAGTATAGCATGTTGTCAATTAAAAAAACATTCAACAATTATGACACTTTTTTCTTCTTGCATGTGTCAATATGAAAACAACTATGAGAATTTTTGTGAAGCATAGCTAACATTTATTGTCTTACAGAATATGTCATAATTATCATGTACATATATAACTAAACTGTACCATTTTTTTTTAGCTAGAGTGCTCTTTCTTTGTCAGTGACATCATCAGATTCCTCAAGTTTTCTGCATTCACTATAACAGCTGTGAGTTATTTCTTCCTATAAGCCATCTGTACAAAAATGATCAATGTCAAGTATGGAATATTCTCAGGGATTCCTTATGCACAGCCAATAAATTGCATTAAAATCAACAAAAACAACCAAATTTTGCAAAAACATACCAATCATAATTTCACAAAATGGTGTACATTAATAAAATAAATTCATGTAATTGTACAGACAGACTATTACATTTCACATACCTATTTTCAAGCATGCAACAACAACAACAACACAAAGACACTGAAAAATAAAACATAAATTGTTTCCATTTTTTAATGATTTGCTCAATATCAAAAGGACTATTTAATTCACTTCTTATACAAGTCTTCAACTGGAAAGCTCTTATGGGATTACACTCTTAATAAAAAATAAATAATAAATTATCATAAATAATAACTACAATTTTTTTTCTGCTTCTGCTCTCCTGCACTACAGAAAAGTTACAGTCAGAAATTTCTGCAATCAAGAAAAATGTTTCAGTCCATATCAAACAATTCTTGCATCATCCTCATGTAGCAGTTCTGACTGAAGGAAACTCAAGCTCTCCCACCTAGTGCACTTTCATATTCAAAGAGTCACTTGCATATTGTGCCCATTTTAAAGATGTCTACATTTGGTCAATTTGTAATAACAAGGCAGACCAAAAAATTCCTGGAGAATAGGAAACAAAGTAATGGAGATCATGTAACAATAATACAAGCCAACATCAGATAAATGAGTGATCACAAGGAACTGCTGCAGTCTGTACTCGAGTGTACAAGTGATGATGGCCAATTGACTAAAACAAATACAAATTCATGATAATCACATAAAATTTGCTAATATGAATTCAGAAAGTAAGAGGGTGAGTGGCTTAGAGGTTACAGTGTAATCTGGCTAATGCAGACCTGATTTATCTTGAGTGTGCAGATGTTTTATAAAATATGAAAATCTTGATATAGATTTTTTTTTTAATATATACACATGAATATTTATTATGCTGTTTTAATTTTAAATATTATGTGTCAGTTCTTTTCAAAGCATTTCATGCAGAAAGCATGAACTAATTTGGCTGGACAAAGACCATATTTTGAAAGCAGGCTTTTTATTGAGCAAGTTCAACCATGTTCAGTATCTTAATAATAAATGTGCAGGTAAGATTCAGAAAGATTTTCTACTTTACAGCATTTTTTTTTTTTTTAAACCAGTCATTTCTTAAATTACAATGACAATTTTAAAAGGAGAGACAAAAAAAAAAATTAACTCCCAAACAAGTTTTTCTGTTTTAGTTATAGTTTGGCTTCCATCTTTTGTCAGTGCTGACAAAGGAAAAATAAGGTCAATGCAGATTATATTTTGATTAGTAACAGAGATTATTTTTATCTGCCTATTGTCATGATTTCAATGGCAGCAGCTTGTCTGCAGTGCACCTAGAGATCAAAGGTAAAGTGGCCAAAACTGTTTTTAAAAAAGTAATAGCAAATTACAGTCTGTACATTTGCTAAGATTTTTATTATGGTGGTAATTAAAAGGCAAAATATGATTTGAACATCTAAGAAAACTGGCACATGTCTCGGGAAACTAACATAATTTGGCTAAACTTAAAAAAATATGATAAGGATTTGCACAAAAAAAAAAAAAATGAAAGAAAGATAAAACAGGGGTTGTTTTACTGGAGGTGGAACCCATTATTTAGGTCATAACTCAGACACTAATAAAGATATGACAAAGAAAACTTAAAAATGAGCGCGACTCAAGTTCACACGATGTTCTGCTGCCTGGGTGCCAATGGTAAACATTTCCAGCACCTATTATAATATTACCCAACTTCACATGAACGAAGGTAGGTCCGCTCCAAATTTCGTTGCTATATCTTTATTATATAATGGGTGCAGTGTATGTACCACCTCCCCACATTTATGCCAAACAAAATAAAGAAGGAAAAAAACAGAAACATATATTTTAAAAATGTAAAATATAAAAGGATTCTAAAAGAGGAGTATGATGAATTTAAAAAAAAAAAAATGAAAATATAAAAACAAAAGAGTATATGATGAATTCAATTTGACGCCCCCCCCCCCCCCCCCCCCCCATTTAAAAAAAAAAACTGCAAATAAGTTCAGGTTTACCTTCAATGGCAAAGAACCGTAAGTATCAGATCGATTTAATGTTACTCATTCAAATCTACTTAGACAATGTTATAATTACACTGGTCTAAAGAAAAAGGCTATCACAATAACAATGCTGCTCACACAAAAAAAATAATTATTTTTTGAAACAACCATATGTATGTATCACACAGCATAGCAACAAAAACCAATGCGCTGTTGAATCTATAACAATAACAAAGCAAATGAGAAGCAAACAATATTAACAAATATGGAAGTATTGGAATTACAGCAGCATAAGGCATTGCGAAATAATTAAAACAATGTTTTCCCAATGTTAATTTTAGTAATTATGACACCAACAATAAATAAAACAATGTATTGCCTGGCGTATGACATCTGTGTTTTGTCACGGGCAAAATACAGGATTAACATCAACATATAACGTAGCGCACAAAAAAAAACCTTTTTAATGAAATTCACAAATCAAATAAAATACTGTTTCACTGTAAATTAAATATACTACATGGTGTCTGCATTATTTAAATTCAAAAAACACATCAGGATAAATTAATATCCTACAAAGGAACAATAGATGTGATAATGTCATATGTTTTTTCTATAGCACTACGGCTAGAGACACAACTTTCACTGGGGCATGCTTTTTCAGTGACTTGATGAGGATGCTCAGGAAGAAAGAAAAGGGCTGGGTCCGAAGGCAGTGGTTGGTGGCTCTACAGCGTTCATGGATAACAAGGATTAGTTTCATTTTCAGGCCAGGACATGTGGGAGTACAAGGAAATGAGCAGGCTCATAGACTTGCAGATAAGGCTACTGTGAAAGCCGGACAAGCCATGGACCAGGCTGATATGCTGAATGCTCTAAGTCTATTTAAGACGTTTGCGTGAACCACCTGAGAACTGTGAATCTGCAACCATGGTCAGACTGCAAGAACAGCAAGTTAAACAGGGTGTCGCCAAACAAGAAAACTACGCAGGCAGCCTAAAAAGAAGAATAAACCAACACAGAACTGGTGTCGTCAGCCGCTACACGCTGTGAGATTTACTGAGGAGGGGATCCGAGCACTTATGGACTGTGGTTCGACGGGCAATGAGGATAATCTGTCGACTAACTAACTTTTCTATTGTGCTGTCTTTTCAGTATACATTTGTAATATTTTCATTGTTACAAAAGTGATGTTACAACATTAATGATATGCCACCCTTATCTCTGCTGGTCACTTAAGTAAAACCTATAATCCTTGTTTCTCTACTGCATTTTAGCTTACTGTTATATGTTCCTAACCATATACAATCATAATCATTGTTACTCTTTCTGTGCCTTTTGGTACACAAAAATGTCACCGTACTTTGTCCTGTGCCAAAAAATTGGTATCAGCAAAATCAAAAATACTAACAGCATTGTTGCATTTTTTTTTTTACAGCAATAACCTGTTTATGAGAGGTTTATGCTACTAGCTGTTTACAAGCTTATGCAAACATTAAGGAGGAGAATATTAATACATTAACTAAAAACATTATTTAAAGGAAGGTTTTCCTTTGCACCAACCTTCCTTTTTAAAGCCAAGTTGAACGTAACATTTTCCCATAGGCCTCAATGATAGAAGGACATGGGGTCAGGGCTTGAGTCATGCAATAAATAGATGTAAAGTCCCTGGGGAAATGAAATTCCATTTAAAGCTTCATCCTGTTTACATTTAATCATTACTCCCTTTATATATTTTGAGAAATAATTTTTAGCACGTAGATAAATTGATTTTTATGGAATTTTTTGTGTGACCTGTGTAAAACATGAATAAACAAATTAAAGGCTTTCTCTTGAGTTCCAATGGGATCACACCAATTTTTGTTTAAGTGTCCTTTGGCTAGAGGGTTGAAAAGTCTATATCATCTATTTTGTCTGTAAAATATTAGTTATCTTTCTGTTTACTTGCAAATCCTTCCTTTCTTGATATTTTGGTATGTGCATAAGCACATACATGATTATGTGCTACTCATAAATAAAATATTTACAAAGCAAATAAGAATTCCCATCATACTTACCAACCCCCCCCCCCCCCCCACCTCCAAATTATTTTTAGCAAACAAATATAAATCTATGATAGAATAACATTTCTTTCTAACTAAACAACCTTATTTAAAAGCAATAAGCTAAACAATTTGATAGCTCAAACATACAATAGGTCCATAAGTAGAGCCTGCTCTAAATATAATGTCACTTTTCAAATTTGTATATAAAAGCTGACTGATTCACTTCACTGCGCACAGGATACATCCATCTGTGTTCAGTCTCTCTCTGCACATGATGGTGTGTAGAGACGGCAACCATTCCCATAATGTACTGTGTATATTTTCAATAAATACAGAGACATGGCAGCAAAAACTGATTACAATAACTGCTATATTGTCTACAACTTCTGTAAGTATCCTGAAGGCGCCCATCCTTCTTTTCCGAAAATTCGAACCAAGCTCCAATCCCCCTGCTGCTCTAGCACTTCAACCTCATCTCCTTCACTAAATCCCAGTTCCCTATCATTCTCAGCAACAAAGGTGAAGGCTGCTACATGATTTTTGCTGGCTGATTTGGTAAATGCAGCTGTGGGTTTAGGTGCACCTACAGACACACCAGACTGACTTTTCATGCCTTCGGTGGGACTTTTACTGATGTTGTGGGGCTGACCAAAATTAAGCTTTCCACTCAAACTCTTAGCTAAATTATTGACACTCTGATCTGCTGATTTGCCAGTTGTGATGATGTTTGATGGCACAGTTGTTTTTGGCTTGCCACTTATCTGAGGTTTTGCTGCAGGTTTTCCTGGTTCTAATTTAGTATTGTCAGATTTACCCAATCCTTCTGCTGGACTTTTTAAATGCATTTTTTCTGGACTTTTATGGTCATTAATCAAGGTAGGCTTCAATAAAGGTTTAGCTGGGAGTGGTAACTTTCCAGGTTTTGACGCCTGAATACCAGGAGTGGGTACTGAAGGCTTTGTTGGTGGACCAGGCTTCAACGGTTTTGATTTGGCTGGAGGAGGAGGTTTTGAAATAGTCTTTGTATCACCAAAATTAGATTTCTGAGACTTTACAGCTTGTCGGGATCCTCCTAGATCAAAAGGCTTGTTAGCTATTGTCGGTGTATTTTTTGTGTTTGACATTGATGGATTGTTTGATCTGATGCCTTTTGGAGAATCTTCATCTGAGGAACTTTCAGAATTTCCAGAAGTCTTTGCTCTGGCTTCAAATTTGGCTTTTAGCACAGAAGCAAGATCTTGGGAACCAAGGAGCTTTGGTCCTGCAGCAGCTTCTTCTTTGACAGAGGATGGTGATATTCTGTTAACCTCAGGAGGTTTGGTGACAGAATTAAGTTTATGCAAGGATGTTGATGCTTTAGGTTTCCCTTTTAGCAATTTATCAGCAGGACTGGGTGCAGCAGGTCTGCTTGCTGATTCTGTTGTCAGCTCTTCATCTGAAGCAACTGTAGGCGAAGATCTCTTGGCTGAGTTACCTTGGGCAAAGTCTTCAACATCTTCAGGTTCAACATACCAGTCTTCATCTTCATAATCACTCCTGTCATCCCCCTGCAGGAAATAAATATCACATATATATATATATATATATATATATATATATATATATATATATATATATATATATATATATATATATATATATATATATATATATATATATATATATATATATATATATATATATATATATATTAGTTAGTTATTCCTCTTGTGCCAAAGATGGCGCAGAGGGCAGAGGTCATAGCTTTCCACGTCTGTCGGTTCTTTGCCACTTGATGTAGGTCTTGAGTGCGATATATATATACATACACACACATAAATATACATATATATATATACATATATATATATATATATATATATATATATATATATATATATATATATATATATATATATATATATATATAAATATATATATATATATGTGTGTGTGTGTGTATATATATATATATATATATATATATATATATATATATATATATATATATATATATATATATTATGTGTGTGTGTGTGTGTGTGTGTGTATATATAAAGATAAAGAGAGAGAGTGAGAGGTGCGTATGCACACGCATACATACACACACAACATACATAGAATAAAACCTTGTTAACACAAATTCAAAGTAACTGAAAATTCAGAGTTCGTGTAAATTGTTTTTTTTAAATTCTTTTACAATATTTTTTTTTTACATCAAAATGTGTGATAACCAGGAAATAACAGATGTATTATGAATACTATACCCCTGCTGAGATCAACATTTTTTCATCTCAACTGAGTGTCATCTTAAGCAAGTTCGTGTTAATGAGGTTTCACTGCATAAATGAACATAGTACTCTTTTCATGCCACTGGTGCATAAGGCGTAGCTGATAAATGTGCTATTCTAACTTTGTGCTATTAATGCCAAACACGGATAGTCCTAGAAAAACATAAACATAACATTTCGACATATGTGTGAGATATTAAAACATGTAAGATAAAGAAGTAGAAGTAATAGGTCAATATAAAAAAAATTCTTGACAGATTTGAAAACACATAATACTGAAACAGATATCCAAAATGAAAAAATCACAAGTAAATATAATATATTTAATACTTACTGTACTCTCGGATAATGGCTCTAAGTAAGCCGCTGGAACCCAGCCCTCCTTTTTTCCTATCTTCACAAACCACCAACCAGAAGAGTTCTTTTCTGACACCTTAACAGCAACCATAATAAAAGACAAAAGCAAGTTTAATCACACGCAGAAATCTAATTATAAAGAACAATAATACAAACTCTTCTATTAATGCTACACTACCATTAAGGATAGGCGGGACAATTATTTCTATTTAGGAAGATGGAACATTATTACCATTTATGAGGTTGCAACTATTAATACCACTTAGGAGAATCGGAGAATTTGATGGATAAGACTCATACAGTAGAACCTCGCTTAACGAGCACCTTGCATAACGAGTAATTCGCATAACGAGTAATTCGCATAACGAGCAAAACAATTTGTAAAAAAATGACTTGCTTAACAAGCGACGTTTCGCATAACGAGTGGCGAAGAGAGGGGAAGTCCCGGACTGTGCGCCTGTTACATCAGTCTGTGTTTAGCACTCGTTCCAGTAGCATCGTAGTGTCACTTGTGATCACACATTTTCTCAAATTTGTGTTATATTGTTATATATGTATATGAATCTTCCAGGCCTACAAGATGAAGTCTCTCAAGAATTTAAGTTCATCAAGATCCAGTTTCTGCCTGCCAACACCACTCCGTTACTCCAGCCATGGACAAGCAAGTTATTTCTAACTTTAAGAAACTCTACACTAAAGCACTATTCGAGCATTGTTTTCAGGTGACTGAAGGGACCAACTTCACTCTCAAAGAGTTTTTGAGAAAAATCACTTTCACATCGTTGCCTGCCTCAAGATGATCAATAAGGCGGGAGAAGGGGTTACCAAAAGAATCCTAACTTCTGCTTGGAAGAAGCTTTGGCCGGAGAGTGTTGTCTATTTGTGACTTTTAGGGGTTCGAGACAGTGAAACCTGTAGTCAACGAGATTGTGTCTTTGGCCACTATTGTAGGGGTTGTAGGTGAATAACAATGATATCAAAGAGATTGTGAAGAGCACAGCCAAGAGCTGCGTTTTGGAGGAAAGTTTGTCAGAGGAGGAGGAGGAGGTAACAGAAAAGCAACAATTTTCTGGCGAAATAAGAGAAATGCTGAAAGCATGACAAACTATTGCATCTTACATTGAGAAGCATCGCCCTAGTAAGGAAGTGGCTATACGGGTTGCAAATTTATTTAATGATAATGCTGTGTCGCCAAATTTTCGCCAAATGTTGAAGCGTCGGCAAAAACAAATCTCTGGACATCTTTCTAGTAAAAAAAAAAATAATAATTAGCTATGTATCATAATTATTTCGACTTTTTTTTTCTGCAAATGGAATTCGCATTCCATTTGGGTTTGTTACGCGTTTGAAGAAAAGATGAAGATGATCCACTCTCCTTAACAATATTTATATAATTCTTTTTGAATAAACGTTATACATAGCATTTTGTGAGTATCTTTTTCGACATGGAACACATTATCGTATTTTACACTAATTTATATGAGAAAAATTGTTTCGCATAACGAGTGTTTCGCTTGGCTTTTAGCACAGAAGCAAGATCTTAAGAACGAATTATGCTCGTTAAGCGAGGTTCCACTGTATTACCATTTAGAACAACGGTTTTCAACCTGTGAGTCGTGACCATTTAGGGGATCAGAAAACACATATTCACTGAAGTTATAAAGTAGCAACGAATTTTTTTTTAATATATTTAGGAGTCGCCACGACATGAGGAAAAAGGGTTGCAGCTTTGGGAAGGTTGAGGACCACCGATTTAGAAGAATCTCAATTACTGCGTAATATGTCGTATATTTAACATTTGGTTGGGAAATGTCCATGCTGTTATCTATACTATCATCTCTGCTTATTTTAAAACAAATCAATTCAGTTTTTGATAACTTACATGACACATACACTCACATAATGAGGCAAGTGATATGCTAAATTTGAATCTATTTATTTTCTACTGAATGGTTTTATATAATTTCCAGAATATACTCCCATTAATGTATGTATTAATTTTTACATATACTCTTTAATTATATTTCCTAGCTGTCCCTCAATTCTAACAATGTAGACCAACTTGCACCTGCCCTGAAATTAATATACAAATAAGACTTAGCTATGGAGAAATAAGTCTTTTAACTGGTGGACTTAAAAACAAAACACTGTCTTGAAAAATCTCTAGTTCTTTTAACAATGGTGAACACACAGACTGTAACTGAAAATATGAAAAACTATTTACTCACCACAACTTTCTCGCCCTTCTTGAAGCTAAGTCCATCTCCAACTGTATCGGTGAAGTCATCTGCTGTCATGTACACAGTTGCCATGCCGACAGATGGTGGAATGTCAACTTTCTATTGTGTTTACAGAAATCAAACTCAATCAAGGCACAGCTTATAATTATCTTCACATGATAGCGTTTGTAAGAGTTTGTAACTCATATTAGCATCTGTAAGAGTGTGTAACTAATGATAGCATTTGTAAGAGTTACTCATGATAACATTTGTAAGAGTGTGTAACTCATGATAGCGTCTGTAAGAGTAACTCCCGATAGCATTTGTAAGAGTGTAACTCATGATAGCGTTTGTAAGTGTGTGTAACTCATGATAGCATTTGTAAGAGTGTGTAACTCATGATAGCATTTGTAAGAGTTTGTAACTCATGATAGCATTTGTAAGAGTGTATAACTCATGATAGCATTTGTAAGAGTGTATAACTCATGATAGCATTTGTAAGAGTTTGTAACTAATGATAGCATTTGTAAGAGTGTGTAACTCATGATAGCATTTGTAAGAGTGTAACTCATGATAGCGTTTGTAAGAGTTTGTAACTCATGATAGCATTTGTAAGAGTGTATAACTCATGATAGCGTTTGTAAGTGTGTGTAACTCATGATAGCATTTGTAAGAGTGTGTAACTCATGATAGCATTTGTAAGAGTGTGTAACTCATGATAGCATTTGTAAGAGTGTAACTCATGATAGCATTTGTAAGAGTTTGTAACTCATGATAGCATTTGTAAGAGTTTGTAACTCATGATAGCATTTGTAAGAGTTTGTAACTCATGATAGCATTTGTAAGAGTTTGTAACTCATGATAGCATTTGTAAGAGTGTGTAACTCATGATAGCATTTGTAAGAGTGTGTAACTCATGATAGCGTTTGTAAGAGTGTGTAACTCATGATAGCTTTTGTAAGAGTTTGTAACTCATGATAGTGTTTATAAGAGTGTGTAACTCATGATAGCATTTGTAAGAGTGTGTAACTCATGATAGCATTTGTAACAGTGTGTAACTCATGATAGCATTTGTAAGAGTGTGTAACTCATGATAGCATTTGTAAGAGTGTGTAACTCATGATAGTGTTTATAAGAGTGTGTAACTCATGATAGCATTTGTAAGAGTGTGCAACTCATGATAGCGTTTGTAAGAGTGTGCAACTCATGACAGCGTTTATAAGAGTGTGCAACTCATGATAGCGTTTGTAAGAGTGTGTAACTCATGATAGCATTTGTAAGAGTGTGTAACTCATGATAGAATTTGTAAGAGTGTATAACTCATGATAGTGTTTGCAAGAGTGTGCAACTCATGATAGCGTTTGTAAGAGTGTGCAACTCATGATAGCATTTGTAAGAGTGTGCAACTCATGATAGCGTTTGTAAGAGTGTGCAACTCATGATAGCGTTTGTAAGAGTGTGCAACTCATGATAGCGTTTGTAAGAGTGTGCAACTCATGATAGCGTTTGTAAGAGTGTGCAACTCATGATAGCGTTTGTAAGAGTGTGCAACTCATGATAGCGTTTGCAAGAGTGTGCAACTCATGATAGCGTTTGTAAGAGTGTGCAACTCATGATAGTGTTTGTAAGAGTGTGCAACTCATGATAGCGTTTGTAAGAGTGTGTAACTCATGATAGCATTTGTAAGAGTGTGTAACTCATGATAGTGTTTGCAAGAGTGTGCAACTCATGATAGCGTTTGTAAGAGTGTGCAACTCATGATAGCTTTTATAAGAGTGTGTAACTCTATATGAAAAAAGACGAGCATAAAGACATTTTTGTAAATGCGAAAGTGAGGGAAAGCTGGTGCTGGTTTATATTTCAGAGCCAGAATCATTTCTAGATAAATCTAGTTTAAGACAAATGGGTGTATTATATTAACAGTGAAAGATGCTCTATAACAACTCTGCTTTTAATTATAAAAATCTGAAATTAGCTAAAAATGAAATTAAAATGTGAAATGTAAAAAACTTGGGGACTTTTTCTTCTTCTTCTTCTGCGTTCGACATCAGTCATGCTAAACACTGAGTCCCGTCTGGGTCACAAATAGGATTGTGCGCTTAAGGTCGCCACCGGTCCGCCATAGCTTCTCTTGCAATGTAGCTCCCTTGGGCCAGATCCACAGTCTTTGCTGGGAGAAGTTGGGGCAGTCCTACAGTATGTGCTCAGGGGACTGTCTTTCCACAATCACAGGCAGATTCCTTTACAGCTATCCTGTGCAGGTGTGCTCTAAGGTCACAATGCCCTGTCTGAAGTTCTTTCCTGCTGAGTTCATTTATGCTGTCACTATCTGGTCTGTAATCTCCATTCTGCTTTCTCCATTCCCTCTTGAAAGACTGCTTTAGCGCTGTTTTGGTTTCTTTGTAGCTGTGTGGTGGATGAGATTGTGAAAGATTACTCCTAGAATTTGCCAACTCATCTGCTCTCTCATTTCCTTGAATACCACAGTGGGCTGTATCCACTGCAAGACCAGTTCTGCTTAATTAGAGAGTAAACCAATGTTGGCCTTGAGATCTGCAGATTAGTTTATCTTGTTTTTTGCTTAACAGTGCTTGGAGAACAGACAGTGAGTCACTAAGTATAACAATTTTGTGCCCTCTGTGTTCTTGAGTGATGAGATGTTGGACTGCAGAAAGGAGGACAGTTGCCTTAGCTGTGAAGTTAGTTCAGTTGTCACCTGCTGGTAGAGAGAGAGTTTCTGCTCTACTGCTAGGGTGTTTAATGAATATTCCACAGACCCCTTTCTGACTGCATCTTTAGCAGAGCCGTCAGTGAAAAAAATGAGTCCAAATGGTGTTGGGATACTTCTGGTCAAGTATAGCAAGAGCCAGGGTTCTCTGTTGTGTCTCCGTCTGGGCATCCTTTGAAGTGATCCCTGGTATCTTTAGGACTACATTTGCCTTCTCTGGCTTGCTTGTCTATGGTTCTGGCCTAAGCTTTTCGCACAATGCAACATCTCTTTCAAGCAGATCTTGGTGCTATCTGTACAGTTCTCTAGCACAGTGGTTGGGACTCTGACGCTTCAGTCTGTTTTTTGTTCTCTCTTGAAATTTAAAATGCAGTGGGTGACTTTGAAGTCTTTTTAATTTCTCATACTGTAAAAAAGTTTTGTATTGTCTTCTGAGTTTGAGTGGTTCAGTATTTGCTATCCTCTCTATCTCTCTGATGGGGGTGGTTTTCATGGCTCCAAGAACAATCCTCAATCCCATATTCTGAACCTTGTCCAGTTTTTCCATTTTTGTCTTGGCTGTTGCAGCCCATGCAGTGGAGGCATATTCCATGACTGGCCTGACTGCTCCAGTATATAATTGACTTGGGGACTCAGAACTTTGCTCATGTGGACAGGCACCACAGAAAATTGAACCTGTTTTGCAGAATGCTCTCTACATACGGTGGAGAGATCCCGGGTCTGGCTAGTTGACATTCTGGGGGAAAACGAGTTGTATGGATCAATGGAGGACTTGTCACACCACAGCCTTTATGAAGTCCTGTAGCCTTCGCATCACACAACCACTGGCTGGGTGAACAAAACAAAGAAGAAGAAGAAAAATAAATAGCAATTTAATCTCTTGCAGCTGCGTAAACACAAGATCCACTTACCCTGATAGAGCTCTGGCGTGGAGGAGGGTTAAGGCTCCCACCTCTCTCTAGAGATCTTTGCTTGATGATAGCCATGGATGTCATCTGTTTTATGTTTGAAGAAACTCGTTGAGCATCTCTGTTTTGTGGCTGCGCTGCTGGTTTTATGCCCTGAAATGAACAAACTTATTTTCAAAGGGTAAATAAAGAACTGGGCATGCAGGTTGGTCTAACATTCTTTCAAGCTAGTGCTCTGAACAATCAAATCTTAGTTTTGCTTGTGTCGGATGATAACAAATTGTTCAGGAAAGGAATCATTTACATCGCCAATGAGAATTAAAATATGAACAGAGCAACTATGGATTTAACCCCAGGTCAACATGTTGTTAAGTAAGCCCACTAACCACTTGTACTACCACTCTTTCAACAGGTCCTGGCAGAAATGCCTCACCTCTATGCTAGTCTTGACGTCCTGGTTGAGCAGGTTGCTGACATCATGTAAACTATTGATGACGTACCCACTGACCCCCGGGTTCTCACCACAGACACAAGTTGCTTTTTTTTTTTCTTTGGGGAGGTGCCAGGGCGTTTCCTCTTTTCCCTTGTATTGCAGAAATTTGTCAAAAATATTTTGGCACAATAAATAAAAAAACTAAGAAAACTAGGAGCAGTATGATTTCATAGAATATCAAAGAATCAAAGGGCTGGTTATCTGGTCAAAAAAAAATCAGCCAGTAGCTACAACAGAAGAACAGCAGGCTACAAGTCAAGACACCAACCAAGAAAGAGGGTTGAAGGGTTAAAAAAGAAAATCACGAAGCTATTAACATTAAAATAATTTTCACCCCTGCTTCCCTCTGTGATGCTTTATGGCACAAGCAGCAGGTCCCACGAAGAAAGAAGAAGTACAGAAACCTTTTCATGTCTTGGGTGCATTAGGTAAATAGTTCTTGTTCCATAAGGTGGGAAATGTGGTCAATATTCTACCGACCATCTTTTTAAAGTCCCGGGCTCTTTCCCTTTTTTCCATTTTAAAATAGTAAAAATTGGCAAAAATCGATATTTTTTTTACAAACTCCCTAACCCTGTGCCCGAAAAGCCTTTTCTACTTTTACTGGCCAAAACCTCTAACAAAATTTGGTACTCACTTTCAAATCAAAAATGTGTAGACGCCGGGGGGGTTTATTTACAAACCCAACTTTTTTGCAGTTTTTTTTTTGGGGGGGAAAAATCTATTTTGTTACCCTCTCAGAATACCAAAATTTATAGGCATTCCCCAATTGCAGTGATATTGATCCCTTCCCCCCAAACATAATAAAAGAAAGCCACGGCTCAAATTTTTTTGCAAAACCAATATAAAACCGGGATAGTTTTACCTAATACCCAAGCCTCCAAAATTTTTTTGTAAACCTGACTACTACCCCCCTTTTCCAACTGACTTTATCGCCTGGCAGCATCAAAATTTTCTATACAAAATTTGTTCCCTCTGAAAAATGAAGTCACTTTGGCTCTCACTGAAG